>CM023956.1:17078111-17179486 GCA_013407115.1 Glycine latifolia | reverse complement strand
CTAGAAAACCACTTTAAAGAATCAAAGATATACCAACAGAATTTTTAATAACCAGAAAAATTCTAAAGAAAGATTCAAGAGATACAACTTGTGATACTTCAAATGAATGAATGAATGAATGATGTTACCAATCAATCAGGTTGAATGCACATCAAAGCTCAGAATTAGAACCCTTGAAATCTCTTCTTTTCTTTAAAAACTCATCTAAAAGATTTTACTCTCTTGATCTCATGAGAGATTTTTCACTCTTAGAACAAATCAGTATTTTGGCTCTTGAAAAAAACTTTCTAATCTTTTTGTGATTCATACAAATGCTCAAGTATATTTGAACAATTCGCTCTAAGTCTATTTATAAAGACAAGTTAAGCAAAGCTGTAAAAAAATTGATTTAACTGACAATAATTGATTAAAACGACATGGTAATCGATTATTTAATCATATGTAATCGATTAAAATATAAAATAATCGATTAATATGTTCTTGGGCTTCCTTTTCATGAACAAGATAATCGATTAAACCGATACTTAATCGATTAAAGCAGTCTTAATATATTTAAAGCATAAAGAAATAATCGATTACATAAGACTGGTAATTGATTAAGTATAGGTTTAATCGATTATCTTGTTCATGAAAACATTTCCATGAAGCTCAAGAACATATTAATCGATTATTTTATATTTTAATCGATTACATATGATTAAATAATCGATTACATAACAGAATAATCGATTATTCTAGTGATGCATGTTTTTCATATGTTACTATGTAATCGATTACAAGAAGCTGGTAATCAATTAAACTGTTCTTCAAGGCTTTTACAGAAATAGTATGAATGAAATTAATTGATTAAAATGCTTGTGTAATCGATTAAAACAACAAGTTTTCATTTTTTCAAAGACTTAGCCATGAGAACTTAACTTATGAAATCATTGGATTGCTTTGAGATTTTAATCAAAGAATATGTATGCATGATAATGAGAATGCAAATGCAAATGAAAGATCACAAGGCAAAACACTTGAACCACTTAGACAAATTACAAATCCTTCAATGATTGTGCATGTAAAAAGCTAAAACATCAAGCCATCTTCCTTGCTTTCATCTTCTTGCAGCTTCCCTTAAAGTCAACAATCTCCCCTCAAAATCAACAGAAAAGACTTTAAACATTTTGCATGAACATTTCTTTTGGCCTAAAATGAAACATGATGTCATCAAATATTGTTCTAATTGTATTGTGTCATAAGGCTAAGTCCAAAGTCATGCATCATGGTTTATATACTCCATTGTCAATGCCTACCTCACCTTGGACCGATATTTCCATGGATTTTGTACTTGGTCTTCCAAGGTCCAAGAGAGGCAAGGATTCTATTTTTGTGGTTGTTGATAGGTTTTCCAAGATGGCATATTTCATTCCATGTCACAAGGTGGACAATGCTTGTCATGTGGCGGATCTTTTCTTCAAAGAAGTAGTGTGTCTTCATGGATTACCTAGGAGTATTGTATCGGATAGGGATTCCAAGTTTTTGAGTCATTTTTGGAAAACCTTGTGGGGAAAACTTGGAACCATGCTTCTTTTCTCCACCACGTGTCATCCTCAAACTGATGGACTAACCGAGGTAGTCAATCGAACACTTTTGCAACTCCTAAGGTGTTTTATCAAAGGTAATTTGAAAACTTGGGAAGAATGGTTACCCCATGTTGAATTTGCTTATAATAGGGTAACCAATTCTACCACTTCTTTTTCTCCTTTTGAGGTTGTTTATGGTTTTAGTCCTTTATCTCCTGTTGATTTAATTCCTTTACCTAATGATTCTTCTATTTTAAGCAAGGATGGGCTTTCTAGAGCCACTTTTGTTAAGGATCCCCATGAGAAGGTGCAGAATCAAATTGAGAAGAAGATGGAGCAATATGCACGACATGCCAAAAAAGGGAAAAAGGCTATGATATTTGAACCGGGTGATTGGGTTTCGTTACATCTAAGGAAGGATAGGTTTCTCTCCCAAAGGAAATCTAAACTTCAACCTAGGGGTGATGGACCTTTCAAGGTCCTTGAGAGGATTAATGACAATGCCTACAAGATTGACTTACCAAGTGAGTATGGGGTGAGTTCTAGTTTTAATGTCGCTTATCTTTCTTCTTGTGATGTAGGTGTTTTGAATGCAAATCCGTGGACGAATTCTTTTCAAGAAGGAAGGGATGATAGAGGACTATCTAAGGATCAAGCCAAAGGTCTAGAATGAGAGCTTGAAACACTTCCTTTGGTGAGCTTTAAAGGACCCATGACAAGAGCTAGAACCCAAGCCTTTTAAGATCACATTAAAAGGCTTGTCTGTTGTAATAAACATGCGCTGTCTGTTTTAATCGATTATAATATTTCTATAATCGATTACATAAGCTAGTGCTGGGATGCCGTGTTGCTATAGCCGGGATGCGGAATAACCACGTGCTGTCTCTACAAGGGCCATAGCTAGGATGCTGGGTTATTGTAGCCAGTATGGTAATAACCACGTGCTGTCTCTACAAGGGCGGTAGCTGGGATGTCAGGTTGCTGTAGCCGGGATGCGTAATAACCATGTGCTATCTCTACAAGGACAAAAGTTGGGATGCCGGGCTGTGCTTAGCCGGGATGTGCATAGTTGGGTTGTGCATAGCTGCGATATGCGTAACCAGGTTGTGCTTAGCTGGGATGTGCATAGTTGGAATATGCATAGCTGGGATGTGCATAGCTGGGTTGTTCATAGCTGGTATGTGAGTAGCCTAGATGTGCTTAGTCAAGATGTATGAGCTGTCTGAGCTATCCGGGATGTTTAAGTTTGACCGAGTTGTCTGGGATGTTCTTAGACAAGAGGTGCCTAGCCAAGATGTCTGAGATGTTCGAGCTGTCTGGGATGTTCGAGCTTGTCCGAGTTGTCCGGGAGGTGCTTAGCCAAGATGTCTGAGCTGTTCGAGCTTGTCTGGGATGTTCAGAATGTGCGTAGAATGGATGTGCTTAGCCAAGATGTCTGAGCTATCCGGGATGTCCGGGATATGCATAGTGTGCCTATGTATTTCTATTATTTTGTATTGGACCTTGATATTTTCGCAATTGGGCCTAAATTTACGTTTGTAGGTGTTTATTTGAGGCCTAGCCATATAAATACTCAGGCTTTGCCATTTTTGGTTAACTTTTGATTAATAGAAATTAAACATTTGCTTGAATTGAGAGCTTAGCCTCTTGTTGGTTCTTGATTGAAACCAAATTGATTCTTATCAAGGAAGCTTTCCTTTGTAGCGAATCCTCCTTCGACTTATCATTCCATTTGTGGTTCGTGGTGTCATTCCTAATCATTCCTTAATCTTCTCCATTTTTTCTATTTGAGTTTTAACCTTCAATTTATGGACTCTTGAAGTTTGCAATCCGAAAACGATCCTAGCCAAGTGTTCATGTCTTGGAAGTCATCATTAGCCCTTCACGAATAACACACAATTCAACATAGGTGACATGATAAATCCCCATCTTCCTCGTAAAAGTAGCAACAAAACCTGAATTTGCATCTCTAACGAATGAGCAAAGGAACATAATTTGAAGAAGAATCACTCCCATCCAATCTCAACAAATCATATCCTAGCACAATGTTGATAACAATGCATAACCTCTTCATACAAAGAGAGTGCTTGTTGCTAAGCATTCTAAAAAATAAACTTATTCCATCTACTTCAAAACAAATCCAAAGTAAAGGAAAAAACCAGCTCCCAATTCTAACAAAGTTGAGGGCTTCTTAATAAATTGAACCCTCTCAACTCCGAGATGGTACCATCATAAAAATTTGGGCCAATATTTGGATCAATTAGAAAATCCCACACCTTCTATGCATATCTCTACAAGATGCATATCTCTACTTGAGTTCAGTCCAAACATTTGAATCACTGATATGTCTTTTGACTCTATTTTCATTCGTTAAAAGCATATCTCTCGAGACCTTCCATAAATGCATACGCACCCTCTCAGGAACCTTCAAAGTCCAAATGGCATTGTGAAGCTTCACATTTGTATCTTGCCTGGTAGGGAGTAAAGACAAATAAGCATGCTTCGGGAAAAGCTTCCATTAGCAGAACCCTTTTAGATTACCACATCATTACCAAACTCCAAACAACGAACACATAATTCTAATATGATCAATATATTCATCAAATACATAACCCTGAAGTTGGTCTATCTTTCATGTTCGATTAGAATCCACATAATTAGCGACCATACTATCAATTTTAATTTTGTAAAGATTCCTTTGAGCATGACTCAAAAGCTTCCCTACACCAGGTAGCCAACAATCCTCCTAGAAACAAACCATCCTCCCATTATTGACTTGCCAAACTACATTCTACTTCACCAAAAGCCAACAAGCTTTTGATGCCATGCTATAAATTTGACGCTTGTTCTATAGCATTAATTCTTAGAAGACTTGTATTGCGACATCCATATTTTGAGAGTATCAAACAGACCGAAGTTGACTCTTCATTCTTAATAATACTCTAGCCAACCTTTAACATATTTGTCTGGTTCATCATATGCATCTCACAAAGGCATAAACCACCTTGGCTCTTAGGGTAGCAAAGGGACTTCCAAGATGCCATATGAATTCTTCTTTGCTGATTCGTATCCCCTTACACAAAACAATGGCATTTCATATCAATTTCCTCACAAATCGATTTGGGCAACTAAGTGGTTTGCATCACGTACGAAGGACGAGCTTGAAGGGTGGACTTAGTTAGGGTGATTTTATCTGCCAAAGAAATATTTATCACCTTCCAAGCACTAAGGCACTGTTTTACCTTATCAATAATAAACTAGTAAGTATTTCGGTTGCCCCTATTATGAAGGATAGGGACACTTGGATACTTACCCAAGTCATATGTCTGTCGATAACCCAAAAGATATCTAACCACCTATTTGACCTGCCAAGAAACATTTTCCGAAAAGAAAACTCTAGTCTTGTCTGTAAAGCCAAATATCACCAAAAAGGGGGTTGAATAGTAGTGATTTTAGAAATTTTTAAGGCCTTTTTGTGAAAAACAAAGTCATTGTCTGGTGATAGACTTTGTTAAGACAACTAACAGATTTTCCCAAAAACACTTTTGAACGATGAAAACAGTTCTTGGCTAACCACTAAGTTCCACCAACTTTAACAAGTTACAAGTATTAATCACTGCTACTTTTGGCTCCACAACACATGCCTATCCCAAGCTTGATACAACCCAATATTCTTTGTCCTACCAAGCCATTGTTGGCTTTATACAAATCAAATAGATCTTTTATTCGCTTACACAATGACTAAGTCTAAATCGTCTTATAGATAGATATACAATCTCAACACTTTGTCTTTTCTCTCAAGGTGTTCAAGGGGTTTTGAGAGATTTTTAGAACTATATAGAAATATACAAAAATCTTTTAACATAAAGAATTTTAATGAGAGCGCATAAGTTCATGTCTATGTCTTTAAAGTTTTTGGTATTTATAACCCTTCTTCACTCAACTTGAGCTACGTCTAGTTCTCCTTTACCAACCAGTAAAAGGTTCCACTAATCAAACTTGATTACAACAAGTATTCTTTTCTACCACTTCTGGCTTAGAAGTATTCTCAAGGCCATTATTGGCACAACCCTTAGACTCCCCCTGAATCTAAGAACACTTAAGTATTGTTTTGTCACTAAGCCATTTCTGGCTTTCACATACAAAAGTTTGATATAGAATCAAAGATTCTTTACAACACTCAATGAGTGAATTTACAATGAAGTCCTAATCTCCTATTGGTACTGTTGGATATAGGGGGAGCAACTTGAAGCTTGAAGCTTAGGCAATGGAAGATTGTTTTGAGCTTTTCACATGCCTTGAAGAATGTAATGAAGTGTATAAAGAGGCCAATCTGTTGATCCTTGCATTGCATACACTTAATCATTTATATGCTTAAATGTTTTCATCAAAGAATTAAAGCAATTTTTGAAAAAGAACTCAATAGGCAATGTTTTTGGAAAAATGCAATTATCACTGGTTTAATCGATTAAACTGCGAATTAATCAATTATTTGCTTCATTTTTAAATCTAGAAAAGCTTTAAGAACAATTTAATCGATTACCATTGCTTGTAATCGATTACATAGTGTTAAAAGAAAATCATGCTTCACTACTTTAATCGATTACCATTTCCTGTAATCGATTACATAAGATTCTTAGAAAAGCTTGTTACACTGATTTAATCGATTACCATTTCTTGTAATCGATTACACAAGGCTTTTCAGGAATACATGTATCACTACTTTAATCGCTTACAACTCGTTTTAATCGATTATTTTACTCGTTGTTCAAACCCAGAAATGCTATGAACACTTTAATCGATTAAGTGACAATTTAATCGATTACACAAGGCTTTTTAATCGATTATTTGGCGCGTTTAATCGATTACAGTTAGTTGAAAAAGTCTGTTATAAATAGAAGTGAGGCTTAGCTTGGTTTTAAATCTGAATACTTCGATTTTTCTGAATACATACAAGCCATCACTAAGATAGAAAGTGATTTTCTGGGTTAAGCTACTTCTTGTCCCATTCTTTAATCTTCATGGGTTTCGAATGATCTCTTGGGCAAGAGTTTTCAAAGGAGAATAGGAGAGCATGTTCTGAAAGTCATTTTGTTCATTCAACCCTGATTGGTAACTCACATGCATTCATATTCATTGGATCATCAGGTTGTTTCTCTCCTTTCTCTTTGGGTGTAAACTTGTTTTGCAATTTTGTTATTTTGGTGCTATTGTAATTTGTTCTTTGAACTTGTACTCGAGTAGTGTTCTCTAGGAAAGAACAAAGTAGTGTTCTCTAGTTCTTGTTCTCTAGAAGTCTAATAGGATTTTAGATTTCTTGTCTTTATCTAGAGTTGATAAAGAGGGTTTTGTAATAAAGCTTGTAAGAACTGAAATTTATAATAGTGGAACTATAATCTAGTGTTGATTAGAAGAAACTGGATGTAGCTTCTATTGAGAATTGAACCAGTATAAATTCTTGTGTTAATTTTCTATTCCGTAATCTCTATTAGTCATCTTGCTCATTTGTTCTCAGTATTTTTATCATTACTCAACAAGTTCTGTTTTGAGCTATTGATTTCTTGAACTGAGTAGTTTGATTGATTAAAAGCTTTCTTGGTTTCAAAAGTGATTAAGATCCTTACTCTGATTTGATAAAGATATTTTAAAAGGCCAAGGTTTAACCAATTCACCCCCCTCTTTGTTATTGTGGGTATTCCTATTGCTTTCAGGTACTTTGTATACACAAAGGATTGACTCTATTAAGCTTAGTGTATCTCTCAAAAAAATGTTTTTCTTTTCTCTTGTTTCTTGATTCACGACTCTTGTTTTTCTATACATGTTCGTTATTTTTCTTCAGTCCTTGATGTTGTATTTATAGGTAGAGAGAAACTCATAATTGTAGAGAGTATCTTCGGGATTGTATAATATGACTTTTGTGTTAATCGATCTTGTTTCCTAAAATAAGCTGATATTGCATGTTTCTGTCCAATAGGATCAACACTTTTCATATCTATCATTCATAACGCAATATGACTGTTAGGCATACAAAATACAATAAAAGATAAATTCACAAAAAAAATTCTTTTAAATAAAATCATATATATTGAAATAAACTAATAAATTCAAATAATTTTTCATATCCCAATTGATGTTTGGATGGACTGGACGAGTACTTATTGCTTTCAGTAGATGAGGTGACAATTAAGGATAAGCCTCTTCTGGCATTGATTCCAGTCATCAATCTTTTTTTCTTACATGTAACAAATTGGTTAACATAAATTTATATCTTTGTTTTCATCAAAACCTTAAGACATGTCTAGGTCATCTAGTGATGGATCGTCCAGTGTTTAACAATCTCCCTCTTTTTTTATGATAACAAACTTTATAAATTTTGAGAAATGAATATAGCATGTATATATCAGAATAGTTTTAGTATGAATGATAACATATCAAAATGCTATGTGTTGTAGCTTTTAGCTTCCCTTAAGTCTAGTATACTTATGCATGAGTCAATGCAAATGTAGAGATAAATATATCAGACTCTTTCAAAACATCTTTTTTTTTTTTAATTGACTGGTGTTTACATAAAAAATTCTTTCATATACTTCTCCCCCTTTTTTCCATTAGCAAAAAGATAGTGGGTTTGAAGGTGAAAGAAGTGATGGAGGACATCATTGTTGATATTGATTAAGGGGTGGAGGTGGTTGGGATGGTGGTGGGTAGGATGGTGATGGTGGAGTATCAGAGTGAGTAGGTGGTAGCAGAAATGTTTGGGGAATGGTTGTTTGTGGTGGAGGGCCAAGGCTAAGTGTTTGTGTTTGGGTAAGGTTTGGAAGAGTTGATGGAACACTTATTGGTGGTTGAGGTTGGATGGGTGGAAGCGACATTGAGGCAACAACAACATTGAACAGACGCATTTGGGCCTGTTGGAGGTTCAAAATGAGATATTCAACAAGCCTAATATACTAAACTAAGTAGCTATATCTTGTTGCATAGTGCATCTGAACTCTTTACTCTCAGCCCTTTGCTTCTCAACAAAGTTGTCCATAGCCAGTCCAATCATCTGGTAGTGTGGACAGTGACAACAATTGTGTCTTTAGATATGGCTTCATTTGAGGTTGGTTCAGTTGGAGCCTTATCTACCTTATTTTTATGCTTCTCAGCAATAGGAATTAGAATGGACTCAACCACTTCTAGTGCTTCAGCAGTCACAACAACTGGTTTGGACACCAACTTGCTTGGTCTGGTCTTTTCTGCCTTTGCTTCAGCCTTTCTCTTGACAAAAACTTTGCATCTAGCTTATGCATCAACCTTTCTCTTTGCTTCCTATCCTAATCAAATTTTCCAAGTTACTTCATACTTGGCATTGTTAGTTTGTTGTTGTAGTCCGTGTTGGACACACTTTTCCAGTTTCTCCATACTCGTCTTCCCGATGCCGAATACGCGATGACAGAAGATAATAGGAATCTTCTTCAGACGCTTCAGGAAGTCATCCTTAGGGTTCTTCACAAAACAAATGTTTGCATCATTAAAGTGGCATACATTATTTGGATGTAACACTTGAATTGAATCCCGTTGGTTTGAAGTAGGCATGTGTGCAGAATTTAATGGGCTTGCACCCTTGGTATCATACCACACTGTCTGATTCCGTGAGGTCCTAGCATCATCAGCATCAAGCTCCTTGATGAGCTTTTGATCCTGGAACAAAGTCTTCTAGTTACATGAATGGTTGGCCTGTTATGTCTTTTGACCTCTGCTTAACATTTCTTCATTGAAGTGAGCTTGAAGCACTTCTTCTTCCCTTCATCATAGATGGGTTGCCTTGGGCATGTTCTATCTGACACCATCTTGAAGTTAGTGCATCTGCTGATATGGAGTCCACGAGGATAAGCAGTGGCTTGGTCAGGTATGTTCATCTGCTTCAGGATGCCTCATATCATGTCAAGATCATGTTTAGAGGGTCTTAAGCATGTAGGTTGGAGCGAATGAATATGGTGCGAGGGGTGCAGATATGCACCTGCTTGGACCATTTGGTTTAAGGAGTGGGATTCTCCTTGGATGGGTCCATGCTGATGGCGGTTGCAGGTAGAGTAAGCCTTGGTACTTTATCAGAAGGATCACTGGAAGTGGTGGCTTTCTTTTGCTATTCCTCTACTGTAATCAAGGATGGACAAATGGGTTTTGTGGTACCATTGCACATCCAATGAGGACCCATCTTGACCAGGTTGGGATACACTAGTCTAGTCCATGAAAGGGTATCCAAAGCCACTATGGAATCTGGAGGCAAAGTCGCATAAGCACTAGATAGAGTGTGGACATGATCATATTTCGTCCATTTAAGTGGATTCACTACCTCTTGATTGGAGAAAGAGAAAGGCTTCTTGATCTATACTGGTGGTGGACTAGATGGTTGTGGAGTTGGAGTTACCTTACTATCTAACGAACTAGAGCTGTCAAAGGATGATCTTCTTATGGGTTCCTTAGGAGTCATGGACTTTCGTTCGACTCGTGTCTTCCTCTTCTTTGGAAAGTAGGAGGAAATGATAGGTTGATCAAGCTTTTACTTCTTCTGGACAATAGGTACTTCTTGCTTTACTTTCCACTTCCTTGGGATTATCATAGGGCCCTAGTCCTCTGTTTCACTTATATCCCTTAGCTTCTAAGCCTTGAAGGCTTGCTTAAAGATCTATATTTGACTCCTCCTGACTGGAGTAGTTTGTGGACGAGTCTTCTGGGACTGGACTAGAAGGAAGGGACTGGACGTGATTGAGCATTTGTAGGTTAATATTTTTCTATTCTTCTTAACTTATTTAAATTTTCTTGGACTCTTATTTTATCACTTTAACTTAGTTTTTGTCTTAGGCAAAGAATTGGGCTTAATTGATAATTGTTGCTTATTTTTAGATTTTGTTCTTACTTGAATTATCTTCCTTGTGCAAGACCTAGAGGATTCTACAGAACTTTAAATGAAGCATATGAGTAGTCCCCGGAAAGATAAGGAAAAGAACTACAATTTTGTTAAAGATAAGCCAAGGCCAATTATGTCATTTATAGGGTCATTTTAGGCTTGGAAGTCAGAACCTCTCCACTTGAGCTTTGGGTTACTAGTTAGGCTTTGATTAGTGTAATTAGCACAATTAGTTAGATTAGATGGGCCTAATCAATGCCATCCTTTTCTACTAATTCAGTCACTATATATTAGTGTAGTTAGTTAGTTAGTTACTTCATTTGGTACAAACAAAATTTTTACCTTCTTGTGCAAGTTTTCAGAATTAAAATTTTTTCTCTCAACTATTCTTCATTGTTCTTCAGTTTTATTCTTCATTTCGTTTCTGTTCTTCTATTTTTTTACATAAATTTTGTGGTTCTTCCACTGATGATGATCATGCCGCACAAATACTACACACAACAGCAGAATCATCACAAGTACAATTACAAGAACCAAGATCAAAATCAGAAATATCTACACTATCTACTGCAACATCAATGATATCAAGAAGAAGGACAAAATGCTCCTCTACAGGATATCTCATGGTCTAAAAAATGTTAAACTGGACAACGTCATTACCAAACTCCATGGAAATAGTTCCTGCAAACACATCAATTTTGGTCCTGGCTGTCATCAAGAATGGTCTCCCTAGGATCAATGTGGAACCATGGCTGGAAGACTCATACTCCATAAACAATATGTAAAAATCTACAGGAAAAATCAAATTATTAACTCGCACAAGCACATCTTCAATAAGTCCAAGTGGAAACGCAACACTCCTGTTGGCTAAGTGAATGACAACACCAATGAGTTTCAAATCACCAAGATGTAATGATCTGTAAACTGATGTGAGCATGACATTAATGGAGGCTCAAAGGTCACACATGGCATCTGCAAAAGTACAATCTCCAATGGTGCAAGGGACAATGAAAGTGCCAGGATCCTTGCACTTCTGTGGCAAGGTGGATAGTGGAATGACATCAACAATTTTGCTCTGTATAAGTGCAGAAATATTTCTGCCCATCTTTACTTGCTCTTTTCCCTTCTACTTCCTCTTGTGGGTGCACAAATCCTTCAAGAACTTTGCATATTTTGGAATCTGTTTGATGGCATCCAAGAGGGGAATGTTGACTTCCACCCTCCTGAAAGTCTCAAGCAGATCAGAATCAAACTCCATTTTCTTTGTAGAAATGGATCTAGAAGGAAAAGGTAGAGGGATATGTGTTGGTGCAGAATCTGTTTTGGCACCATCATTAAGTTTTTTACCAGCATCAGTTTTAGCACCAACATTTGGAAGCTCTGTGCCACTGCTCAAGGTAATAGCACTCACATTCTTTGGATTGATAACTGGTTGTGCTGGAATATTGCCAGAACCTTGCTGCTGCATGTGGTTGACAGTTGTAGCTAACTGTCCAATTTGAGTCTGCAGGTCTTGGATGGTTGTGCTGACATTCTGTTGTAAATGAATGTTGGTGGTTGCCATTTGCTTCATCAAGTCCTCCAAAGAAGGTCCAGAACTGGTTTGCACAAGTTGTGCAGATGTAGGTGCCGGCTGCTAGAACTATGGTTCTTGTCTGAACGGAGGAGCTTGGTATTTGCTGGTAGAGGGTTGATATTGCTGCTGTTGAGGTCTGAATGGTTGTTGTTGTTGTGTCCACTATTGAGGTTGTGGACTAGGACCATACCTCAAATTCGGGTGATCTCTCCAACCAGGATTATAAGTGTTGGAGTAAGGATTATAGTGTGTTGAGGTCTAAATGGCTGTCCAGGTTGTAAGGCAGAAACTTTAGCAGATTGTTCTGTTTCTTGTAGAGTGGGACATGCATCTGTTGGATGACCAGGTGCACAATAGATACCACACAACCTTGGTTGATTGGCTGCCATCACGTTTTGTTGTTGACCAATAGCAAGTTGTCTCACAAGGGATGCCAACTCTGTTAGTTTGTTCTCCAATCTCTGGTTATCAACAACCATAGAAACAAAAACTTCATTTGCAACAGCCTTAGATGTTGCAGCACCTCTAGTACTAAATTGCTGATAGTTGGCTGCCATGTTAGAAATCAACTGTCTTACAGCAACAAGAGTCTTGTCCATCAAAGCGCCTTCACTGGCTGCATCTATCATACTCCTATCCATCAACATCAAGCCTTCATAAAAATACTGGATCAATAGTTGCTCACCGATTTGATGGTGAGGACAGGTAGCACACAACTTGTTGAATCTTTCCCAGTATTCATACAATGTCTCTCCAGGTAGCTTCCTTATACCACAAATTTCTTTTTGAATGGAAGCTATTCTGGATGCAGGGAAGAATTTCTCCAAGAATCTTCTCTTCATATTTGTCCAGGTGTTGATAGGATCTGGTTGAAGGTACAACCAGTCCTTGGCCACACCATCTAGTGAGAATGGAAATGCCTTCATCGTCACATAATCCTCATGGATGTCATGTGGTTGCATGGTGGAACACACTACATGAAACTCCTTGAGGTGCTTGTATGGATCCTCACCTGCATGACCATGAAACTTTGGGAGCAAATGAATCAGTTCAAACTTTAGCTCATAACTAACCTTAGTCTTAGGATACTGAATACACCAAGGTTGATAAACAACATCAGGTGTAGGCAATTCCTTAAGAATTAGGTTGTTATCAGCCATTGTATAAAAAAAAATTTCAGAATCAAGATGTTCAGAAAGATTAGAAATAGACTCAGAAACAGAAGATACTATACTACTATCTAGAACTACACTATCAAATTCATCTAGACTAATATTATTTCTGCTTAATTTGTGAAATGTCCTATCTATCTCAGGATCATATGAATGCAAATCACTTGGTGTGGACCTAGTAATGCAGAGTTTAACTCATAAGGGACAAAAACACATAAATCACAGAAATGTTAGACAACTACTCTACCAGGACACTATTCACAATATATGTTGAAACGAAACATAAAATGGAAAACTGCCCCCAAACAATTTTAGAAAAATTTAAAAACACCACAATAAATATCTATAAATCATGCTTGATTTTTGTAATTTTTTTGGTGATTTTTAAAAATCATTAAAACACAAAATAAATTCAAAAGTGGCCTAGATCATCGAATTTGGCAATTTGGACCCCCCCTGACCGTGCCCATTCTGAGATAGTTTGCTGTGAATATTTTTGGTGAAAGTAAAAATTTTTTTTCTTTTATATTTTACTAATGCTATTATCTAATTATGAGTGAATTAAAGCTAGCACACAATGAACCGTGTCCCCGGCAACAGTGCCAGTTTTGATAATCGATATCGTATCACTTCAAAACAATTAAACTATGCTAATTCTATAGCACAGGATTAACCTAGGTTGACTCAGAGACACAATCAATATGGTTCCAACTTGAATTCACTAGGAAATAATAGGGGGATTTTTAGCGAACAGTTTGCATGCATTGAATAAAAATTGCAGAAAAATGTAGAAAAATATAAACTAACAAAATTGGTAATAGGTATTCTAAAACAGATTAAAAAACATCAATCCAATTCACCAAACCAAGCAATTCGAATTATCATAGTTCTCAGATAATGATCTTGTTATGAAAGTTCATTCAATTTCATTAGAAGCAATTTAATCGAATTAACCCCCAAATTAATTGAAACCACAAACCTAATTGAAATATCATCCAAATAATAAGCGATTAAAATTCAAAATTTGGAAATGAATCCATAAACTAATCCATTTTCAATCCTAAACACATTCATAATCATGAAAATCGAATAGAGGATTGAAGAAGAAAGTGAACATTCATACAGAAATTGAAATACCAAACTAGAACTCAAATTCTCCTTGCTTGGGCTAGATCCTTCAATTGATTGATTGTTTAGCCTTCCATGATTATCATCAATGGAAGCCCCAAAAAATTAGTGCAAGAAAACGAAAGAACAGAAATGAAAATGAAGAACAATGAAGAACAATGAAGAGTAGTTGAGAGAAAATAAGAGAAAGGGTTTTAATTCTAAAAACTTCCAAAAGTCACTACAAAATATGTTTTTGCTAAAATGAAGTGTGTCCATCCAAATAAATAAAATCACTAAAATATAGTGACTGAGCCAGTAGGAAAGGATGGGCCATAATTAAGCCCAGCTAATTTAACTAATTACTAATTACACCAATTTCGTAGCCCAAAATTCAAGTGCAGTGGTTCTGACTTCCAAGCCTAAAATGACCCTCAAAATGACAAAATTGGCCTCGACTTATCTCTGATAAAATTGTAGATCTTTTCCTTATCTTTCTAGGGACTATTTATATGTGTCATTTGGTGTTCTGTAGAGCTCTCTAGGTCCTGCACAAGGAAGATAGGTCAAGTAAGCAAAAACTCCAAAAATAAGCAGCAATTATCAATTAAGCCCACTTGTTTGCCTAAGGCAAAAAATGAATTAGACTGAGAAAATAAAAGTTCAAGAGAATTCAAATAAGCTAAGAAGAATAGAAAAATATTAAACTAAAAATACTCAATCAGGGATTAATTCAATTGAATCACCTTTAATGACATTAATTGAACTTTCACAATATAAACATCATCTATAGCAAACTGTGATAATTCGAATTACTTGGATTTGGTGAATGGGATTGATGCTCTTAAATTTGTTTCATATTATACTTCAAAACTCTATTTATATGATAACTATGCATTTATGTTTCTAGGTTCCTGCATTTCTTTAATTGTCTACAAATTGTTTGTTGAAATCCCCCTGTTATTTATAAGTTGATTGAGTTTGAAACTAAATTGGATTGTATCTCTGAGTCGACCTAGGTTATTCTTGTACTGCATAATTAATTCTAGTTTTATTTTTTTTATAACAATTCAACAATCGTTATCAATGGATAATAAACATGTTACATGTTGATTTAATAGTTCAATGAGATTAATCTTGTAAAGATTACCTTTCCTCTTAGCAGTGAAAAGTTGGGTTCCATTTTTATGTTGGACAACACACCCTTCTTTGCTAAAGAGAACATCAAGTCCATTGTTACATAAATTACTTATGCTAAGTAGATTGTGTTTAAGCCTTTTAACAAAAAGTACATTATCAATAGAAGGGTAAGGATCAATACTAATCTTTCTTATTCCTGCTATCTTCCCTTTCTAATTTCCTCCTAAATTGACTGTTCCATCATGCATAGGAGTCAGACATTGGAACATACACTTTTCTCTTGTCATGTGACATGAGTAGCCATTGCCTAGATACCATGATTGGTGTGTCCTTGCTGTGGTTGAATGAATCTGCAACATGAATTATTTTTTCTTTAGGTACCCAAATTTTATTGGGGTCCTTTCTTGTTAGTTCTGAAAGCATTGGATGATCCAATCTTTGATAGATGTCTACAATTGGATGTCATGTGTCCAAACTTTCATTAGAAATAACATACTATGGTTTCTTTATCATGAACATATTTTTTTCCTCTATATCCATTTCCAGATTTTTTAGTTGGGCATTTGCTGTATCGTAATATTTTGTTAAGCTTCTCAGTGCTTCCAACAAATTTGGATAAGGTATCTTTCTGAATTTCAATCTCTTGATGAAGTGGATATGCAAGCAGTTTTATGTACTTAACGTATCTGGACTACTTAACGTAGATTGCTGGAAATGATTTGAGTTGTAATTCAGAAATGTTATTAAACCAAGGTGGAGATTGTTGATTGTTGGACAGTGGATGATAGAGATAAAGTGGACGATAATGGTTGTCTGGTCTAGTACTCTTGTCTTCTGAATAGGTTGTCCAAACATCTGTAATCTGGTAGAGCATCCAATCACGTAAAAGAGAGCGTCTAGTTTGGTGGTTCATTAACATAGCTTGTGTTGTAACTGTAAATCTTTTTCTATTTTTCTATTGTAACCGTTTTTTGTTAGACAATTAGCTATTGTCTCCTTTATAAAGAGCTATGTATTCTGGGTTCAGAGAGCTTGAGAGTGTTTTGAACCCTTTCATTGTAAATTTTGTTATTCACAATAAACTTAATAATTTTGTGTGATATCTCTCTTCTCCTTCTATCATCTATGCTTCCCTATCTGAATAAATTTCTTGAATTTTCCCAATAAGTCTTATCAATATTTTGTTTTGAACATAACAAGTTGTGTTCACTAGTTTTGCCCATAAGTGTTTAGGAAGTGAGTTCTTGCAAAGCATGGTCCTAGCCATTTCTTATAGAGTTATGTTTTTTCTTTCAGCTCCTCTATTTTGTTGAGGTGTTCTCGATGAAGAGAAGTTGTGGAAAATACATTTTCTTTCACATAATGATTTGAACTTAGCATTCTCAAACTCAGTTTCAGTGTCACTTTTGATAGAAGAGATACAAAAACCTTTTTCATTTTGAACTCTTTTACAAAATATTTCTTGAAAACCTCATGTTTATGTGCAAGGAAGTATACCCATATATATCTTTAATAGTCATCTACTATGACAAAGCCATATTTCTTTCCTTCCAAACTAAATGTTCTAGTTGGTCAAACAAATCCATATGCTACAGATGTAACGGTCTAGAGTGGAAACAATATCTTTAGATTTAATGGAAGTTTTGATTTGTTTCCCTTGTTGACATGATTCATGAACAAGATGAGTTTTCCAACAAATCTTAGTCAGTCCTTTTACTAAATCCTTTTTGGATAGTTTTGAAATGTGTTTCATATTGACATGCCTAAGTTTTTTATGCCAAATCCATCTCTCATCTTCTCTGGAAAACATACACATTACATTCTATTTGCTAAGACTTATTAGATCAATCTCATACAGATTGTTGTGTCTTCTGAAAGTAAAGAAGGATTAATCATCTTATGTTTTGACTATACAATGGTCTTTGTTGAAAGACATAATATAGCCACTGTTGCAAAATTGACTTATGCTTAACATATTATATTTTAGTCCTTCAACATATAAAATGTTGTCTATAGAGGCTAGAGAAGGAATATCCATTTTACCTATACCAATGATCTTTCCTTTACCCATGTCTCCAAAGGAAACAATTCCTATTTCCATTGGTTTTAGGTCATGGATCATAGACCCATCCCCCATCATGTGACGTTAATATCCACTTCCAGGTACCAACTTAAACTATAGCCTTTTCATACCAAGGATATCTACAATAGGAACAGTCTGAGATTTTGGTACCCAAATATTTTTGGGTTCAGTAGAAATAATAACCTTAGGCAGCTGCTTCTTGTAACACCCTGAAATTTTACAAGAAGAAATATATTTGTGTTGAATTAATTGTTTAATATAAATCTTGAAATCTGTTAAAGTGTTTTGCATGGGTGTTTGTGCATAAAAGGTGGAAGTCAAATTTTGTGGCTGAGATAAGCTATCCGTATACGTATAGTAAAAATGGTGGTGACTATGGTGACTGTTCGGTCACGCAAGTGGGCAACTATGGTGGCTGTGATAGCTGGCTGATTCAAGTTGTTGGCAACTTGCTTCAATGCTTCGTCCATAAATAAGCCTGAAGCAGAAGAATGGTTCACTCTCACTTCTGGGCGTGTTTTTCTTCTTTTTCTCTCTCTAAAAATCTTTGCACCAGAAATCTTTCTTTTCTTCCACCTTCTGTACCATTAAAACTCTCGAGAAACCACCGTAGCAGCGGCGGAAAATCCTCTCCGTTAAGAAGAATTTGTGAACGAAGCTTAAACTTTTCATTCTTGGTCATTGTGAGAACGAGTGTTCAAACAAAACACACGTTAAATCTAAAGAAAAGAATCCCTGTTGAGGTAAGGGGAGTTTATTGTGTTAATAATGATTTTTTTTATATCATGGTTGAGTTAAAGTGTGTATCTGTTGTTTAATATGATGTGTTAAATATATTTATGATGTCTATAAATGGTGTGAGGAATGTAACGCCTCAACTTATTCTCTTATTATTGATTTTTAATGAAAATTCTCTTCAACTTACTTAAAAATACCAAACCAACGTTACTAATAACTGATATCAAAAAGATTTCCATCACTGATTAATATTTATAACTATGATGTAATGTAAAATAAGAGTACAAACTGATCTCGATTCTATTACATAATACAAATAACTGGAACACTCTGTAACAAAAATACATCTCTAACATAACATCCTCAAATAACACATCTTCAAACAAAATCCTCTTCTTGTAGACAGCTAATAGTCTATTTTTGTTGTTCATCTGCTCGCCCGAATAAAATCGAGGTCATGGCAGGTGTCAACCACAGACACAAAGCACAAGGTAAGTTTATGATAAAAATAATTTAAGCAACAGATTATATTCAATGTGCAGATATTCATAACCACATCCTCAAAAATGCATGATTCTCTTTGACTCTTATCATAATGCATGATTCTCTTAAAATCTTTCAATATTTGGTACCAATTGTCAAGATAGCCCCATCCCAGTGGCACAAAACTTATCCGATCAGTCAGGGTCTCCCGGTGTTGCACAGGATGTCACCCTCACCTCATGCGATCATCATGGGTGGCGTGTTCCACACCGCAAGAGTCACCCCCAAGCTCAGATTCCTCTTGTCTGAACGCACGGACTCAGTTCCTGTAGCTATCTGACACACCTCCCTTCTGAGGCACACCTCCATTCTGAGGCAACTCTTATACACACCTCCATTCTAAGGCAACTCTTATTCACACCTCCACTCTGAGGTAACTCTTATGCACATGAGACACAGGAAACTGATTCACATAACTCTTTTTATTTTATCAACTCATATTTCTTTTCAACATCAGTCTTCAATCACTGTCTCATATACTTTACTCAGAAATTCAACATAAATCAAGTACAGAACTCAGCTTGATACTCATGCACGGAAACTCAACATATCATTCATGTACAAAGATTCATAGAACACTCAGCAAGTATAAAACTTCATTCAGGCACTCAATCATATAACTATAACTTAAATCCAACAATTACTCAGATACAAGTCATACTTCACAAAACTTCAAACACTTATTCAAACACAAGTAACACTTAAACTATCCTTATCATAAAAATTCCCTATACATACCTTATAATCTCTTATAAAGCTTGACAAACTTCTCCTATAGATGCTAGCCTCTTCTACACGTGATTTCTTCAAGAGAGTGGGGTCTTTTCCTACTTAGTTTAGGCTTTGAGAAGGAAAGGATGAAAGTGAAATGGAAAGAAATGGAAGAAGAGATTTCTCACGTGAGGTGTAGTAGAATGAAGTCTTGGAATGACTTCCACTTAAGGCCCCCTTCTCCCTTTATATAGAGTTTAGAAAATAATAAAATATTCAAGGACATTTCTACCTTTCTAGCTTAATTACTCCCATTTGGTTTCATTAGAACTAAGTTTCACTTCATTTCATTCCATCCTAACTAAATTCATTATTATTCTTTTACTTTAATAGAAAAATCTTTCTAAGCCATGATGACTTTCTTTACAAGTGTCCTACCACTTGTCATGGCCTTTACAAGTGTCCCTCTACTTGTCCAATTCATGAAGCTTCCTCCTTCTTCTACATTCTTCACGTGACCATTAGAGAAAGGAAGAGAAATTTTGCTTCATTTCATGTTACCTTGTATCCATATCCTCAAGGCATGACACCTTTCTTCCAAGTGTCCTTCTACTTGGCATGTTCATGAAACTTCTCCCTTCTTCTCCTAATTCACGTGAACATCAAGGAAATAAGAGAAGATTTTCTTTTCTTCATGCCATTTTGTACACATATATTTCAAGGTTATGATGGCTTCTTATCCCTTCATCAATGATGGCTTACAAGGGGCTAGATATTTCTTAAACCTTCATAATTGCTCCTTATCATTTTAATTTATGAATCTTAAGGTATTTTTCTACTTATCATGACTTATCAAATTAAATATGACAAACCACCTTATTCCCTTTTTCTTCTACTTCTTGTGAATACCATAGTCAAGGGAATATTTTTATCTTCCCTTCTTCCTCCTATATCATGTTATTATTTCCTTTAAAGAGTAAAAAATTGTGTGGTTCTCCTTGTGTCCATATGTCACCTTTCATGAGGAAGAATAATTCAATTCCAAGTTGTCTTCACGCATGGCCTTTTATAGGAAGAAGTAAAATTCAATTTGAACTTAACTTCACACATGGCATTCATAGGAGGAATTCAAGTTCAATTTGAACTCTTCTTCCTAAAGGATAATATTAAATAATAGAACTCTAGAGATTTCCAGAAACTGACTTCAATTACAGTATAAATAACTCACAAGCAGTCTATACAGAGTGCTACACAAACCTTACATACAAGACTGCTCTCATCTTAATTCTTATTGGTCTGTTTCTACTTCTGTCCATCAAAATTACTAAACCATTTTATTAAATGAATCTGTACATCCTACAATTAAGAGAAAATTCTCCAGGTTCTACTTATCATTTTTCTATATTTTTCTACTACCTAAATTTTCCTGAATAGAATTTCAAAGTTATTACCCTATAAAATTCATAGAAATTCTATTCTGAGGTTTTCTGTCACAAAGTCTTTTGGTAATTTGTCATTCAAGGACACTCTGTAATTTTATCAAGTTTTCACAAAATATCTAAGGGTGTCTTGGTAATTCTTAGCCTTAAGGGTATTATGGTAATTTGTCACTTATCCCAGGGGTATAATTGTAATTTTCAAAATATCCAAGGGTATTAATGTCATTTTCACCTCAAAATATCTAACCAAAATATCTAAGGGCATTTCTGTAATTTCTGCTTTAAGGGAATGGTAATATGGTCATTTCTCTTCAAACATTTTTATAATATCTCTAATTAATATTTCACCCAAATAATTCAAATATAGACCAATCAAATCTTACATAACCTAACACTCACATCAAATAGTTGTGCAAGAAACATTTTGACTATACATTTGCAGTTATTGAAATTTCAGGGTGTTACAAGGAAGACGACTACCAGGCTAGGTGAGTCAGGTGGAGTATGTTATATGTATATATATTAAAACACTGTTGTGTTGTGACGTCAACTGTCGGGAAGGGTTGGCTGAGTTGCATGTGTCAAAACCTTTGTTTGTGTCGTCAGCTGCCGGGAAGGGTTGGCCGAGTTGCATGTGTCAAAACCTTTGTTTGTGACGTCGGCTGCCGGGAAGGGTTGGCCGAGTTGCATGTGTCAAACCTTTATTCGAGGCGTCGGCTACCAAGATGGGAATGCTGAGTTGAACGGTTTAAGTACCATGCATGTGTGCATGAAGGACGTAACTTAGTCCTTGTTGGTGAACGTCCATATACCAGGTTTCTTTACCCGGGGTTGTTCCCTTAAGAGCTGCTAGGGCGTACTTCATTTTCTTTAGATATGCCGGGTTCCTTACCCGGGGGGCCCATTAAAGCTACCCAGCTCAAGTTACTTCATGAGAGGAAGAGAAAGAGCCACTGGGTTTGTTACTCGGCAGAGCTCATACCTTCTCAGGAAAAGAGATGCCAGGTTCCTACTCGGCAGGGCTCGTACCCGTCTCCTTGTGAATTACCAAGCTTCCTTACCCGGACAACCTTGTGCCCTCATCCGACCTTGTTCGGATTATTACATCAGTTGTTATGGTTAGGTGTCAATCCGGACATCTAATATTGTACCCCTATTCACTTGTTTGTAGTGTTTATGAATAACGTATATGATTACATTGAGATTGGCCATTGTATTGGCTTGAGTTATTAAATGCATTAATACCATGGGGAGTGTATGGCATTATCCTAACTGGGATGAGTTGACCCGGCAGGGCCATACATTAATGGTGCCCATGGTAATCTAAATGCGTTTGGATATACCTAAAATACCCACAAGGGTGTATGGCATTACCCTAACCGGGACGAGTTGATCCTGGGGACGGGTCATACATTGATGGTGCTGTGGTGCTATTTTATGTGTTGACGTGAGATGCCAGGACCGGGTGATTAACCTTGCAAGAACCATGGTCAGTGCATCAGTGTGCCCGAGAATGGGTCAGTATATATGTACATGGGGGTGTATGACATTATCCTAGCCGGTTCGAGTTGAGCACGGTTCTGGGTCATACAATGATGGAGCCCGTGTACACACTTCATGCATAATGGAAATAGGATGGTGGCAGTAGGGTACAGAGGTACTAGAAGGGCATCTCTATTTGGAAATCCCTTGTGACTCAGGGCTGATCACCATTAGGGGGGAGCGACCTGTGCACGATAGAGTGACCTTGACAAGCTTCTGCATCATTTTCCTGAGAGAGGCTATTTCCATGAGGATGGTACCACATTGCATTGACAAAGAGATAAGTCTGGAACATCCATCATGATTAGTCAATTTAAGATGAATTGTGAAATGTGATTGGACGGGTCGTTCATGATTGAATGTGTGATAAAATATTTGAATAATGTTGTGAGTTTGCAACGACCAAGTTGTCTTTTTTTTTATGACTAACGATATTTATTTAATTATTATTTTTCATGATGGACTCACTTTTGCTTTGTTGTACCTTGTGATTTGGTACCTGTAATGATCGTGGACCATGTTCGTGTGAGTAGATGGGCAGCAGTAGGTGACCGGGAAGATGACCTATGTTGGTTGGAGCCGCCGAGTAGCCGGGATGTAGATGGACTAGATCCCGGGCAAATGTTGTATTTTTGTTAGTTACACCCCTTGTTCTAATGACTACACCCCGACGTTTTGCTAGTTACACCCTGTCATTTAAATCTCTATTTCTTTTGAGAATTTTGTACAATTTAGACTTGGTTATTTATAATTACCACCAACTTATGATTATTAATATACAAGTATTATGATGTATTGCCTATTTATATTCGAGTTGTGATTTGTGATAATGATTACACTTGTGAAAAATTTACTACTATTTTTTTATAAACAAAAAGAGATTTTTAGACACAAATTACCATTAAAAGCATAATTAAGAGTATGATCCAGTAGCGATGAGACAGGTCGTTACACTTCTTCTTATGGATGCATCTGAACTTAGAGTGTCTAGACTTCATAGAAGTCACATTTGTCTAAATTAGACTATGAATTGGAGGATGATGCCCTTTTCTCTAGACCTAGGCCAAACTTATCATGGGGATGTTGATGGAATTTTAAAAGCATGGTTAACGAGTTTGAGCTTTCTAGAAACTTTCCTATATCATATCACAATTTTGAAGAAGAACATCATAAGACATATCTTCTTCATTGTCTGATGAAGCACTAGAAGAGGTATCAGATTTAGAAAAAGTTTTTACCTAAATCTTTTCATTTATATTGCCATTAGACAGATGTTAGCTTGTTCATCGTCTAAACTGCTACTCTTCTCACTGTCTGAGTCTTCCCAGGTGACCATCAAACTTTTTTTTTATTTTCACTAGAATATATTTACTTCCTCAACTGGGGATGGACAACCTTCATATGTCCAGGTTTTCGACATTCAAACCAGATGATCTCATTATTTTTCTCATTATATTTCTTTTTGAATCTTGTGTCCTTTCTTCTAGAGGATTGATGAAACTTTCATGTCTTCTTCATCATCTACTTGAATTTTCTGAACATGAGAGTCACTTCATCATTTGTGTAATCTCTAAAATTATTGTTTGAACCATCAGACTCAACCATCCACACTTTAAGAGCTTGTGAGAAGCTCTTTTCTTAATTTCTAAAGCAAGTCTCACCATATTTAAGGGTAGCAAAATCTCTCTTTGGCAAATGATCTCGATTCTGAAGATGGACTTCATGAACTCTTAGGATGCCCAATAGGTTATCACATGCTAGAGTTTTCAAATTTCTAGCTGAAAACAATATGAACAGGCCACAAGAACCAAGAGGGGGGTGAATTGGTTGTTCTTGGTCAATTAAAAATTTCTTAAACAATTAGGGTTAAAAGGG
Organism: Glycine latifolia; assembly: GCA_013407115.1. Classification (NCBI taxonomy): domain Eukaryota; kingdom Viridiplantae; phylum Streptophyta; class Magnoliopsida; order Fabales; family Fabaceae; genus Glycine; species Glycine latifolia. The sequence continues at coordinate 17,155,105 of CM023956.1, read as the reverse complement.
ATCGTATCACAAAACAACCGTTGAACACTCTCAATCAATCAAACTCCAATTTTTAAAGAATGCAATGACAACGAAAATAGTTTTGTTAATTATGAAAAGGTATACCAACGAATGACAATTAATAACCACAAGAAAAAATAAATAAGAAGTAGCCAAAACCAAGATTTATACTGGTTCACTTCTCAACCTTGAGAAGCTACATCCAATTCTCATAACCAACTAGTTAGAAATTCCACTAATAGCAATCTATTTCTTACAAGCTTATACAATCACTCTCAATTAGACCTAGATTAAGAACAAGAAATCTAGCTCCCTAAGACTCTCTTTGATCAAGACATAGAGAACACCCTTCTCTACTATTCCCTCTAGAAACATCTATTCTAGAGAAGCTTTAAGAAAGACTATTGCTTTAGTTACATAAACCAAAAATTCTAAAAAGAATTACAACCAAATTTGTATGGAGGGAAACAACCTAATGATCTACTACAGATGAATGCAAATGATTACCAAACTTGAATCAAGGTTGAAAGACAAATCTCAGAACATTCTCTCCAAGTTCTTCTTTAGAATGTTGCCCAAAAAGAAATCCTCTCAAGCAATCTTGAAGCTTGAGGATTTGAGGGTCTAACACAGAATAGCTCAAAGTATATTTTCTCTCTTCAGAAAGGTTATGAAATTCGTTGATATTTCGTTGTTGTATTTTGTAACGATCCGACTCGTCGCTACTATATTTACTAACTCCAATCGTGCAAATTCATATTTTAATAAATAAAAAAACTCCATTAATTTGATTATGAAAATGAGAGTAAATTTTTCGTGATAATACAATTATCTTACACACAATGCAATTGCGTAATTAAATATCTATATCTATATATATATATATATATATAGATATATAGATAGATAGATATATATATATATACACGCATATATTAAACTGGTACATATCATTTACATATCAATCTTAATTTAGTTTTAACTACAAGCACTTATCCCCAAAATTTACATGTCCAACAAAAAGAATCAAGGGACTAACTAAGGAAGACTTGATTAACAAAACACAACTCTTTCCAAAAAGAATTTCAACGTCATCACGTCAGTTTGGTGGCTCCAACCAAAAAGAATCTCTCTCCAGAACCACCTAATGTTGCTCATCTGCTCACACGAACGAAAGTTTGTGATCATCACAGGTACCAACCACACGGTACAACAAATGCAAGGGTGACTTTATTATACATATACAACAAGCATCATACGACAATGATTAGAAAGAAATCAATAATGACAACCACCATCATCCTCGATAATCCATCAATTTAATACACACTCAACAAACCAGTCATCCACTATATTTCACAAATCAAAACAATCATGCTCAGAATGATGCATGCACTTGACTCATCTCTCAAAATGCAATGCAGTACCATCCTCATGGAAATAGCCTCTCTAGGAAAATGGTGCAGTCGCTCATCGAGGTCACCTTGTCATGCACAGGTCGCTCCCCCTTCATAGTGATCAGCCCTGAGTCTCAAGGGAGTTCCAAACAGAGTGATATGCCCCCAGTACCCCCGGTATTGACTACCACCATTCTCTTTCCATCCATGCAAGTATGAAACATGAGCACCATCAATGCATGACTTGGCTAGGAACAAATCCTTCCCCGCAAGGATAACAAATGTTCATACACAACACCCCAATGTGGGCTCACCGATGCACTGATCGTGGCTAGGAACAAATCCCTCCACGCAAGGATAACCAATTGGTCAGTACACCCCACGTGTACATGCACAATATACAACCATGGGCACCATCAATGCATGACCTGGCTAGGAACAAATCCTTTCCCGCAAGGATAACCAGTCATGCACCCCTATAGGTATCCATGTACATCCACATCACACAATGACATTGTTCACATCAACATTATCTTTCATCAATGTCATTATCAACATCATCATCATCATGCATCTTAATGTCATCAACAACATCAACATCATTTTATTTCAATATCATCATCATAAACATCAATATTCAACATCATTAACTATATCAACATTATCTCATTTCAACATCATCAACCCAATTATCAATATCATCTCATATTAATATAATCATCAACATAATTTCATTTCAATATCATCATCAACATCATAAACAATCGCATTTCACATCTATATACCATATGCCTAAGATTCACATTCCCCAGGTCTTCTGTAACGACCCGCTTCGTCGCTACTGTATCACTAACTCTTAATTACTTTGATAACAAATTTTAATGAAAATCCCTTATAATTGATTATGAAAATGGTAGTAAGTTTTTCGCAAATAAATATTCATCACCATGAAGCAAATACATAGATAAAAGTGCATTTAAACATCACAATTCATTCACATATAAAAACATAATTTAATTGTATTTACAAGTATCCATATCTGAAATGTACAAGTTCTTCAAAAGAAAACAAGAGACTAATCTACGCAAGAGTTGACTATCAAAACACAACTCTTTTCTGAAATCTGATCTATCATCATCACTACGGCTCGGTGGCTCCAACCAAAAAGATATCTTCCTCTAAGTCACCTAATGTTGTCCGTCTACTTACATGAACGAAGGTTCGCGATCATCACAAGTACCAATCCACACGGTGCAAACAAAGCAAATGTGAGTTTATCATGTAAAAACAACAAGTAATAGATAACAGTAGTTAGAGAAGGCAATCCAAAACATCACAATATCATCACAACACCCAATCATTTCATCACGCAACAAACCAGGACAGTCATCCAAATACATTCTACAGTCAACCTATAATGCTTAGAATGATGCATGCTCCTAACTCATCTCTCAGCAGGCAATGTGGTACCATCCCGGAAATAGTCCAACAAGGGGAGATGATGCAGCAGGATGTCAGGGTCACTCTATCGTGCATAGGCCAGTCCCCCCCACTGGTGATCAGCCATGGGTCTCAGTAAAGGAGTTCCAAACAGTTATGCCCCTAATACCTCCGTACTCTACAGCCAATCATCCTATTTTCGTAAAACAAATGAAGTATGTCACATGGGTATCATCAATGCATGACCCGGCCAGGAACAAATCCTTCCTCGCAAGGGTGACCTGCCATGGACCCCTATGTACATACATACTGCCTTAACATGGGCTCACCGATGCAATGGTCGTGGCTAGGAACAAATCCTTCCTCGCAAGGGTAACCAACCGATCATTGCACCATCCGGTATATATATAGCATACAACCACAACATCATCAATATTATCACCTCATATACCAACCTTCACTATTCCAACTTTATCATATACAATCATTACTTATACATCAATCGTAAACACAACGTAAACTAGTGAGCCGAGATGGTCCATTAACTAGGCAGCACTAGTGAAAAAGAATAAACTGAGCCTGGCAGCACTAGCCCGGCAGCTCTAAAGAAAGAAACCCTTAAGAGAAGAAACGAGCCCAGGAAAGGAATCCAGTAGCTTTTAAGAAAAGGACACGAGCTCAACAGCTCTAAAGAGAAGAAACGAGCCCGGGAAAGGAACTCGGTAACTCTAAAGAAAAGGAAACGAGCTCAACATCTCTAAAGAGAAGAAATGATCCCGGAAAAGGAACCCGGTCGCTCTAAAGAAAAGGAAACGAGCTCAACAGCTCTAAAGAAAATAAACGAGCCTGGGAAAGGAACCCGATAACTCTAAAGAAGAGGAAACGAGCTCAATATCTCTAAAGAGAAGAAACGAGCCCAGGAAAGGAACCCGGTAACTCTTGAAAGACTTCTGCTCGGGTCACGAGGTTCCTCTTGGCCTAGGGGTTCCGTGGCAAGCTACGGTGGTCCTTAGTGGTTCAGAGTGGTTGAAGGGAGTGGTTTTAGGGTGTGGAAAGTTAGAGAGAAAAGGGAGAGAAAAGCGCAAAAGAAGAAAGAACACGCTTCTGCTGTGCCACTCTGACAGTTATATATAGACGACTTGACAAGCTCACTTAGCGTGTATGTACAGGAACCACAGACCAAACAAAGTTGACTTAACCTAACATTCACCAAACACTCATACCAAGACAAAAGCCTAACAAAACAACAAATTATGAAGTAAATTAAACAATCAAGCAACATAACACACATCAAACATCTATCTCAGAAACTCAAAATTTTAGGGTGTTACATCTTCAAACAACACAAACATCATTCATTCACAATCTAAATTACCACGAGACTAGTAATTTAGGAAAATTCTAAATTAAGGAGGAGGACTACAGTATAGAAAACAAACTCTTATGCCCATTTAAAAATTTAGTAAAGAATTAAATAGGAAAACATATTCTAAAATTTTGGGCAGAGTCTCCTCTATAATTAAGACTTTTTCCAAAAATCCAATCATTATAACAACAACATCATTCACAGTTTTATCCATCAACAAGCAAATTCATCGCATTCCATTGGTTAAAAATATAGTTTTTCTTGAAAATGAGCTCGCAACAGGAACAAACATATATTAATAATAAATATATCGCATCCAATTAGTTTAAAACATAATATTTCTTGAAAACCAGCACACAACAGGGACAGGCAGATATCCTTATAGTTGGACTCCTTGGCCCCCAACAATGGTACCAAAACTATAACTAAATAATAAACTCCCCTTACCTATCTATATTCCTCTATTAGCTCCTTGACACGTCGTTTTGGGATCTCTCAAGTTCACGTGCTTTGTCCCAAACATAGAGCTCTATATACCAAATTGAAGATAATTTAGTATAGTTTTCCAAGATAAGATCAATATTAACATTTGGGGTCAAATACCCTCAATCAAAAAGGGGTAAAAGGGTGTTTTGAGAGTTCACACCGAAAGACATCATTTTGAAATTCCGATCACACCAATGTGACCAGGGTTCAACAAAGATCACAGAAATGACATCTATTTCATAAAATGAGACTTTTATAACATCTCATTTTCAAAGGGTTTTCAAAGGAAGTGGTAAAACTCTCACAACGGTACCCAAAACGCAAGAGACACTAAGAGAAGCTTAAACTAGCTAGGAGAAGACAAAGAAAACCAATATTACCTCAAAGAAACCAAGAAAGAAGGATTGGAGGCTTCATTCTCTACCGAAACTTCAATATGAGTTTTGAAGATTCCGCTCCAATTAAAGGGTTCCTCTCTGTGCGGTTATCCCACTGCAAGCGGTGATGGCTCATGGTGGTCACCAATGGCTGTGGGTGGTGGAAGAGGATGGTGGGAGGTTGGGGGAAGGTGTGGGGAAGAAGAAGTCCTCCATTTTTGTGATTTTCACTGTTGGTACAAATTTATAATCACCTTGACTCGCCCAATCGAGCCAAAATGCTTGCCAAAATTCGCCTAGGGCAATTGACCCAATTTTGAAATTTCTACTTCTGTGAAAAAACATTATATCTCATGATTCAAATGTTATTTAACTAATCCCAAAGGTCAAAAGTTATATATGTGGGTAAGGAACATATCTTTAAAATTGGAAGGGGATCCAACGGTTAACAAATCCAAAATGATGATTTTACGAAAAATAGGTTTTGGGTCAAACTCGGAATCACTCAATTACAACGCAACTCAAACAAACTCCACATAACTTGACATCTACACCAAGAAATTGCACATGGATAATTCACATAACATTTCATTTAATCTAAACTAATCAAATAGTCAAATAACGCAAGAAATACATCCAACATCTATTTTCAGTTATCGAAATTTCAAGGTGTTACATATTTGGTTAAAACAAGCAATATTTATTTATAGAAAATTGCTTTAACTGTCAGTAATTGATTAAATCACTTATGTAATGGATTAAAGTGTTCTTGAGCTTTCTGGATAAGACTTATGAACAATGTAATCGATTAAATCGCAATGTAATCGATTAAATCGCAATGTAATTGATTATCACAGGAAGCCTTCTTTAAAAACATTGTCGAGTAATCGATTACCACCATGCTGTAATCGATTATCACATGAATTCCATTATGTGATTATGAACTGTGTAATCAATTACCAAAAACTTGTAATCGATTAAAATGTTCTTAGTTCTCAAGTAATAGATTACCACTGACTAGTAGTCGATTAAATCAGTGAGAAAATATTTTTCCCAAACTTGAAACATTGAACACTTGGCTTTTTATGCATTCATGAAAACCTTGTGTTTAAGAAAAGCTTTTTATGAAAACATGATGCAAACATGAATGATTTTTATGCAATGGATCATAGGATGACTCATCTTAGACATATACAAATTACATATGTCATTCAATTGAATTAGCATGTAAAAGCCTAAACATTTCATAGTCTAAGAACCTCAGCTTCTTGATCCTCTCTAGCTCCCCCTGAGTCTAACAATCTCCCCCTTTTTGGCTTTGATCATGCCAAACTTCAATTGAACATCTTGATCCTTAATGTTCTTTTAGGAGAGAGTTTCCAAGAGCTTTTACTTGAAACCTGAAACAGAATCATCTTCTAGCCAAGACCAATACATCATAAGCATTTTTATTGCTCTCCGTTTCTTATGTAATTTCAAATCATTTTAGATTAAAAGCAATGTTTATTTCAGTTTAATAAGAGCAAATGTTCATATATTTCTCTCCCCTTATTTTATCTTACTCTCCCTACACCCTGCATATGTTCATTTTTCTCCCCTTTTTGGCTTATCAAAGTCAAAATATTCCAATAATAGTGAAATAAGCAAAGGATGATAAGAAAAACATAAAAGCAATTTTATTTATTAATGATTCAAGGTGCATACATGAAGGTAAATCATCAAAGATTATAGGAGAATATAAAAAAAAAATAGAAACACCATAACCAAAAACTAAACAAGACAACCACTAAGCTATAGATCATCAAAGTCCTTGAGACTCATCCTAGTCTCTATGTTGCTTAATCTAGAGGTTATGTCTTCTAGAGAGGAATGAACATTAGCTGAATGTTCATGATGCAAAGCTATCATATAGCATCCAACTTTTGAATCATGAGAGATTCAAAAGGACTCTTCTATTTCTCAGCAAGTCCAGCTTCAACATCTTCTTCCTCATTAGCTTCTCGGTCCTCATCAGCAACTCCTTGAGGAGCTTGAGCTCCTACCATGGTCCACCCATTTGGGGTTTTCATCAATCCCAGCTTTGTGAGATGCTTCAAAGAGAGGAGGTTGGTAATGTTGGTGGTGTTGTCTACAATCTCATTGGTCACATCAATCTCAAAGTAGTCAATAAACCTTGAGATCATGATAGCATAGGGAAGTTAATAGCTCAGCAGGCTATAACATGGAGAAGGTATACCTTTGAACTTCATGTAATTGATTAATTCGCAATAGTAATCAATTACTCCAGAGAGTTTTTAACCTATAATAGCCCAAAACCCTCATGTAATCGATTAATACGTTGGTGTAATTGATTACATTAGTGAGCTTTTATACTGTTTAATCGATTAATCCGAGGATGTAATTGATTAAGTCAGTGAGTAAGGTCCTATTCTAGCCTTAGGTAATTGATTACTATATGTGGTAATTTATTATTAAAGAGAATTATGCAGACATTTATCAGAATTCGAATTTTGCTACATGTGATGCATAATGAACTTGCGAGTTAAATTGCATGTTATCAAACACATAACTTACATGCTAATTAATGTTAGATTCATCAAGAATACCTAGCATGTTTCTTAGAGCAAAGAATCTATCTCTAGCAAGGGGTTTTGTAAATATATTAGTCAATTGATTATTTGTGTCAATAAACTCAATTGTGCAATTATCCTTTTGAATATGATCTCTGAGGAAGTGATGTATGATCTCTCTATGCTTTGTCCTTGAGTGCATGACTGGATTCTTTGATAGGTTGATAGCACTAGTGTTGTCACACAATAAGGAATTTCTTTCAATTCAACACCAAAATCCTAAAGTTGTTGCTTGAGCCACAAGCTTTGAGCACAACACTACCAGCAGCAACGTACTCTGCCTCAGCTGGTGAAAAAGCAACACAAGACTCTTTCTTGCAGTGCCATGAGATCAAGGAACTTCCCAGTAGATGGCATGTTCCACTTGTGCTCTTCCTATCTAACTTGTAGCCTGCAAAGTCAGAATTTGAATAGCCAATTAGATTTATTGATGCACCTTTAGGATACCACAGACCAACTTTTGGTGTTCATTTCAGGTATTTAATGATTCTCTTGACTTTTGTGAGGTGTTACTCTTTTGGATTAGTTTGATATCTTGCACATAGGCACACACTCAGCAAAATGTATGGGCAACATGCAGTCAAGCACAACAAAGATCCAATCATTCCTCTGTATCTTGATTCATCAACATTTTTCCCTTTTTCATCAGAATCAAGATAAGTTTTGGTTGCCATAAGAGTTGCAGCATCCTTGTTTTTCTCCATTTCAAACTTTTTAATCAATTCAGTGCGGTATTTTGTTTGACTGAGAAATGTTCCATTCTTCATTTGTTTCACTTGAAGTTCAAGGAAGAATGTTAACTCTCCCATCATTGACATTTCAAATTCATTCTGCATTGAAGATGAGAACTCCTTGCACAAAGAGTTGTTAGTTGAAACAAAGACAATGTCATCAACATATATTTGAACAAGTAATATATCACCAACAGATTTCTTGATGAACAATGTTTTGTCAAGTTGTCGTCTTATGAAAGATTGACTGATTAGAAAGTTACTCAATCTTTCACACCAAGACCTAGGTGCTTGTTTTAAACCATAGATGGTTTTCTTTAGTTTGAAGACATTATTAGGATGTTTGATGCAACATCTTGAAATTTCAATAACTGAAAATAGATGTTTGATGTATATGTTGTGATTGTTTGATTATTTGATTAATTTAAATTGTTTGAGTTGTTGTGCATTTTACCCTGGTGCAATTACTTGGTTTAGATGTCAAGTTATGTGGAGTTTGTTTTAGTTGCGTTGTAAGTGAGTGATTCCGAGTTGAACCCAAAACCTGTTTTAGTAAAATCATAATTCTAGATTGTTTAACCGTTGGATCGCCTTAAAATTTTAAAGTTAGGCTCCTAACCTACATATGTAACTTTTAATCGTTGGGATTGGCGAAATAATATCTGAAGCATGAGAAATTTAATATTTCACAAAAGTATAAATTTTAAAATTGGGTCAGCTCGCCCAGGCCAATTTTGGCTTGCCTGGGCGAGTCAAGTTAGTTTTAAATAGGACAGCAGCGTCAAAACTTGAAAAAATTGTCTTCTTCTTCCCCAAAACAGCCACTCAATTGATTGAGTATTTTTAGTTTAATATTTTTCTATTCTTCTTAGCTTATTTGACTTTTCTTGGACTTTTATTTTCCCATTCTAATTCAGTTTTTGCCTTAAGCAAACAAGTGGGCTTAATTGATAATTGTTGCTTATTTTCAGAGTTTTGGCTTACTTGACCTATCTTCCTTGTACAAGACCTAGAAAGCTCTACACAACTCCAAATGGCGCATATGAGTAGTCCCTAGAAAGATAAGGGAAATATCTGCAAGTTTGTTAGAGATAAGCCAAGGCCAATTCTGCCATTTTGAGGGTCATTTTAGGCTTGGAAGTCAGAATCACTGCACTTGAATTTTGGGCTGGGAAATTGGTGTAATTAGTAATTAGTTAGATTAGTTGGGCTTAATTATGCCCCATCCTTTCCTACTGACTCAGTCACTATATTTTAATAATTTTAGTTATTTGGATGGACACACTTCATTTTAGTACAAACATATTTTGTAGTGACTTTTAGAAGTTTTTAGAATTAAAACCCTTTATCTTATTTTCTCTCAACTATTCTTCATTGTTCTTCACTGTTCTTCATTTTCATTTCTGTTCTTTCATTTTCTTGCACTAATTTCATGGGGCTTCCATTGATGATGATCATGGAAGGCTAAATAACCAATCAGTCCAAGGATCCAACCCAAGTAAGGAGAATTTGAGTTCTGGTTTGGTATTTCAATTTTTGTATAAATATTCACTTTCTTCTTCAATCCTCTATTCGATTTTCATGATTATGAATGTATTTAGGATTGAAAACAGATTAGGTTATGGATTCATTTCCTAATTTCTACTTTTAATCACAGATTATTTGGATGATATTTCAATTAGGTTTGTGGTTTCAATTAATTTAGGGGTTAATTCGATTGAACTGTTTCTAATGAAATTGAATGAACTTTCATAACAAGATCATTATCTGAGAACTATGATAATTCAAATTGCTTGGTTTAGTGAATTGGATTGATGCTTTTTAATCTGTTTTAGAATACCTATTATCAATTCTATCAGTTTCTATTTTGCTACATTTTTCTACAATTTTCATTTATCACATGCAAACTGTTTGATAAAAATCCCCCTATTATTTACTAGTGAATTGAAGTTGGAATCATATTGATTGTGTCTCTGAGTCGACCTAGGTTAATCCTGTGCTACAAAATTAGCGTAGTTTAATTGTTTTGAAGCGATACAACATCGGTTATCACCAACCCCCTCCCCCTTCTCCTCCACCAGCCATGGCCACTGGTGACCGCCATGAGCCACCGTTTCTTGCCGTTGAACCATCGCACAGAGAGGAACACTTTAATCAGAGCGAAATCTTCAAAACTCAACTTGAGAATTCGGTAGAGAAAGGAGCCTCCAATCCTTCTTTATTGGTTTCTTCAAGGTAACCATGGTTTCCTTATCTTCTCTTAGCTAGTTTGAAGCCTCTCTTGATATCTCTTGTGATTTAGGTATCGTTATTGGGTGTTTTTATACTTCCTTTGAAAATCCTTTGAAAATGAGATGTTGTGAAAGTCCCCTTTTTATGAAATAGATGTCATTTCTATGATCTTTGTTGAGCCTCGGTCACATTGGTGTGATCGGAATTTCAAAATGATGTCTTTCGATGTGGACTTCCAAAACACCATTTAACCCATTTTCGATTTGAGTGGGTATTTGACCCCAAATGTTAATTTTGACTTTGCCTTTGAAATCTATACTAAATTATCTTTGATTTGGTATATAGAGCTCTACGTTTGGACCAAAGCACGTGAATTTGAGAAATTTTAAAATGACTTTTCAAGGAGCTAACAGATGGATATAGATAGGTAAGGGGAGTTTATTTATTCGCTATAGTTTTGACACCATAGTTGGGGGCTAGGGAGCCCAATTATGGAGATATGCTTGTCCCTGTTGTGTGGTGGTTTTCAAGAAAAGTTATGTTTTAAAATAATGGGATGCGATATAATTATTGTTGATGTGTGTTTGTTCCTATTGTGTGCTCATTTTCAAGAAAAATTGTGTTTTTAACTAATGGGATGTGATAAATTTATTATTGATAGATAAAACTATGAATGATGTTGTTGTTGTAATGATTGGATTTGTGGGAAAAAAGTCTTAATTATAGAGGAGACTCTGCCCAAAATTTTATAATACGTTCTTCTATTTAATTCTTTATTAAATTTTTAAATGGGCATAAGAGTGTATTTTATATATTGTAGTCCTCCTCTTTAATTTAGAATTTTCCTAAAAATATCAGTCTTGTGGTATGATGAATTGTGAATGTATGAGATTTGGGTTGTTTGAAGACCTGGGGAATGTGAATCTCAGACATATGTATTATGTATAGATGTGAAATGCGATTGCTTGTGATGTTGTTAATGATATTAAGATTGAGATAATGTTGATGTGGTTGATGATGTTGAAATGAGAAAATGTTGATGTGGTTAATGATATTGAAATGAGATGATATTAATGTTCATGATTATGATATTAAAATAAAATGATGTTGATGTTGTTGATGACAATGAGATGACATGGTGTTGTTGTTGATAATGACAGTGTTAATGTTGATAATGACATTGATGAGAGATACTGTTGATGTGGACAATGTCATGGTTATCCTTGCGAGGAAGGATTTGTTCCTAGCCATGGTCATGCATTAACGGTGCCCATGATTGTATGTTGTGTATGTCCATGTGGGATGTAATGACCGGTTGGTTACCCTTGCGAGGAAAGATGTGTTCCTAGCCACTATCAGTGCATTGGTGAGCCCATATTTGTATGGTTGTGTATGTATATGGGGGTGCATGACTGGTCATCCTTGAGAGGAATGGTGTGTCCCTAGCCATGGTCATGCATTGATGGTGCCTATGTTTCATACTTCATATTGCATTGATGGAAATAGAATGAAGGCATGCACGTACTTGTGGGTTTTTATGGGCTGAAAATGCAGGTACTAAGGGGCCATCAAGTTTGAAATTCCCTTGCGCCACTGGTTGATCACCGTGGGGGGAATGGTCAGTGCACGACAGGGTGACCCTGATAGGCGATGAATCACTTTCCTAGAGAGGCTATTTCCATGAGGGTTACCACATTACATTCTGAGAGATGAGTCAAGTGCATGACTCTGATTTTTTTTTTGTTTTTTGTTTTGGAAAGAAAAAAAAATTTAATAAAGAAAACTAAAATTGTTCTTTGGATTCTAGCTCTGATTACCATATGATGACTACCAAGGCATGAATGATTGGATTGGATCGTTTCCAAAGGTTAATTTCAAGATACCAATGATAGATAGTAGAACTTACAGATAAAATGTGAAAAAGATAAAGAAGATGATATGAATAACGCCACGATCCGTATTGGAACGATAAGTTGAGGAGGATTCGCCACAAAGGAAAGCTTCCTTGATAAGAATCAATTTGGGTTCAATCAAGAATCAAGAAGAGGCTAAGCTCTCAATTCAAGCAAATGCTTAATATTATTCAATCAAAAGTTATTCAAAACTAGTAATGTCTGAGTACTTATAGAGTTAAGTCTCTAATAAAACCTAAACTAAGTTCTGACATGTGAATGACATGTACTGGTTTAAAATATACATACATATGTATTCAATTATGTCTTTATTCGTTGTATGATAAGTGTATTATCGCGAAAAATTTACTACCATTGTCATAATCAAGTTAATGGAGTTTTCATTAAAATTTGAATTGGCATGATTAGAGTTAGTGATATCGTAGCAACGAGGCGGGTTGTTATATTTGAAGTCAACAACCAGGAGGTTGATCAACATATATTTCCTCCTCTATGTAGCCATTTAGAAATGCACTTTTTACATCCATTTGAAACAATTTGAAGTTGTTGAAACATGCAAATACAAGCAGCAAACTTATAGTTTCCAACCTAGCTAATGGAGCATAGGTTTCTTCATAGTCAATTCCTTCCTCTTGGTTGTAATCGGTTGCAACTAATTTAGCCTTGTTTTTTACTATGATTAGACTTTCATCAAGTTTGTTTCTAAAAACCCACTTGGTGCCTATTGGCTTATGAGAAAGAGGTCTAGGAACAAGTTCTCATACTTTGTAACACCCCAAAATTTTGGAATCACAGTCAAATATTAGGGTAAATGTTAGCTAGAGACATTACAGAAGGATTTAAGGGAAATGACGATTTTATCCCTAGAGTGAGAGGCAAATTTACCAAAATGCCCCTGGGTCGAAACTAATCAAGATGACTTTAGAAAATTGTGGGAACCTGAGGATAGGATAGAATACCTTTAGCCAACACATTATTAACATGTTTGGGGTCAGAAAACCCTAAACAATAATTTCTAGGAATTTTGGAAAATATTTTGAAAAGAGTTCAATATATACTACCTCAAGTATCAGAAAACCTCAAGAAGATAATGAATATAATTTATGAAGTTTTCTCTTAATTATGGGAGGAATAAGTTTCCTAAATAAGTTAGTTTAGTAATTTTACTAATTAAGAACAGAGTGGACCAATAAGAATTCAAGAACAATTAAGCATAAGGCAAAAAGCAAAAACTGATTGGCCATTACCCCAACAAGCTTCGGTTAGGAGGAAAAGAAAAGAAACAAAATCAAAGATGCTTTAAAGAGGGACCACGTAAGGAAACAAGGAGGAAAATTAGTCAAGCTAGCAACCAATAAGGAGCCACTAAAGGGAAGTCTAAGTCAATGATGGGGGACAAAGGGAATAAGCAATAAATAGGAAGGAATCTCACTCAAGGAAGGCAAGCCACGGTTGAAACAAAATTTGAAGGAATTGGCTTCACAAAAACAAAGCAAAACCGTGTAGGAGGGAGGACCAATAAGAAAAGGAAGTTAGCAAGTGAAGAAAAGTCCACTTTATTTTGATTGGTGGGTGCAAATGGTTGAAAAGTCTTCCTTAACTCTCATTGGCTTCCCACATAATTTTAGATTAGCCAAAGATGATAAGAAGAAAGGCAAGCTACGGATGTTTTTCCAAATTGGAGCAAGCACGTGAAAATTGGAGGCTAAGAGGAATAAATGCTTGTTGTACCGTGTAAGCTTGTTGGAGGAAGATTATTGGCCAACCAATTACAAATGAACATATGTAGATATTATTAGTGAAAGATGACATAAGCTTAGGATTATAAAGAGGGGGGACCGGTGGCATTGGAAGAAAGCTACGAAGGTGTGTTTTATCAATTCAATAAACAAGTGACTAAGCCTTGTTTTCTTTCAAGCAAATATTCTCACCCTTTTCCTAAGATAGCCGTGCCACCCAAGGACCTTTTGCTTTCTAAAATTTCACTTTCCATACTCTTTTCAAACTCCATCAAAAAACAAAAACACAACAGCCACCTTTGGAGAGGATCACGTGTGAAGGAGCAAGGGAATTCTAAAGCCAAGGTAGATTAAGATCCAAAGCCAAGGTAAGGGTAGTTTTGATAAATAGAATTTAAATATTAGCTTATTTGTAATTAAGCTTACTAATTTATTAAGTTAAAGATATAGAAAAGAAAGAGAAGAATCAATTCATTAATGTAAAATTAATAATTCTGTATAATGTTGTTACTGTTGTTGCTAGTTGCTGAAAATAATAATTCTGTATGCTGCTGTAAATAATTAAATCTGTATGCTGCTGTATATTTTTGACTGTACGTTGCTGTAAATAATTGAATCTGTATTGAATCTGTCTGCTGCTGTATATTTAAAGTTTATATGGTTGTTGTATGATAAATTATTTGGGCACCTCTGGAATTAAAAATATTGTTGTAGGATAATTTCATTGGTTGCTGTAAATTAATCCAGTAAAGCTGAATGCTGTTGATGTATTTATTAAAGCGGAAAACGTACTTAGTTAGGGCTGTATGCATGCTGTTACTGTATTTAAATTGTTGCATACTGTTGCTGTATTTAAATCACTGTTTGATGTTGCTGTATTTAAATCATTGTTTGCTGTTGCTGTATTTAAATGGTTATAGTGACATGAGTACGTAGGTATAATAATTTCTAAGTACGTAACCAAGATTTAAGGAAAGAAGTATTAATTAGTGTGATATACTTGTGTGATCCTTGATATAGGCTGGAAGAAACTAAAGTTCACAACTTGATGTAAAGAGTACAAATAATGACGTTGTAGTAAACAATGGAGATATAATATGATGATAAAACTGTAAACTTGTGATGCTAAAATAAGATTGTGATGATGATATGTGATGTTGAACAAATTAAGATGATGAGATGTGATTAAGGGGTAATCATGTGATGATATATTGGACTACTATGTTGCTGGTTGCTGTATGTGTTATTGGATTGCTGTATTTAAATAAGTTGCTGTATTGTATTAATGTAACTAAATAAATTGAAGTAGCGGTATGATATTCACTTGATGTTGAGCTTTGTTGAGATTCCGTAATAAAGATGATTTAAAAGTGAGTTGCTGGTTGTTTTGTGTTCCACTGGAGTGGGTGGAACTATATGATATGAATTCCACTGGAGTGGGTGGAATGAGTTGATATGAAAATTGAAACAAATGATAAAAGAGATAAATGAAAAATAAAACCAGCCATTACATACATCATTTGCATTTATCCCCTCGGAGCGGAGGGAGGTCTCACTGGAGTGGGTGGGACTGTTCCACTGGAGTGGGTGGAACTGTTTTATGGTACTTTTTTTTATCCCCTCAGAGTGGAGGGAGGTCTCACTGGAGTGGGTGGGACTGTCTCACTGGAGTGGGTGGGACTGGTTTCACTGGAGTGGGTGAAACTATTTCGATTTTGGTACCTTTTAGGCCTCTGAGATCTCAGTCATGCATCATATAATAAGATGAGCATGCATTGCATGATGATCCTATATGTGGAAGTGGTTTAATTATGTTTGATAATTATTTAAGTATATTCACTTGATTTATAATTTGATTCGCTGATATTTAAATTTTGTTTATCAAGACTAACCCTGTTTGTGTCGTGTGGTTGACACCTGTGATGACCCCAAATTATTTGGGCGAGCAGAAAAGCAGTGTTAAAGATGCCTTGCGAGGAGAATGAAGATTATGTGCTATTTGTCTTCTTTTGGATGATCTGAATTTGTGATGTAACATGGACTGTTTATATATGGATTTATGGCTATGCAATAATTTATGGACAATATGATATGTGTTGATGTTATGAGTTGCTAACCTAAATAACGTGTAAGACTCTTATATTTTCTAAATTCGTTTTCCTAAATCAACAGAATTTCCATTTGAACCTGTATTTGAAAAATCTGTTTTAAAGAATCCACCAAGTTTTGAGTAGTCATGGTTTTCGAAAAATTTTAGCAAATAAAATAAATACGTAATAAAAGTGAATCAAGAGCGGTCGTTTCATACTTCATTTCTCTTGAACTGGTTTAGTTCATCATGCATAGCAAGCATCCCGTGTTCATCAAGTAATGCTTGATCAATATTTTTTTGTTCAATTTGAGATACAAAGGCCATATCACAACATAAATTCCTGAGAGAATATCTAGTGGATACTCCCTTAGTCACTTCACCAATTATGTTGTCAAGGGAGAGATCTCTTGTAGTTCTCCAGTCTTTTGGCCTTTGAGTTGGAGTTGAAGGATCAATTTCTTCATTTGTTTCATCCTTTCTCTTCTCATCAGTTTCATTGATTAAGACATTTTCTTCCAATTGTTCTACATCATTTTCACAAATATTTTCCTCTTTTGAGGAGTTAGTTTCATCACATATTACATGTACAGATTTTTCTATGCATAAGGTTCTTTTGTTGAAAACTCTATAAGCATTACTTTGCATTGAATATCCAAGGAAGATTGCTTCATCAGCTTTTGCATCAAATTTGCCAAGTGATTCCTTTCCATTGTTTAAAACAAAATATTTATAGCCAAACACTCTATGGTATGAAATGGCCTTATGAGCAATCTATTTAAAGTATAGCAAACAGTGTTCACTGCATCAACCCAAAAATGTTTTGGCAAATTAGTTTCATTAAGAAGAGTTTTTACACCTTCTTCAAGTGATCTATTTTTCCTCTCCACAACATCATTCAGTTGAGGTGTTTTTGGAGCTAAAAAATTGTGATTTATTCTATGTTCTTCACAAAAATTTTCAAAATGTTCATTTTGGAATTCACCACCATGATCACTTCTTATTGAAATTATCTTGCAGCCCTTTTCATTTTGTAAAAGGTTGGCTAATTTTCTGAAAGCACTAAAAGCATCACTATTGGATTTCAAGAACAAGGTCCATGTAAATCTTGAGTAATCATCAACAATGACAAGTCCATAGTAATTTCCACCCAAACTCATAGTTCTTGAAGGACCAAACAAATCCATGTGAAACAATTCAAGAGGTCTTGAGGTGGAACAATGTTTTTGTTTTGAAAAGAGATTTTTGTTTGTTTCCCCTTTTGACAAACATCACAAAGTTTGTCATTTTCAAACTTAAGTTTAGGAAATCCAATTACTAAGTCATTCCTTATGATCTTGTTCATATGATGCATGTTGATGTGACATGCTCTTCTATGCCAAAGCCATGATTCATCAATTTTACTCACTAAGCAGTTTATGTTATGGATGAATGCATCTTCTATTGTAAGCAAGTAAATGTTTCCTTTTCTTTTTCCAACATGTATTACCTCACCAATTTTGCCATCACATATCAAGCAACAATTATTGTTAAAGGATACCTTTAATCCTTTGTCACAAAGTTGGCTTATGCTCAGAAGATTATGCTTTAGACCTTCAACATAAAGCACATTTCTGATTTTGGTTTTGAAACTATCACTTATATTGCCTTCTCCAATTATTTTTCCTTTGTTGTTGTCTCCATAGGTGAAAAATCCTCCTTCCTTTAATATCAAATTTGTGAGCATAGATTTATTACCTGTCATGTGCCTAGAGCATCCACTATTCAAGTACCATAGTGAAGCTTTAGCTCTTAGACACACCTACAACAATCAAATCAAGTTGCAAAGAAAGGTACCCAATTAAGGTTGGGTCCATAGGGGTTAGCTATTTTTCTCTTTTTATTAGGAACCCATATGCATTCTCTATTAGGCACATAGAACCTTCTAGCATAACACTTGTGCGATGTGTGACCTTTCTTCATACAGTAATAACAGATTTTGATCCTCTTTCAAAATGAGTCATTTTAGTATGCTTTGTTTTTTAAATCCTTTTTCGATTCATCTGTTTTGGAGGTACAAACTTGGTGTTTTGAAAAAGTTTTGATTGATAGTTGTAACCCAATCCAAATTTATCACCAGCATACTTTTGCACACTTAACATTTGGTTTAAACTACATTTCCCTCGATAGAACTTTTTCAAGAGATCTACCAAGTAGGAGTTTTCTGTTTGTAAAGTCATGCATTTTTCAAGATGGCTCTTTTTGAAATCATCAAACTCCTTTTGTAAAACTTGTTTTTTATCTAAATTTGAAGAAGAAGAGGCACACACAGAACCATTTTCTTTGTAGCTTGAAACAAGTTTTTCATTTTCTTCTTTCAAGTTGCACAGTTCAACTTGCATTGAAGCTAGCTTAGTGGTATGCCATCTATGGTTACCTTTGAGCATGTTATTGGAGATAACAAGTTTTTGAGCCTTCTTATGCATTTCATTGAAAGCATCAACTAGTTGATCAAATTCAAGATTTACTTCTGATTCAGCACTTGAGTCTTCTTCATCAATTGTTGATGTTAGACAAACATTTACTTCTTCATTTTCACTTGAAGATTCAGAAGTTGTTAATGCATTATCTTCCCAAGTTATGTAGGCTCTTTTGGGTTTCCCTTCTTTCTTTCCTTTCTTCTCTCCTAACTGCTTCTTTAAGAATATTGGACATTAAGATTTGATGTGGCCTTGCTTTCCACATTCAAAGCAGTTGAATTTGTTGTTGTTGTTGTTATTGTCATTTCTTTTGTTGAACTTTGTGAACTTTCTGTTTTTGTTTTTCTTCATGAACTTGCAAAATATTTTGATAATTAGGTTCAAATTTTCGTCACCTTCATCTTCACTTGAATCATCATCTTTCTCAACTTTTGAGGATGTGGCTTTCAAGGTAATGCTTTTCTGTTTCTTGTCTACATCTTCTGCATTAGTTAGTTGAGACATTTCTAATTCATACTCCAGTAACTTACCAAAAAGTACAACCATAGACATCTTTGACAAATCTTTAGATTCTTTGATTGATGTCACTTTTGGTTGCCAAGGTCTTGTTAAGCATTTCAAAATCTTGATGTTGAATTCCTCTACATCAAATGTTTTGTCAAGACAAAGTAGATGATTGACGATGTGTGTGAATCTGGTTTGGAGTTAAGAGATGTTTTCTGCTGCATTCATCTTGAACATTTTGTACTCATGGATCAAAGCATGTTTTCTTAATCTTCTAACTTCATCATTTCCTTTATGAGTGATCTCCAACATTGCCTACATCTCCTTTGCACTCTTGCACCTAATTGTTTTGAAAAACTCATCAGAGAACAAGGCAAAGGTTATCATGTTTTTTGCTTTAAAATCATGTTGAACTACCCTCTTTTCTATGTCAGTTATTTCATCCCATTCTTTGGGAATCTTTTCATTATCAACAGTTTTTGTAGGTATCAAAGAACTTTTTTCAATTGCATTCCATGCACCGGGATCATTTGATTAAATGAAAATCTGTATTCTATTTTTCCAAAAACTGAAGTGTTCTCCCTCAAACATTGGATGACAGTTGAGGGAGTCACCCTCCTTGAAGGTAATTTGTGTGGTATTCATTTTCTTTAAAAGAAAATAGTGATCTTGAGTAACACATAGGAACCTACTCTTGATACCAATTGAAAATGGTATGAACAACACACAAGAACCAAGAAGGGGATGAATTGGTTGTTCTTGGTCAATTAAAAATTTCTTAAACAATCAGAGTTAAAAGGGATCGTATCACAAAACAACCGTTGAACACTCTCAATCAATCAAAATCAAATCTTTAAAGAATGCAATGACAACGAAAATATTTATGTTGATTATGAAAAGTTATACCAACGAATGGCAATTAATAACCACAAGAGAAGATAAAGAAGAAGTTGTCAACACCAAGATTTATATTGGTTCACTTCTCAACCTAGAGAACCTTGTGTTTCAGAAAAGTTTTTTATGAAAACATGAATGAGTTTTATGCAATGGATCATAGGATGGCTCATCTTAGACATACACAAATTACATGTCATTCAATTGAATTGGCATGTAAAAGCCTAAACATTTCATAGTCTAAAAACCTTAGGTTCTTGATCCTTTCTAGCTCCCCCTGAGTCTAACACTAGCTTCTTGGATGATTGTTGTTTTTGGTTCCCACACCTTAGGAAAGTTATCTACGATCTTCAGATTTATATGAGCTTTAGTGAAGGCGTGTCCTAAAGCTTCAAGTTAGTTTAGAAGCACTTGAAGTCTTCCAAACATATCATCCAAAGATTCTCCTTCTTTCGTTGAGAAGCTCTCATAGTGCCTCGTCAGAGTGGCAACTTTTCTCAGTTGAACATCTTTTGTCCCTTCATAGTTGATGTTCAACGAGTCCCAAATCTCTTTGGTTGTCTTCAGTCTAAAGATCTTGTTGTATTCATTTCTAGACAAAGCACATGTAGAGTATAATGAGCTTTTGTGTTTAGCTTCATTATGGCAAGGTCTGCATATATCCATTCTGTTTCTACTCTAGGAATGGGTATGTCTCCATTTGTGATGCTTAACCAAAGTTCGTATTGGGTAGACATGATGTACATTTCCATTCTACACTTCAAGTATAGGTAGTCCTCTACTGTGAAGACTAGCGACCTCGTGAGGGAGGTTCCCTCAGCAATGAAATGATAGTTGTTGTTGTTGTTATTTGCCATCAAGATCTTTTCCTCTAGACACTATCAGGTATTCAACCCTTAAAGGCTAAGCTCTAATACCAAACTCTAAAGGAAAATATCACAAGAAGGAGAGTTGAATTGTGATTTTAGAAATTTTTAAAGCCTTTTTGTGAAAAACAAAGTCACTGTCTAATGATAGGCTTTGTTAAGACAGATAACAAATTTTTGCAAAAATTCTTTTAAACAATGAAAACAAATTTTGCAGAACAGATAGAGTTTTCAAAACGCAATCCAATTCAAACCCTAGGCTTGTTTAAAGCAAAGAAGAAATGAAAGAACAAAAGACAGAGGGTTATGCTGGTTCGTCTCCACCATTGAGACTACATCCAATTCTTGACTAACCACCATGTTCCACTAACTTCAACAAGTTACAAGTGTTAATCACTGCCACTTCTGGTTCTACAACACAAGTTCTATCTCAAGCTTCATACTAGCCAATATTCTTTGTTCTACCAAACCACTGCTAGCTCTATACAAATTAAATTGATTTGTTGTTTGTTTGCACAATGACTAACTCTAAATCTTCTTACTGGCGATTATACAATCTCATCACTTAGTCTTTTCTCAAGGTGTTCAAGGTATTTTGAGAGCTTTTTAGAACTCAACAAAAAGCTTTTTACTGAAAGAATTTGAATGAGAGCACATAAGTTCATGTTCATGTCTTCAAAACTTCTAGTATTTATAGGCATTCTTCATCAAGTGTTTGTTGTCTCTAAACAAATAGATTTCTTCACTTTAGCCCGCATTTGAAGATTGTGGTCATTGGAGCATTTAATGCATTAAATGCAGGTACTCCTTTATACTGGAAACCACTTTGTTGATCTTTCGTGTATATCACTTCAACAGAAAACTACTTGCTTTAAGTCAAAGTAGGTGTGTCTTCAACAAAGCACGTCTTTTGATGGTATTTGACAACTTCTAGATCTTAGACTTCATTTATTCTTCACAAGCTTCATTTATTCTTCATATTAGAATGTTTTCTTGAAAATGAATGCCAGATACAAAGCAATAAATGGTGTCTTAAATATCATCCATAAATTTTGCATCAGATCATGACCTTCACTAACTATCATTTGATAATTCAAACACAAAATTGCAAAGCATAGTATGATATCTCAAAAGACTGGAGCTCCCACAAAACAAATTCAAAATTGTCTTGATAATATCCACCTATATTGCTCTTTAATATCATTCCTTATATTTTTTAACCAAAATCATTTTGAACCAAATTTCTTTTTACTTATGCTTTTTTGGAAAATTGCATTTTTCTCATTTGGGATGAGATAAAATGATCAAATTGATAAGACCTATTTCTATTTTTCTCTCGCTAATATCATTCTTTTTTTATTTTTGCCTTTAAAGCTTTCTCATATCTTAGCCAACATTACTTTGAGGCAAATTTCCTTTTACCTAAGCTTCGTGGAAAATTGCATTTTTCTCAATTTAGATCTATGATAAAATGATGAATTTGACAAGATCTATTTCTATTTTATGCTCTTTAATACGATTCCTTTTTATAGGGAATATATTACCATTCCTTAATATATACTCTATCTTCTTTTTTTTTAATTTTAAGCTTTGTCATACCCTGACCAACATTTTTTAGCCAAAATTCCTTTTACCAAGGTTTTTTGTTTTGGAAAATTGCATTTTTCTCATTTGAAATTAGCGACAAAATGATCAAATTTCAGGTACTATCAAAATTCAATATTTGCCTGAAGATGGTGATTTATCTAATATTAAACTAAATTGACCAGTTATGATCATTAAGTTTTTTGGCCATTCCGCGATCTCCAAATGAACTAGCAAGTTATGACAAACAATTGTCCATACTAACTCTTTAGTGTTGGATTAAATTCAAAACCAAATGAACCGTATGTTGGATTTGTTTGCTTTGAGATTCATCATAATGAATCTAGGTAGTGGATTTGTTCCATCATTATAGACAGAACATGGGGTTGTGAATTAAATTCAATACCAACTTTTTTAATTCTACACTCTAATATCGGGGAGCAACCATTCTGTGGTGGATCATCATGAAACTAAGCGGTGTTCTTACTTTCTTCCTTTGTGGCTTTCTTCAAACTTCAAACTGATCACTCAATCTTTTTCAGTTTTGATGTCCTTCTTCACAAACGGTAAGTTGTGCTCTTTACAGAGAGAGTTTTGACTTTGGTTTCATTTCAAAATTTTCCACCAAAATGTAGTTCTTAGACTTTGGAGACATTGATGTTATCGCCGCAAAATGATATTATACATTAATGTCATTCTCTACCAAAATGCTATTATACATTAATGTCATTCTCTCAAACCGTAAAATAAACTCCAACTTGAACACAAAATTAATAGATTAACTACATTATGAAAACTAGTTTTTGTTTAGTTTCATGAAAATTATGAAAACTAGTTTTCGTTTAGTTTCATAAAAATGAGTTTAATGGTGATCTACCAATGTAAAATAATTTTATGTTGTCATCCAATCATAAATCATTATTAATATGACTTTTAAGATAATTTTATAAAAGTCAACTAATTTATCATAAACAATGATTTTTCACTTTCATTAAATGACACTGTAAAGTTATTTTACTCTGCCAATAAAGTCTTTTTTTTTCTCTATAAAAGTTAGTTTCCATCAAGGATATTTTTGTCAATGATACTTACAAAAGAAAAACTAAAGAGGAGCAAAATATATAAAAAAAAAGGGTGTGCGATTCTTTCTAATAAAACCATTCTTTCTAATAAAACCATTCTTTCTACAACATAGAAAAAAAATACAACAAAGCCACTTTTACAACCTTTTTTCTAATTTAGCAATTAAAAGTGATTTAAGTTTATGGCTAGAAAATAAAATTTTTACGAAATCATTTTTAAGATGACGGAAGACATATAGGCTTGTCAAATTCGTAGATAAGTTCATAAAAAATTTCAACGTCGATTCTCTTAAATCCTTCAACACAACTATATGTATAAAGACAACAAAGAATTATGAGACGACTTTTTACATGGAATTCCACAATTCATTTTGTTAATCCGAAGGTTTTGGGGACAGGCTGAGGGTTCCTGAGAAAATGTTAACCCTTAAAGAACTCTTGTCATGGACAAGTGATTCAGAAACCCGAGAGCCATGCGAAACAACTCCAGCAGCGTGTCTTTCTCTATAAGACGCCCAAGTAACCGCATACAAACCAATAATGATTAAAGATCCTCCTAAGATGCTGTAGGCATGAATAAAGAATTAAAAACAATAAGAAACTAGAAAAACAATAAAATAATTTTTTTCCAGAATGCCGCTTCTGAAAACCTGTGCAAAACCTAGTCTTTACATGTTTTGTAGACAACGGATGCATTTAGATATACAACCTAAGCAAGTGCTTATTCAATAAGTTCTTATTAAATGAAGTTCATGCCATAAACTTTATCCAGAAATTTACTAAAATATTTTGTTTTGTTTACAAAAAACAAAAAACTTATTTCAATAAACCGCACAAAGAAGCTTACTGAAATAAGCTGGAAAGAGTTTCTAAGAATCACAAGTTATTCTCGTATCTTAAAAACACTTCCAAACAACACCTAAATAAATACATGACATCATCATGTTCCATTATATTGTTGCATAAATCTACATGCTAAATAATTTTTAAATAGTCTTATCAGTTGATTTTAGCTTATGCAAGCAGCTCAATTCATTTCATCTTCTTATTTTTCTTCTATAAATGTTTATAGAGAATTTTATTTAAACAGGACCACAGAAAGTAGTGTGTTGCTTAATTTAGACAACTATGCATCTTTTCTGGAAAATAAAGTATATTGAGCTACTTTTTGGAGTTAGCATCAACGAATTTAGTAGGCTTATAGCTTCTTATAGTCAACAATCCATCAATAACTAGGAGGTAATAGAAAATGTACCTTCCCATGTAAATTGGACTTCCAAGAAAAATTCTGGATAGGAGAGCAGAAGCTCCAGGTTGAAGTGGATTATAAAGAGCAACCATGGCTGGCCCCAAGATCTTGTTGCACCATGTAATGAGTCCATAATTAAGGGCAGATGCAATAAATCCCTGAACAAACAAGGAAATTGATTAAAAGTTGATATAAGGATCACTGAGTGTTTATCGAAACAAAATAAAATAAAGATCACTTAGTTCTAAAATGCTGGAACAAACAAGACTTGCATTCCTTTCACGCCTCAAATAAAAACACCCTCCATTATTCAGCCTGGTAGCTTTCATTCCATTCCTCAACTAGGGCATATAGCTAAATACAAATTTCAGTTACATTCATAGCCTCTTTCGTTTGCATCAGATCAATTGTTTTTTGCCTATACTCTTGCATGACCGGACAGAATGAAACCACCAAATCATACAAATATACCAGGGAATTCCCATCTTATTAGAAACGCTGGTCCAACAAAGAAATAGGTTTTCCAAACAATTATAAGGCCAAGTCTAGTTTCTTGGGTCACATAATAGTGGGCTATGGTTCATATAAATGAGGATGTGCCACAGCACTTGGTTGCTAGTATTAAATATGCCAGGGACAAATGCTTTACCCAAACTTGTTCAGTGATTCTATGATTCTATTTTTCAATTGTTGGGCATAATTTTGGCAAAGAAATCATTCGCAGAACAAAACTCTGGTCACCATTTGGAACACAAACATTTGGTTTCATCTGAATCTGAATAGCTTTGTTCTTTACTTTTTTTCTTTTTTAATTAATATCTATACATTAACAAATGAAAAGAAACCAAAAGAACAGAAAACAAATATAGATCATGAATACAAAACAGTATAAAATAATTTTACAACTACAATTGAAAATTTGAACAGTGCCTTCTATTTGTCTGTATTATGCATCAAATCAAAGTATAGTCAACTGCATATCACCTAAGGTTTATGATATGAATTCATCAAATATATACAAACACATATTTGAATTACATTAATAAGTAGTGAAAGTTTAAACTTTTTTAAAAAAAAAAATAGTAAAATCTAGGGCATAATAGTAATTTGCTTAAATATTATTGCCAGGTGTTAAATGCAACTAGATTTAAGAATACACTTGAGGGCTATTGTCAGTGTAGATTTTTTGCACTATCAACAAACAATAAATTCCAATATCATTTTACTAACCAAGGCTTGTGAGTTTTTCATTTCTAGACCTTTTCATAGTTTTTCTCATGGTAGAAGTGGAACCATATAGGTTAGCAACCCATGTAGAGTATACTCAGTATATCAAAATTGAATCCAACACTAAAACCAAAATTTTAAAGAAATCTTATAAAACTGCATGCAAAAACAACCTGTTCAATTTGCTCAAATGAAATGATAAAATGTGAGAATGCTTCCATTAAAAATAAAAAAATGGCATTTGAAGTGTTAAATAATAAAACTACACAAATGATGAATAAAGAATATGGACGACAATGATCAGAGATAACTAATAACAGCTGATACTGACGGTTGCTTTAAAATTCTAGTGACTTACAGCATAAATAACGGCTATTGTTTCAGACTGTGTCAATCTCCAGTCAGTTGACTCGTTAGTTGCAAAGAATGATGTAGTTACCATCAATACAGCTCCAAAGAAGTATGAATATGCTGTGACAGATAGGTTTGCAGGATACTTTTTTAATAATGGAGCCTGAAAAAATTTCATGATAAAACATAACAGATTAAAGTTGTTCAAAAATGAAGCTGAGTAATCAAATTAATCTGATCACTGAAGAAATTTAAATGACCTATTCTGAAGTGTGGCTTTTCTGCTAATAAATCATTCAATCCAACAAGCATGATAACTTTGGGAATCATCCAATAATGCAATTAATTTACAATATTTTAATGGAGAAGTAGAAAAGGATGTTTTCGTCGTGAGTTTGTGACAGCCAAAGAAAGTTAAGAATGGAAATGACTAACTCAGTGCTGTTAGTTTCCCCCTTCTATATTTATACCAAATGAAGTGCAATACACGAGTAATATGCATAGCCCAATAACAATTAATAAAGTAATGACTATTCCCTATAAATCCGCCTCAAGCTGATAATCAATCACACAAGCTTAATCAGTCACACTATGCTTCAAAGATATTGAACTATTACAGAAAATCTCATCAAGAAGATGATATATGTACACCAATTCACATGTAGTTTGCCCCATTTCTCAGTATTCTAATTTTGCACCCTAAGAACACTTTGTTTCTTATTTTTCTAGGAAACAAGGTGATTAGCACCCAAGCACTTGGGGAACCCTCCTTAAAGGCTAGCTGTTGTTGGGAGGGGGGGGTGGGGAACCAAGCCACTTAGCATCCCATACTACTCAATATTAAGCACCCCATATTACCCAAGTCCGTAACACAAGGTTACCTCCAACAAGAATGCAGCAGCTAAAAGTGAATCCCCTATCAATAGGGGATCCAGCAAAGTCAGCATCAAGGAAGCCCTCAACTGCAGTATGCTCACTATCTCTACCAAACACCACAACCTAGAGCATCTTTTAGATAACTCCATATATGAAGAACAACTTCCCCCTTAGTTTTCCCAGAGATGACATGAACTAACTAACCATAGTAATAAAGATGGCAATATCAAGGTAAGTGATTGAGTGGTAGTTAACACACATCTATTAAAAGTTTGATATTAGGAACCATAGTGGTTTCCATAGGTTTAGCTCCAAGCAAGCTTGTTTCTTTCAGAGAATCAATAACACACTTTCTCAAGGTTTGAAAAATTTCCCTTCAATCCTCATCACCCCAATACCCAAGAAGAACTTTTGTGCACTCAAATCCTTGGTCTGAAACTGTGCCTTGAGTTCTCTAATCCTAATTTCATCATTCTCAATAATAATAATGTCATCCAAATACACCACAAGATATAGTTACCTAAAGAACATTGGAAGAATACTAAGTCATCGAAATTGCTGCATTATTATTATTTTTTATTTTCAATTTAACAATTTCAGTTTTTCTCATTTTACACTCTATAACTTCATTCAGCCCCTCTACCAGTTCCCAAAGAAACAATTGAAGACTGGTAATGGATGAGATTCAGTATTGTCACAACCGTTAGGGCACCGTCATAAGAGTGCTTTTTTCTGTAATGGTGGCCGCTACCATCTGTTCTGCATTATTTGGCATTTTATAGCGGCATCCGCCATTTCCACTATGGCTCCCGCCATGACCATAGCGTCGTGGCGGTTTACAGTGATCATGGGGTCCATCACAGGTTTCCTATTTTTTGTCCAAATTTTGGGCTTGGGTGGCACATTTGAAACGACCCAACACATAACCCTCTGTTTTTCTCATTCGAACCCTTTATGTGTGTTTCTCCTTCCAATAGACTCTTTTCTCCCATTCAAACAAACCCTAGCTACACAAACACACACGTCTAGGTGAACCCTTTCTGTGTGTTTTCCCCTTGTGATTTCAGAATATCTCATTTATGTCATTTCTGACAGTTGCACAGTATTTCCATCCAATGTCTGTCCTCTTACTAACAGATTTTGAGGATGCATTGCTTTGGTTTTGGGTGGCTGTCCTTGTCCCTCACATTATCCTATAAGTGAAAAATAATTGAGACAAGGTTTTATAAGAAAACCTCAGGACAACAAACAAATCATAAATTCTAAAATTATAAAAACAGAATTGAAATTCTGGATATATATAAAAAAAAACAGAACAGAGAACAGAATTGAAGTTCTGAAATTTCAGAAAAACAGAGCACCAACATAAACAAACATAAACAGAATACAAAATGAAGAAGAACATTCGAAAAGAGGAGAAAAGGAGAGAAAAACAGTTGAGGAAGAAAAAACAAAAGAAGAAAAGCGAAGAAAAAACCCTGCATTGTTGGTTGCTGAAAAAGTTGGTCAGGGCAGAGTGGGTTGCCGAACAGAGTGAGTTCGCACAGAGTTGTGGGTTTGCATAGCTAGGGTCCGTTTGAATGGAAGAAAAGAGAGTTGAATGGGTGGAGAAACACACTGAAAGGGTTTGAATGAGAAAACACAGGGTTATGTGTTGCGTCATTTCAAATGGGTCAACTTAAGACCAAAATTTAAAAAAAAAAAAAAAAAAGGAAAACCCCATGGACGCTATGACCACCATAAACCGCCAAGGTGTTACGGTCATGTCGGGCGCCATATCAGAAATTGACGTTGCTATAAAATGCAAAATAACACAAATTGTGGTGGCCACCATTACAGAAGAAAAAAAACATTGTTATGGCGGCGCCATAACAGTTATGTGACCACTGGTGAGATTATAAGGGGATTGTATTCTTCCATCAATAAGTTGGTGGGAGATCTAGAGATGAGGAGTTGCATCCTTATTAAGTTGGGGGTGGTATGCTTGGGACTCCAACTGCCATTTCAATGAGGAAAGAAATTGCACCAGGTAAGAAACAAAACATAACTTGAGTTTTAATTCTTTAAGTCATTTTCTTAAGTGTTTAACGCACTTTCTTTGGCTTTGTAGCTCAATGGTAGTGAATGTATGGTTCAGATACTCCTTATTTACAACAACTAGCTATAAGGATCTTAAGCTTGACTTGTAGGGCTTTCGATTGTGAACGTAACTGGAGCGTCTTTGAGCAAGCAATCAATTTTCTTTTTAAAGTCAATAATCAATTCCATATCTTTCTTATAATTATTCTTTAAGTATTTATCTCATTGTTGCAGATTCATACTAAGTGGAGCAATAGGCTTGAGCATAAAAGATTGCATGACTTGGTCTATGTCAAGTATAATCAAGCACTCCACCAAAAATACAACCTTAAGGATGAAATTGATCCAATTAGCCTCTATGAAATTGATGAATGTAATGAGTGGCTAGTTGGAGAGATGGATGGGGATGATGAAGAAGCTGAAGATGAGGGAGATGAGGACCTTACTTGGAGAGATGTCTATAGGGCTTCAGGGATTGAAGAGCCTAGAATATATACTAGGCATCCCAAAAGGAAGCAACTTGCAAGAGGAGAGGGGCAAGAGGGAACATCTCAAAGAGCGTCTAAAAGAGGAGCTTCTTCAACTAGGAAGGGAAAAATGGTTCAAGTTGAAGAAGCATTGGAAGATATTAGTAAGGAGGAGGAATTAGAGCAAGTTTTGGAAAATGCTAATTTGGTAATGTCAGAAGGAGAAGAAGCTGAAGGATTTTCCCCTTTGTAGAATGATTATGTTGGCTTAGAGGAGGGGGATGAAGATGAGGATGATGATTTTTGTCATTGTGTCTTTAGTATTGACTCTTTGTTAGTTGCTATTTATCCTTTTTGTTGGTGTTCTTATTAATTATGTTTATTATTAAGTGCTTATAATCATGAAATTATGAATGTTATGAATTTTAATTTGTTATTATGATGTTTTTGATATATATATATATATATATAGAGAGAGAGAGAGAGAGATATATATAAATAGGCCAAGACCTTTTTGGTCCTTTATCTTATTTTTTGGTTCAATTTGGCCATTTATGTTTTAAAAGGTTCATTTGGTCCTTTATCTTATTTTTTAATTTAATTTAATCTTTTATCTTTTAAAAACTTTATTTTGGTTATTTACCTTATTCTTTTAATTCACTATAGTCCTTGATCCATTTAAGATTAACGTCATTAATAATTTAAGAATGAACTTTTTAGTTAAAAATGAAGTGGAGGGGAAGGGGAGAAAACTTAACCAAAAAAGTTCATTTTTAAATGATTAAAGAAGTCAATCTTAAATAGAATCAAGGACCAAACTGAACAAAAAAAAAAAAGATAAAGGATCAAACGGAATAAATAAAATAAAATAAATGACCAAATAAACTTTAAAAAAAAAATAAAAGACTAAACTGAACCAAAAAAATAAGATAAAGGATCAAATTGAACTTTTTAAAAGATAAAGGAACAAACTGAACCAAAAAAATAAGATAAAGGACCAAATAAGTCATTTAGCCTATATATGTGTATGTCATCTTTGCTGTTTATTTTTCTCCAGTTTTTATATATTAACTTTTTTTTGTCCTCCGTAGACCACCACGCCATCCACCATATTCATATGGCACATAAAGGTGCTCATCACCATCCTCCGTAAAATGCATTGGATAACCTTAGATGAGATTAAGGAGGAAGATGCTGGAGGGAAAACTATGGCAGTATAAAAGGAGGAAGTGGCTGGAGGGCATACCACATACAACAGCAGTAGGAAAAAAAAACGAGGAAGAGGATGAAAGTTTACTTTGGAAGTAGAAAAGGAGGAAGAGGCTGGAGGAAATATGGAAATAGAAATGGAGGAGACTGAGATAGATGGGAAATGTAGTATCATGTGTCTAGGGACGTTGCTTACAGAAAAGGGAGAGGCCTTAAACCACAAAAGTTATAAAAGGAAAGTTGACAAAATACTGATAAGAACCTTGGAAGAACCATATCACAAAAGCTAGCAGTTGTAGTTAGAGAGCCCAAGGCCTTTATAAACCTATACAAGAATCCCATACTCCCAACGTAGCACTCAAGTGCAATACCTTACAATGGATAATAACATCCCCACCATGCACCGTAGCCTTGACTGTGTACTGGCCCTTTGACTAGTCCTAGACGAACACTGCAATGCTAGTGCCACCACTTATACAGCTTGTTTGCAGCTAAGAGACATGGTGGAAGGCTTTGATACCAATTGATAAAAACCTTGGGAGAACCATACCACAAAAGGTAGCCATTATAGTTGGAGAGCTCGAGGCCTTTTAAATCCCATACTTCCAATGTGATACCAAGTCCCATACCTTGCAATTGGATCCTAAAAAGTACCTATCTCATTTTGCTAGACAACAGAACTACCCACAATTTTATTTGCAGAATGCAGAAAACTTGTGGCAGCCATGGATTAGCAAGTTATGGATACCAAATGTACAAGGATTAAACTTGGGATATAAGGAAGTTGCTCAAGGCTCTTGTAGCGCAATTAAACTTGAGTTGGAGAAGTTTGAGTTGGGGGTAGCTTTTTTGTTTGATATGGAGGGTATAGATGTGGTACTTGGAATTTCATGATTGGCCACTCTTGGGGAAACATTGGTTGAATGGGAAGTTTTAATTTAATGGGAAGAGTGTAGAACTCAATGGGGAAGGCAGCAGCCATCCAACACATGTAACTTTTCAGAGTTTCCTTGGAAAGCCTAAAGGAATGGTTGAATGACTATTCCTTTCAGCAAAGGTGAACTTTGCTAGTGGTAGCACAGGGGAAGTTGTTAGTGCTGAGGAGATTAGTGCAAAAAGAGTGAGTTAAATAAGTTGTTGTTGACAGCATATGCAGCAGTTTTCAAGGAACCCAATGGGGTTACCTCCTAAAAGAAACAATGACATGCCATCACCCTTTTTGAAGGGCAAGGCCCTGTAAATGTATGACGCTACCACTACCCGCAGCTTCATAAAAATAAAATTGAGAAGTGCATACTTGAATCCCATCATATTAGTAAAGAAGAAGGGTGGAACTTGGAGGCCAAGTGCAAATTACTGAACTCTCAATAAGGTAACCATACCCGATAAATTTCCTATTCCTATGATGGATGAGCTGCATGGTGCTCAATTTTTCTCTAAGCCTAACAGTGTACATGAAATGGCATTTAGAGCAGAGGATTTCTACAGTATATCAGCAAAACTGGGTCACAAAGTTGTTTGGCTATAGGTTCAAAATCATATATAAACCGCATTGTGAAAGCAACAGGGATTATGCACTGTCATGCATAAAGAAGGGGAAATTGGATCTATATGGTCTTATCCTACATGGGTTGACAGTCACTAAATCACAGTAGAGGTCCATCAAGATCCTACTTTACTCAAGATCATTGCAGACATGCAACAGAATAAGGAGTCTAGATCCTGTCTCTCTTACCGAGATGGAGTCTTGCTTTATAATGCAGGCTTGCTGTCTCTGCCCAATTTTCATGGATTCCTCATCTCTTGCACGATTCCATGCCACAACTCGAGGGTCTTTCAGATTTCTACAGAACGTATAGGAGGATTGCTGCTAACTTATATTGGATTGGGACAAAGAGGCTGGTTCAGAATTTTGTTATAAAGTGCAACATTTGTTGAAGGAATAAATACTTGGCGGTATCTCCAGGTGGTCTTTTACAACCATTGAACATACCCAAGTTAATACAATGGGAGGCGTCAGTGGATTTCATCACTGGATTGCCCAAGTCCAGAGGTTGAGGCCATCCTTATAGTAGTAGACAGACTGTCCAAATATTGTCATTTCTTCCCTTTAAAGCACCCATACAAAGCTAGAATGGTTGCTGAAGATGTTGCACAAGATATTGTGAGGCTAGAAGGGATACCAAAAGCTATTATAAGTGTTAGATAAGCACATTTAATACATGTTAATATGGAAATCATCTATATTATGTGATTGGGATCCTATTTTTGTGAGCAACTTTTGGAAGGAACAATTGCAGGGAACTCAATCGGGTTAAAATCAGTTCATCTTATCACCCAGAAATTGATGGACAAAAGGAGGTTGTGAATGGATATGTTTAGAAGCCTTGAGGTGCTTTATTGCTAATCAACCCAAAACTTTAATCCAGTGGTTATATACTTACATTGGGAAAAATTTTTGGTAAAATACCTCTCTTCAATTTTTCATGACTCTATAGGGTCACAAAAAGTGGTATTGTACAATATGACTAGAACATGGATTAGGGGTGAAATGGCTCATAAGCTCCAATTTAATGCTACTTCCAAGATACATCTTGTGTTTCATATGTCTTTGGGGAAGGCTGTTGGGAATTTCAGATTTGGGATGGAATTGCCCCAAATCATGAAGGGCTATTATATGATATGTTAATAACAGTTGTTGTCTTAGCTTCCAGGAGTGCGAGTGAAGGTGGAGAACTATTAGTCAAACACTGATCTAGTGGAAGGTAGATCTACTGATGAGGACACTAGGGAGGATGAATTCACTGTCTCCAATCAATTTCTGTGGTTCATCCTAGAGGACAAGGCTGATTTTGAATTTGATGCAGAATGTTATGACACAAAATGAGTCATTGGGTCCAAAGGGTCAGCTGCAACATCAGTTAGCACATTGGCCCAAGGTTTAGAAAGTTAACACTAGGAAGAATAAGGGGGGGATGGCAGACTTCTGAGTGCTGAGTTGACAGAGAGAGAGAGAGAGAGAGAGAGAGAGAGAGGTAAAGGAAAAGGGTTGTAGTGACTTATGGTTTATGGTTTGCATATAGATGGGTGGGAGTGTGGTTTAACATGGGCATCAGAAAGAAAATATTGTGTTAGTTATAAATGGAGAGCAAAAGGTCTTTGTAGGCGCTTGGCTCTGGGGCAGTAGAAGAGTTCTTCCACCGTATCTAGGAACTAATACATACTCATTTCTTCTTGTTGAGTTAATTTATGTAGAACCTAGTCCTGTTGGTTCCAGTTTGCATCATCAACAACATCAACATCAACAGCACCTTTAACTCAAGCTAATTGAGGTCGGTGGTAGATGAATCCAATGATAGATACAACGAGGTTGTTGAAAAAAAAAGTGCAAGAGGAAGGGAAAGGGGAAATATACAAGAAAGAAAATAAGATAAAAGAAAAAAAAAGGAGGGGAAGAAGGAGGGGAAGGAGGGGGGAGATGAAGAGGAAAAAGACTAAAAAGGGACCATCTGAAACATAAAGATAACAACAGGTCTAACCCTCCACCAAGCTTACAGTTTTTCTCCATTCCGTCCTAGTCCTAAGGCACACCGTCCTCCAATCTATATCCCACCCCATTTCTAGTTTGCATCATACTGTTCCAAAATTTCATCCTAGTTTTTCACTTCACTTGTTTTTTTCATCACCAATTCACCACACTGCTCTATTATTTTGTTTCATTCATTTGCTTTCCAAAACCACCATTTTGATTGTTGCCCATGCTTGATCTTCTCGTTCAAACTCAACTTTCCTAACCCTTTCAGAATTCTCAATGGTAGGAAACACTTCTCACCAGCAGTCCCTGCAACTGTCATGTTGTTGCTGCAAGCAGCTTAATCAGATCAAAATAGGTCAGGTCGTGAGTTGAAGCAAGTCAAGAGAGTTTGACCTGCTTGATGCTAAAATTGGACCAGATCTCTAAACACAAATGGCCTGGAGGCTGGTTAGCAGGTTTCCAGATGAACCATCTGGTCCAATTCATAAACTATGACTATTAGAGCATCACATCACATGTGTATAATGCATGGGAATTGGGGCTTAAAAGACAAGTAATAGAGATAAGAAATGACAGTTAATACTACAATTTTTTCCCTAATGCTGCCTGTATTAACAATCATTTGAGGAATATCAAAAAGATATGAACCTGAATGGAGAGAAAAGCAGCCATGCACATGCAGTTCCCTATGAAGCACAAAACCCCGAGATGAAAATGGTCTAATCCAAGATCCTGTAAACCACTAATTAACCATCCAGAAGGCTCCGGTTGACCTTTCGCACTTATTTCACTGTGTGATACAAAGTCTGTTTCTGAATATCCTATCAATGCCGGACCACGATATAAAACCATCAGTACAGCTCCTGAAACACAGGAAAAAGTTCCTCCAACCTTGGCCAGACCTTCATATCTAAGCAAGTTCACTCTTTCTGTACTGCATGAACAAGTTTATTAAGGTGCAAATTATGTCCTGATATATATTAATTTACTTAATTAATGTACAAACTTCTGTGCACAATAGAGTGGAGTTGTGTGTTCCAGAAAAAGAAAAATTAACAAAACACAATAATATGTAGAAACTGAAATGAGAGAAACTGACCCCATCATTACGGCCAACAGAAAAGTAAAGACCGGAGTGGCTGGCTGAATTGCAGCAGCATAAGTTGGATTAGTATAGCTTAAGCCAATAAGAAACAAAAGGTGGTTGCCAAATATCCTGAGCATGAATAAAGAAGCAAAAAATACCATTGCATCAACAAAACACTATGGTTCAAACATAACAAATATAGGTAATATGTAGGTGGCTATATCCAGAACCTCACCCAGTCAATCCAAGAAAGAAGAATGACAACAGAAGGTGTTTGGTTAAGGGTGGCCGCGTACGCCTACAAGCAAGACATGATTAGGATAGGATACTCATGCATTAGAAATATAGAAAAGACGGTGAGAAATGGGTATAATAGAGTTGCAAGTTAAAATTTCATTTCTAAAGTTTGAATATATAGCGGTATAGCAGCTATATGAGCAAAGAAAGTACTATAACCTATGCTACCAGCACCATAATCAGCAATCATGTAGGCAATAATTAACCATAAGTAGCATTTGAAGAACCAGACTTGAGATGATAACTAAAAAACCTCAATCACAATAAACAAAGCATTTGGTATTAATCAAATATCAGAACAAACTATAAAGTAGAAGGAAGAAAAGTGTAGATATTAGGCATTATACATGACTGTATAATTTCAACCAACGAGGCACACCCTACAAACAGAGAGACACTAAACATAGGATACAGAAACATCCCAGGAGATTCTAAAACACTCTCCATTAGTCCACACCAATAACACTGACAATGGGGGGAAAAATGAGATATAAGGTTGGCTTGGTGATGAAGAGAGAAGGGAAGAAGGGGGAGAGTTTCCCCACTATCAAGAACTAACAAGTTACGTTTGCCGATAAAAGAAAAAAACATTAAACATTTGGGGGAAAAGAAACAGAAAAGTTAAATACGACATGTTAAATTCGCTTTAAGAAAAGGGAAATGACAGTAACACCCATTATTGTTAGCTGAAATCTATTAAAAATTTACAAAATTATGAGTCTATTTACGGAGTTATGCTTATAATTTTGTAGTTTTTAACCAAGAGTAGAGAGAGTGTTGGTAGCTGATAGAAAAAAGAATTAATGAAAGAAAGTAGTAAATTGATGAGAGAAGCATAAACAAGGGACAGGAGTTATATAAGGTCGGCCTGGTTGTTGAGGAAGAGTGAAGATAGAAGAGAGCGAGAGAAGTCGCGGATTCGAATCTCCAACTGACATTTCTAACAAATTAAGATTTGCCGATAAAAAAAAAACATAAACAAGGGAGAAAAAGAGAGAGAGAGAGAGAGAGAGAGTGGTGAGGTACTTTTCACGGATGTAAGCGAGTGGGGCGAGAATGGCGAGGGCAATGAGATCGCGGAAGACGCAGAAAACGATTTGGTTGACCCCGACGTTGAGTGCGACTTTGGTGATGACGTGATAGCCTCCGTTGAATAACTGCACCATCGCCATTGCCGTGTGGGCCTTCCATATCTCAGTCCCTCCTCCTCCTGACACTGCTGCCATTATTATTAGATTTGAATGATTACAACCCTCTCTCGGAGGGAGAGAGTTGAATAAGGATGGGGGTTTTGTTTTGTTTCTTCGTTGAAACCATCAAACTCCGACGCGACGAATTAAATTAAAACATTGCTATTAGTATTGCTGCCATCTCTGACTCCAATCTCTATGCAATTCCGTGCTTGCCTCCACCTCCAAGTCTTCCGAGTTCCAACTCCATTTTCTCAGTTTTTATTTATCTAAATCAATTTTATTCGCTCATAACCATTATACAATCTAATAAAGATAAAAATCAAATGTTAGCTGTATTTTTCTTCGACATTCTTTTTAATATAATATTTTTCTAATAAATAAATAATTTTCAATAAATTTTAATCAATAAAAAATGTAAATAAAAATATAACTAGCCTTCATCTTTAGTAAAAAAAATCAATTCTCTTATAGTACAAAAATATTATTGAATAAACTAAATTTTGTTTTATGAATGATTTTTTATTAATGGTGTATAACTTAAAAGTTATGAAAATTAAACTCATGAAAATATTAAAAATTAGTAAGATATTTAATTTTTATGTATCCTGAAGTTTTCTTTCATTGTCATACTAATTAGATTCATTATTAATGCCAGTAAAAAATGATTTTATTATAATTAGATTCATTAGTAATTGCATAAAACTAGTAATGCTTTCTACTATTAATATTAATAAAATTATTTTAAAATAGTACAATTTTGTAATTGTAAGGATAATTTAAATGTAGATCAAATAAATTTCAAATAATAAATGTTTTATTATTAATAAATTTTAAGCTATTATTTAATTATAAGTTGTTACCATTATGTATTGTTAATATAAAACTAAACACATTGTCATGTCCCTACCAAAAATAATAAATTTTCTGAGAGCCATATTTTTGTGAATTTTGATAACCATTATTGTATAATTTAATAAAAAAATAATCAATTTTCTGATAACCACAAATAATAATTTTATTAATTTTTATAAGATTTTTTAATTTTATTTTAAGGATTATACTTAATTAGTTTGTGTACAAATTTTTATATTAACAAAAAGTACATGACAATTAAGTTTATGAGAATATTTCAAAAATTAGTATTTCATTTAATTATTATGCATTGTAAATATAAAAAAAAATTACATTGTCATGTTGACGTTGAACATCAACTTGAATATGATTTTTAAAGTTGTTATTGAGAAAATGTATAAACTTATAACAGAATAACGTATTTTACTTAAATTTTATATTAACTTAAATTTTATATAAAGCTAGTAAATGTTTTTTACTATTAACATTAATAAAAATTATTTAAAATAGTAAAGTATTTAATTGTAACATAATTTTTAAATTTAAATAAAATTTTAAACTATTACTAATATATAATTTATTTTATTAATATAATATATTAAAAATATAATTTTCAATTAAACAAAATATTATGAATAAACAGCATGTGCGCTAATTGTAAAATATTTGTTTTAATTTTTTTATATGTGGTCTATTTATAAATTTTTATATAAATTTATTAACTTTTATAATATCTCCCTTAACATTGTATCAAAATAACTTTTAACTTTTGATTAATCAAATCAATAATGTTGAAATTTTAATATTTATAATACATATCTATATTTATATATATATATATATATATATATATATATATATAAAAATCGTAAATTATAAAATTCAAAGATAAGGTATCTAACAAAAAAAAGTATTTGCTATACAACACAAAAAAATTTGAACAAGCGTATTAGATGTATGAAAAGACTTTTATGTGGTTGTTGTCACGACAACAATGGTCATGATAGTGATAATTATTTATTAATCATAATTTTGAAGAAAAGTGATGTAATAATTGAGATCCTTTCGAGGTTTGATTTTATTCAATAAATCATTTATAGATATAGTAGTTACATGAGGTTTTAATTTAAATTCTTAAATTTTTAATTTTAACTTTTCCATTGAGATTAATCATTCTCATTTTCATATGATATATTTCTTGTGTGTGTGAATTGAAAACTAGGACTTTTTATTAGGCCACATAAACAGACTATTTGGTCCAAAGCTTTTTCCAACCAATACATTTTATGGAATTGAAAAGCAAGAGATGCTAATTTGTCCACTAACTGATTAGCAAATTGTTTTTATCAAAGAAAGTGAATTTGGAGAACTTGTCACAAAGAGATAAATGGGATCCTCGATGATTATGTGAAAATGGTACTGGCTTGATTTGGAATGCTTCCTTCATGCCTAGTACTATTTACTACAGTCAATTTCAAACACACCATTTTTAAACAATAATTAGAGTGCTAATTCAATACTCTACCTAAAAGTTGTAGCTTTAGCAGTTTTAATGCAGCAGTCGTTTGGTAAAAACAAAGTTGTTGTCACCTAAGTTTCTCCAGTGTTATCCCGGAAGATAACACCCAAACCCATACCCTATTTGTCTCTAAAAAGTACCAAAGTTTGCTTTTATTTAACCTTCATTGGGTTTATTCTAGTGTTCCACAGTTTGAGATGTAATATGACGGGGAAAAATTTTCTCTAGATGTAGAGTTTGAGCTTGTGCCAAATCAGGTGAAGAGGCCTTTTGTTTTTGTTAAAAACCAATTGGTTTTCTATGACTTTTTATTACCATTTTGGGGGTTTTTTTCTCAAATAAAATACCAAAATTGGTGGTCAAGTAAACTATTTACTTGTCATGGATAATTTTTGCCATGTAGGATGCACGAGATGCTACCCTGTGTGGCACAATGATCTTTTACAACGGTTATTTTACAACTGGTGTCAAAGAGTACTTTTTTTAACATCGGTTGTAAAAAACAAAATCAATGTAAAATAGTGCAATTCTACTTCGATTTTAAAAATAATTGATGTAAAAAGGTATTCTTTTACATTGGTTGTAAAATAACTAATGAAAAATATCATTGTGTCACATAGGATGACGCCTATTACATCTTATGTGGATAAAATAACTCATGACAAATAAATAGTTTGTTTGATCACCAAATTTTGTATTTTTTTTGGAGAAAACATCGAAAATGGTAAAAAAAAATCAATTTCTGCATTGCCATATAGTCCATGCTAAATAAAAAATCAAGCCCATTAAATTCATATCACATGAAGGAAAACAACTTACAATCCAATCGAAAAAATTGGCACCTTCTTGTACACAAATATTGAATCCATATATCTGATTTGAATTATGACAAACCATTAGTAATGCAAATTATAAGGATGATGAAATTTGTGTGATGACTAACATTTTTGCTTAAGTTTTTCAATGTTAAACATCTTTAAAAACATATATGTTCATGCATTCATAGGTATTCAGGACAAGCTTAAAATTGTTGTCGCATAATTGTTGTCAAGAAAGAAAGCCTCAGAAGATTACTTGAAACCCATCAACATGATGAAGATTTATGATTCTCTTTGAGAACTTGATCTTGGCAAAGAGCAAGACAACTACAAGGTCTTATATAAAAGATTTATCAAAGGCTATAAAAAGCATCTAACATCAGAATGAAGTTGGACCTGAGTCTACACCAGAATAAGGAAGTATAAGTCTTTGAGTAGTGAATTCAGAATGTAGTTCATAATGGATTATCTCTTAACCTCAAGGACAACATCTTGTCTTCCATATGCAATCACTGAAGGAAGTTAACTCGTCAGAAGACTAAGTTTGAAGACATCTCATCTTCCATATCCAGCCACATATATAGAGGGTTTATCAAAAGATGAATGTTTAAAGCATTTTAAGATGCAATCATGTTGAAAGTCAAAGCTTTGTTCATGTGAAGATCTGATGTGCAATATCAGAATGAATATTGAATACATTGTCCAGTCTAAGCCTCAAACAAAACACTAACGCGTCAACAATTGTACCTTCATCTTTGATCATTGAAGCATGCTAATTCTAAATGCCTTGTGCTGTGAAGATATGTTAAGATTAATAAAGCTATGATCTTTCAAGAAGTCGTACCAACTATGCTTCATCAGATGGATCTACCCCAGAACAGATCATTTCTCAATAATCATCAGAATCACCATTCTGATGTGTCTTTAGAATGCTTCTTAGAAATGTTCCTTGGAATGGGAACCTTAGAATAGTTCTGCATAACTATCAAGTCTGGACAACTATCAC
Source organism: Glycine latifolia (assembly GCA_013407115.1). NCBI lineage: Eukaryota > Viridiplantae > Streptophyta > Magnoliopsida > Fabales > Fabaceae > Glycine > Glycine latifolia. Next base: position 17,113,551 of record CM023956.1, on the reverse strand, counting down.
CTTTCTCAAACTTCCTCCAGAAGTATGTCAGTGGTGTGGGCTCCACTCTAACGACTACCTTTGAAGGTTTAAGAAGACTTGAAGGAGCAAAGTGAAGACTGTTGAAGCTATCTAGTGAGAGAAAACTTAAGCTACATCTCCATGTGAGAATCTACCATTGTTGCTTCAACACCTCTCACGTGAGAGTGACCCACTTTTGCAATAGATCTTGAACTGTAATATTTCATACATAGAAGTGAGATGTGTAAATTTCTTGAGTGGAAACCTCTCTTGTTAGGAGAATTTGTCTTTGTTCAATTAAACGCAAAACATTGTTGTAAAGTCTAGCAAGTGACTGGAAAAGTGAAATCTAGTGGGATTATTGGTCTAGCAGCTAGCTAAGTATGAAGTTTAATAGGGTTGCTAGCAAGTTATTGAAATCTAGTGGTTGGCTGTTTTAGTAGTGGTTAGTTGTGTTAGTAAAAATCTCATCTTGAAGGGTGAGGATTAGACATAGCCAATGGTTACAGTGAGCCAGTGTAAAAACATTTGAGCATTATCTTCTTTCCTTTTCTTCCTTCATTGCAATGATTTTAATAGTTTAACTACATCACTATTTTTGGAAGCCATTATGGTTGAACATTCTTTTGGAAAAAACTTATAACTAAACTTTTCATTTAAACCTTTGTATCTTAACAACTCATTTTGAAACAAACATCTAAGCTGTTAAAACTTTTTCTCCAAAAATTGCTTGAACTTTTGTTCAGAGCTTAGAATAGTTCTTCATTTTGAATATTCTCTTACTACAATAATATCAAAATAAGAATTTGTTTTCAAAAAGTGTTATATAGTGTGTGAAAACACAATTCAACCCCCCTCCTTATGTTATTTTTGTCACTTCAACAAATTCTTCCCCCCAAAGCTAAAGCAAAACAAACGAGCTTCACCTCATTACATACAATAATAACATGAGCTACTGACACCTACAGTTCCCCAAACCATGGGCAAATATGATCCCTCTCCAAACCTTTTATCATATGTTATCTAATTTAGATCGGTCATCGACTTGCATGAGGTACTATGTCATTAGGTCAAGGATCGCCCCAATGAGTCAATAGTTGACCCATATGACTCAGTCTATATTGAAAAATTCTAAATAAGTTATAATATGTAACTTTTGTACCAAAAAAATCATAGACAAAAAATCAAATAATACCTTAAAAATTGTCAAAAAATTTATGATACAAATTATGCAAATTCCACAAGTCGTTTGTCACGACATAAGTTGTAATTAAAAAATTACAAGGTCTTTAATATAAAAAATCATAATAAAGTTTTAAATGTAATAAGTTCCAAACATATCTAATAATTTCACAACTCAAACTCAAGTAAAAAAATAATAGTTATAGTAACAAAAAAATAGAAAACATAATAATTAGTAGAATTAAAATTCATATGTTATGTTTTATTGAGTTTGTGTTACCATTTTTTAGTTTATTATATTATATATTATGCTTCAAATAGTTTATTACATTGTTTTACTATTATTATTTAGTTTATTTATTATATTATGTATTTCGTATTTAAAAAAAACAAATAAAAAGAACTTAAATTTAACTAATATAGAAGTCTAACAAACTTAAACGGAAAAAGTGAAGAAACAAGTTGGGCCTAACCCAATTAGCACAACCCTAATCCTTTCTTTGTTTACTATAACCCTATTACTATTGTAACTCATCACTGCCGTTACTCATGGAAGAAAATTGAAGTCAAAAATTGTATAGCAAAACGTAGCTACGCAACAACGGAGCACCACATTGTCAACCTGCTTCTTATTCTTGTCAATTATGTTAAAAATCAGATACAGATAACTTGGAATAATAATTCCTAATTCATTCATTCACTCATTCACTAAGCTCTTAAATGAGGTATATTTATACAAGTAATGTTAATAACCTGAACACAATATTAGGAAACAATAATTCAAACTTCTTCTTATATAGGCTATTTTAACAACTTGTTTCTATCTAAGAGAAACAATAATTCAAATTCAAATTCTATCTTCAACACTTCCCCTAAAGTTGGCACATGAATATCGGTCATGCCCAACTTGCCAATTACTTCTTCAAACACTCTTCTAGAAACAACTTTGGTCAACAATAGGTTTAGGAAGAGCTTCAGGATAGTCCACAGTAGTTGCTTCACTTATGTGAAGTAGAAAGAGAATTTAGATACTAGAAGAGATTCAAAACAATCACATGTTTAGGTCAATAGACTTCAGGTCTGGTCTGTGAAGGATTTAGAACAATGCAACGAGCTTCACATTAATGACCTTGAAATGGAATACGTGCATAGAGGCTTCAAAACTAAGGAACGAGAAGGATTCAAAATGAGTTTGTGTTGTTTTCGGGAAGAAGATTGAGATACGGAAAGAGATTAAGAACAATCACATGTTCAGGTCAATAGACTTCAAGGTTGGTCTGTGAAGGATTCATAATAGTGCAATGAGCTTCACATCAATGACCTTTAAATGGAATACGTGCATGGAGGCTTCAAAACTGAGGTACGAGAAGGATTCAAAACTGGTTTGTGGAGACTTTAGAACGAGTGCATTGAGGCATCACAATGGTGCATCAATTCACGTAAGAAGGCTGCATTGAGGGAAAGAAGGTTGTAATTTAGCGAGAGGAAAGGGAAAGGAAAAGGGAGTGATTGGCAATGCAATAAGGTGCGAAAAGATTCAAGTCGGGATCGAAGATGCGAAGATTATGTGAGACAAAGATGAAGTTCATGATAATAGTAGTAATAATTTGTAGAGAAATCGAAGAATGTGAAGGTGAAGGAGGAGAAATAAAATTGGAATATAGGTACTGATACGAAAAGCAAAAAAGAGATGTATGTTTGGGAATGTGAAAGAAGAAAGAGACTCTTGTGGCAGCAAAAGATAATTTTGTTCATGGAGAATGTCATGGCTCTGATACCATGTTAAAAATCAGATATGAATAACTTGGAATAATAATTCATTATTCATTCATTCACTCAGCTCTTAAATCATGTATATTTATACAAGTAATGTTAATAACTTGAATACAATATTAAGAAACAATAATTTAAACTAGGAAACAATAATTCAAACTAGGAAACAATAATTCAAACTTCTTCTTATATAGACTATTTTAACAACCTGTTTCTATCTAAGAGAAACAATAATTCAAATTCAAATTCTATCTTCCACAAATTGTTTGTGCTTTAAAGGTTTCTCCTTTCGTTTAATTTTGGCTTTCTCACATCATCCAATTTTTCAAATACTGTTGTCGCACTTAGACTTCGAACATCATCATAATCTACTACACCATTGTCTTTGTGTTCATGAACAATTTGTGAAAATGAGCAACAAGCCTGAACGTGTGTGGTTTGTGCAGAAAGATGAGATTTGTTTGTGACCCGATTGATTTGTTGTTATTCATGGGTCACTCATTTTTTTCTTTGAAAAATCTTCTGAGATAGGTTGAGTCACTTATAGTTCTAATCAAACAAGATGCTTGGATCAACCATGTGATCGATTTTCTGGTCTACTGGATTGACCCCTGGCGAGTCTAATGACACTATTTTTATCCTCAAGTTTTGGTATACTAATAAAATATCTTTGCACCCAAATGAAATTTCTACATTTCAGGATCAAAGGAACCTTCCAAATGTTCCTCCATAAGTCTCCCATTGTCCCACTTAAGGAAGCTTGATTGACATTATCTGAGTCCATAGCCTAATGATATGTTGAGGTAATAGTGTAGTAGTTATCCTCTACAAACTTCAAATAAGTTTGTCTAGATAAACAAATTTGCTAAGTGGAATTAATAGAATGTGAGTCTTAATCACCATTGGAAACAATTGGTCCAAGATTTGAGTGCCTCATTTTAGTATGTATAAGATCTGCCACCACACTTTAAGTGGATTAGTTGGTCACTAGAATGGCTTGTATAGTGACACACGAACTGACTGGGCTATTTCCTACACAAAATACATTCGTTTGATTTTAGTTTCTCAAGCTTCTTGCTTGGAAATCATAAGATATCATGGAGCAAGGCTTTTCCTTATTAAGTACTTAGATAAAATGATGAAACAAGGTTAAAGCTTCAAGTAAACTTAAATGTTACTGCTTCAGAAGCTACTCTAAAATTAGGGATTATGTTGTCTAGCTAACATATTTTGGTTTTCACTTGGCTTCCTTAGAGTAAATGTTGCTCTGAATGATAAAATATCAGAGTAAGTCTTTTAATAAGCAAATTTATTCCAAAAAAAAATAAAAATAAAGTATGAAACAACAAAAAAATGTATGAAAACTTGTAAAGAAGGATACAATACAATGACTTATATTGGTTCATCCTAACCTGGGTACATCCAATATCTATACCTATAGGCTTTCTTCACTAAGACCAAGCACCCAATTGTGGTATTCTTTCTTTCTTGAAGCCTCCATGGGCTCCTACACCTCCAATATTCTAAACATCTACATGATCTACTCAATATTTTGTCCTTTTATCTGCAAGGAAACACCCAACTACTATTTTATGATTTAAAAGTTTTGAAACCACCTATTTTTTATAGGATCTTAATTATGATAAGTTCATAATATAAAATTCTAGAAAATCCCAATTGAATTCATTGTAATTGATTATCACAAGTGATAATAAGCTATTATCTCTTAATAGGCATCTAATAGTCAATCAAAGCATACAAGAATATATATTTTCATATATTTCTCCTCATTGATAATCGATTATTTCTGATGATAATCAATTACCTTGAAAGATATTCAATCAATTTTTGCATCACTACAAGAAATGTGTTTATTAATGTCAAAATTTTAGTGTCATTCGTGACACAATGTCAGTCAAATCGACATTAGGTATACACAACTTTTTCAAATTCCATTTTGTTTTATTTATAATATTAAATTAAATAGTGTCAACTTAAATTAGAAAGTAGTGTTGGCTATAGCATTGATCAGACTCACACTAATTAATAATTATATATATATATATATATATATATATATATATATATATATTTATAATTAGTGATTGTAAGGTCAACATAATTTTTAATTTGAACAGCAAATAAAATAGTGTTGGTTAAACATACACAAAATAATAATTTTCTTAAAAAAGAGCTTTTATTAGGGCAAATTACACAGATTTTTTTACTTATATTACACCAGCACTCCTATGTTTTTTTACAACTATGGCACCCCTTTCGTTAACAATGTTATGTCACGATTTTAATTTAATATTAAATTACCAAATTCTATCACTTAACCTACTAGCATATCCCACCAAAAGAAGCAATCCTCTTGTCCACCACTCCACTGTGAAGAAACCCCTCTCTTTGGGTATTGTCACTGCTAGCACGCACTGGTTTGTGGTGCCATAATAGACAAGTGTGTTAAAGTAAATGTCATCTTCCATGACAAAGAGATTCCTTTGCTGCCACACACACGAATGTTGTAGGGAAAGCATCTTCTTTTGTTAGATCCCTTAGTATTAGGATATTTGTCCTTGTGTTTGATCTTAATATTCTTGGATGCTTCAAATTTTCATTCTTTTGGGTCATATCTAATTTTTGTATGTGGGTTCTCTAGCTCTTTTTTATTTTTTATTTTTCTTGTTTCAATTTGGTGTACTTGTGCGATAGTGCAATGTTGCTTATTTGGTGCACTACTTTTTTATCACTAAAGATCTAAAGCAAAGTTTTCTTCTTTTTCCCGTTTTAGGGTTTTATGAAGTTTTAACTGAATCAGTGAAATTTGGATTGAATGGTTCTTTTCTTTTTGCTATTTTTTCATATGTTTTGCTCTCACACAACTTTATCAAATGGTGGGTTTGATGCATAGAAATTCGATGCGAGGAATGAATGAAATAAAAAGTAGAAAGTGTTGGCATTTTAGGCGGCTGATAGAGCTCCACTCTATGTGCAATTCCGTGTCTGCACGTCCAAGTCTTTCAACTCCAATTTTTCATCACAATAATACAATTTTAGTTATCATATATTAATTGATGTGAAGTATCACAGTAATTTTATTAATCTCTATAAAAGAAAATTTCAAGTTTGGTTTGATGGATTAATGATAAATTTCTATAAAAGAAAATTTTGAGTTTGGTTTGATGGATTATTTTATTTTTTAAAAAATAATTTTCTTTTCAAATTTTAAGAGTTAAAAATCAGATAGGAATAAATTTGAATAATAATTTTTATTTATTCATTCACTCATCTACTTGATCATCTCACTTATTTATCACCTCTTAAATGATGTATATTTATACAAATAATGTTAAATATACAAATAATGTTAACAACCTAAACACAATATTAGGAAACAATAATTCAAACTTATTCTTATCTAGACTATTTTAACAACTTGTTTCTATCTAAGAGAAATAATAATTCAAATTCAAATTCAATCTTCAACACTCCCCCTCAAGTTGGTGCATGAATATCGATTATGCCCTACTTGCCAATTGCTCATTCAAATACTTCCAGAAATGACTTTGATCAGCAATAGGTTCAGGAAGTGCTTTAGGATAGTCCATAGAAAGTGCTTTGGTTATGTGAGGTAGAAAAAGAATTGAGATGCGGGAAGGGATTCAAAACAATGACATGTTCAAGTTAGTAGACTTTAGGGATGGTCTGTGAAGGATTCAGAACAGTGTAAAGAGCATCACATCAATGACCTTCAAATGGAATACGTGCATGGAGGCTTCAAAACTGAGGAATGAGAAGGATTCAAAACGGGTTTGTGTTGTTCCATTTGTGTTGTTTTCAGGAATAAGATTGAGATACGGGAAGAGATTCATAACAACCACATGTTCAAGTCAATAGACTTTAGGGCTGGTTTGTGAATGATTCAGAACTGTGTAACGAGCTTCACATCAATGACCATCAAATGGAATACATGCATGAAGAATTGAGATATGGGAAAGGGATTCAAGCCAGGATCGAAGATGCGAAGGTTATGTGAGACAAAGATGAAGTTCATGATAAAAGTGATCATAATTTGTAGAGGAATCGTAGAAGGTGAAAAACCATGATTAGGGTTTGGGTTTGGAAGGGGTAGATGGTTATTAGGTATTTCAGAATCAAAATCAATCATCAAAGAATGGAGTTAGGGATTTGAGAGAAATAAAAGTGAAATACATGTACTGATACAAGAAGAAAAAAGAAAATGTACGTTTAAGAATGTGAAGAAGAAAAACACTCTTGTGGTAGCTGAACATAATTTTGTTCATGAAGAATGTTATGGCTTTGATACCATGTTAAAAATGAGATAGAAATAAATTGGAATAATTCCTTATTCATTCATTCATCTCACTTATTCATCACATCTTATATTATGTATATTTATATAAGTAATGTTAACAACCTAAGCACAATATTAGGAAACAATAATTCAAACTTATTCTTATTTAGACTATTTTAACAACTTGTTCCTATCTAAGAGAAACAATAATTCAAATTCAAATTCTATCTTCAACATTAAAATTTAAAAAATATGTATTAAAAAGAAATCAAAATACTAAGTGTTACCAAGCTTTAACTTCTTCAAAAAAAAAATGAAAAACGTTAGCTTATTATCTTCAGTTTTGGGCATATTTTTTAAAAATGTTTTTAGAAAAAAATATTTTCTAAATTTTAAACAAACATATTTAACTCATATTTTTTGTTTTCTTTGAAGACTTTGCTTAATCAATTAAATTCAATTTCTCTTAAATCAACAAGATAATATAATTTAATCACAATTTATTCATCCTGTAAAGCTTTATTACATTTATTAAATAAATGTAAATTAATTGATTTTATAATATTGTCTTAAAATTATTGTTTATAAGTTGATAGCGTAAAATAAAATGTACTATTATTATTAATAATAAAATTTATAAAGTCTTTCAAACTAGAAAATATATATACTACGCAACAGAAATGAAAATGTAATCAATCCTATTAAATGTAATGCCCACCAAGGCACCAACCTAACATTCAGTTGACTATCGTTCAAATTTATATTTACATATAGACTTGAAAAATAAAATATTAGCCTACTCGGTTTCATATATTTTTTATGAGAAAATAATAATTAGAATATTTTTATAGAATAAATATTATAAAGTTTTACAAAAGTACATAATATTATGACAAAAAATTTAAACAATACTTATACTTTTATAAATTATAATTACTCTACTCATAAAAAAGAATGTAGTTATTTTTACGCATTTTCATATTTTTAAAATATTACATAATTTTTTCGTTGTTAATACAGTAAAAAATTAAAATGGTAAACTGATAAATTTAATATCAATTTATTCTCTCTTTTCTCTCTTATAATTTTTAGCATTTATTTTTTAAAAAAATTGTTTCATATTTAGGTGCACACTACTAATTTCTTTTATCGGAACAAAAATAATAATTATGAAATATATTAAATTTTAAAGAGAAGAGTTGAATTCTAATACCAAACATTTTACAACAACTTACAAATACTGAGAAATCATCTAAGTTAGTTAGCCTTAGTATATTAGTCCTAATTCTGATTTATATAAATAATATGAAAATGAGAATATTAAACTATTTTTAACTTTAAGTAATTTATATAATAATGTGGATATAGATAATATGAAATATGAATAAATATTTATATAATTCAAAATTTAAAAATTACATTACAGGATCGGCTGTGGTAGATTAATTGTTTCACTGTAATAGAAATATAATATATTTTATCATAAAGTTATTGGTATGGTATATATTGATTTTTTAATGATTAATCTTAGTCTTAGAACTTGATATTTTTGGTGGAATTTCCTTTTCTAATTATATTTTTTATACCTAAGATTTAAATCCAAGACATTATTTAAAGATAATGAGTCTAATACAACAATCCAACAACTTGTTAACAAAATGTAATATATATAACTAGGTTATTGTAAATTAAATCATATGATTATATTATATCATAATAAAATAGAACATACCAAATTAAGGCAATGCTCTAATGTCTCACTATGTTTACTTTCTCAGCATGTTATAAAAATATATATATCATATGATTATATATACATATATATATATATATATATATATATATATATATATATATATATCATATGCTTCCTAGATCTTTTTAAGCTTATAGAAAGTAAAAATTTGTATAAACATACAGAACCTATTTAGGGTAGTTATAAAAAGTTATCAAACTTATCATTTATGGTTTGAGTTGTGACTGAATAACACTATAAAATTATTCTACATTGTAAATATATAACTTATTTTGTCTTATTCAAAAAGATCACATTTGCTATGAAGTTAATGAATCAGTTCATAGAGAATTTGATGTTAGTATTATATTCATATGTTTGCACAAATCCTTTACAACTTGTTTTTTTGCAGGTGATGATAAAGTTTGTTAGGTGGCGTTTGGTTTTACTGTTTTCTATTTTCATTTTCAAATAAAATAGAAAATGCGTTTGAAAATGTGTTTAGAAAACGTTTTCAGAGAAAACATTCTCAAACAAAGGCTGCAAATTGAAAACAAGGATTTATCATTTTCAATGTTTTCTCTAAAAGTGAAAATGCAATGGCATGAGTCATAATTATAACCAACTTCATTAGCAGCCTTGTCTCCAATCCTCTCGACCCACCCTTTGTTCCTTCCCCTACCTTTTCCTTCAACCTTAATCTCCCATAACCACCACCAGTCCACCACGCACCAACACCTACGTCCAAACTCCATCATCATTGCATCAAAAGACCACCACTCACACCTCTAAACACCATACCATAACCCAAATTGACCGCATCGTCCTATCTTCTACAATCACCATCGCACTCAACCATCAAAATGTTGCATGCCACCACCTCTCACACCAAAACCCAGTTGGAACCTAAATTGTTCCAGTTAGTGGATATGTTGGGGCTTCAATGATTTTGTTTCCTTCTGGGTATGTTTTGTGACGTTCCGATCTGATTGTTGGTGGAGAGGAGCAATGCTGGCGAACGGGGGTGGTTCGACGGCACGGTGGAGGGTGGTGACGGCACAATGTTGTGCGTTAAGGTTCAAAAAGGTTTTTGTTGCTGATAAGGTGTTTGTTGAAATGCCTCAACCAACTTTTCAATATTTTCATATTTTGAAAATAGAAAACAAAAATCTTAAAATATTCTTAAAAAATTTGAAAATGAAAATTGTTTTCAGAATATGAAAACAAAAAATGAAAATAGAAAACAAAGAGTCAAACTAAGTGTCATCTTACATTTTGAGAGCTTTTAGGTTTTAGATGTATATGCCTGCCAAAATAAATGGGTGAATCTCACGAGTGGTTTGCTAGTATTTTGTTTTCAGTTTTTTGATAACATCATGCGACGTCAATCAATGAATACATGTTGGAGAGATTGAAAGATAAATCTCACGATACCCCTGAGGAGGTGTGCTCTAATGGTGATTGTTCTGCTAGAAATCAGTTTAAGATGTGCGATTAAACCTTCTTTCCTGGACTATACCAGTAATGCTACTAATGTTAACAAATTTTTTTATAGAGATTGTTATGACTCAAATATTAATGAGCATTTTTGTTTTCATTTTGTAAGTTTTCTATGGAAGACTGAATTTCCTTCCTGCAAAAGTCATACTTGCAGCATGTGTTTTGTGCTTTCTACCAACCCTTTATTATTATTATTGTTGTTTCCATGGTTGTCAAAACCGAATTGGACTAATCGGTTTAACCGAAAATCGGTGTCCTATCTAGTCAATTTAAACCCCAAAATGGATGTGCAATGCTATTGAACCGGTCATGAACAGGGAAACCAACAAGAACCGGAAAACCCACTAGAATCGGCTGTTGGATTGATTTTGGCGGTTGAATGAAAATTACAATTTTTTTTTGCCAACTGATTTTCTATGTTATTATTGAACTTAAAATAATAGTTGCTAATGGATTATATTTGTTATTGTTGACTTACTTTTATTATATATTATGACTCATGATACTTTTAAGTAAAGTTTTATTTTTAACATTAAATTTAATTATAAATTTATGCGTATCATATTATTTTGTTTAATATTGTTTAATATTATATATATATATATATATATATATATATATATAAATTCAATCCTGGTAGAACTATGGAACCTTAGGCTAGTGCCTTTATCGGTTCATAGACCGATTCAGTTCTGATAATGATTATTTCCTTAAGTGATTCAACATTTTTATTCAATTTTATCAGGGAATTATAATTGTTCTAATTACTCTTTACGTGTCTCCCTTTTGCCTTGTTTTTTAAATTACTATTTACATAGTTCTAAATTTATAAATATATGAATTCTTGTTTTCTTGATTTATATTATCTAAATCATCATGCCAATTTCAAGTTGGCTCACAGGTTGAATGTCTTGTTGCTGCAATCGAATCTGCGTGTAGAACTAGAGCCTAAAATTGAAGAAACTGCAACGGATAATGGCATAATACATAATCTCTATGTGATAGATACCTTTTGATGTTAATTGTTGTTTTTCTTCTTAGGTTTTATGATAGATAATGGAATGCACTTAACTTTCAAATCAATTAGTAAAAATCTTAATTAATGGTGTTGATTTCATTGAATACATGCATTTATCAATAACTTTACTATAATTTTTGTTAACTGCTGATGTTAGATGCATAGAGGCTAGTCCAAGTAACTCCGCAACATTCATTCTTGATAGTTAAATAGAAGTGTTTTCAATAAAAAATTCTGATCTATTTTACATTCAAAATATATAACATAGAAAAAAATAGATTTGTGTATCCAGTTTTTTAAGCAATGAATTTTTTTTCCTTCAATAGTATAAAGACTCTATATGTATCGAGTTTTCCTTCAATAAATTTTCTACCTTCAATATGAAGACTCTCAATTATGTGCTTCTATTTATAACGTTAAAGAGATATAAATTTGAGTCTTTTCAAAAAAAGAAGAGATTATATTTAAAATAATTTCATATCTCTTTATTCTTATATTTGAAAATAAAAACTATCTCATATCTCTCTATCTTAAAGAAGTTTCCTGATATAGGACAAAGATAATTTTCAAATAATCATATGACTAATTACGGTAACTAATTACGTGATTTGATCCTGATATATAGCAATAAATTCTTATTCTTATTTTGTGGACAACTTCCACATTTATAAATAATACTCTTTGTTTATATTAATTATTTTCTTGGTGCTAGCAAAAAATATAATAATTAAATTCTCTAATTTAATTATTAAATAAATTATTTTCTTTTACAAATATTAGAACACTCGTTTGTGTGTAATCTCATATGTTCAATACTAAACCGGTAGTCAACTAATCATAATTAATTTACTAATCAAGATAGGCGTCTAACAACTCTAGAATATAATATTATTGTTAAACTCTAATAAGTTAACACATTTAATCAATGAATGACTTAATAAAGCTATTTTATTCTTTCATTCAATATTGTCCTAACCAAAGTCTTAATTATATCTAGAGCTTAAACTCATTACCAAGAGTTGATTGATTTCTTCTTGATAAATCATTAATTCTACAAGTATTTAATCATATCTAATATTCATTCAATTAGTGCATAAAGCATTAGATGTCCGAAATTAAAATATAATAAATAACTTATTCATTACTATGATAATCTTAGGTTAAAGTAAACTATTATATTTCATCTTGAGAACTTTCTATTAACACATCAAGGTAATATTACTTATTAGGAATTCTCAATTAAGTCAGTTCAATGATGACATCCACATGTACATCGTCTATATATGCAATTTAATAAATGAGATCTATGAATCTTTATCCAATAAAAATCATTACATACATATTGATCTATCCGAATTATTGATGTTTGATTCACAATAATCCTACGATCAAGAACAATTTAGATTAAAATTTTAAGAGACTTATTCTCATTTTCATAATCTCTATTATAATAATAAATCTTTAATTTTAATCAATGATTTTATTAAGTCAACTATTTTGTGATTTCCTTTGCTGTTTTTCTATATCATCCTTTCAAGTGCATAATGAAGATATGTGTTGTACTTCCATAGAAATACATGCAGAAGTTGTTATCAAAAGGAATCATATTAGTGGGACACAGTTTGTGTAATGATATGTGTGGTAAGTTTGATATACATTTTAGTTTATTTTGCTGTGTCCTTAAATCTACTGTTAGTTTTTGAGTATGTAGAGGGGACTATTTCTGTTGAATTATTTTTTGTGGTTCTATTTTATTTACTAATTTAAGTTGTTTGCAGAGCTGAAGGTTGATCATGTTAGAGTGGTTGACACTTCATATATCTTCCAATCCTTGGATGAATCTATTCACAGGAAACTTTCTTTGAATAGTTTATGTCAGGCAAGTAACGAATTATTTACATGCAAAAATGAAGGTTCTCCATTGCATGTCATCTAATTTATGAAGCATTATTATGAAAAATTACTACTTAGCCACTCCTTTGATGGAATCACTTTTTGAATGTAAAGTCTCTTTGTTGTGTACTTGTGCTTGTCTATTTTTTAAATTTAAGATATTTCACCATACAAACTTGCTCAGGCAAATCATGTCAAGATAGGAGAAAAACAGAAATGGAAAATATTGATCTTAGATTTATAGTTTATCACAAATTGTTGACAGGCTGTGTTGCGCCATGAAGTTAGGGAAAAGGGTGCTCTGCATAATTGTCTAGATGATGCATGTGCTGCTTTGGACCTTGTTCTTGCGAAGATCGAACATGTAGTTGATAGAGAATTTCCAATTCCATTAGTTCAAGAGCATGTAAGCTGATATATACATCTTCAGTTCTACATTTTAGTTTTACTAATAGCAGTTGGTAACTAAAGATCAATACTATTACTATTATCTTGGTTTAGGTTCCAGAAAGTGAGATAGCAAAGCTTCTTCTTCACAAGATACCAAACACTGTAAACAATGAAACATTGCATAAAATTGTTCCTGGAGATTTCAAATTGAACTGAAGGTAGTGCGTCCTACGAGTATCTCAATGTTGTTTGTTGGTAATTATTGAAATAGTGTCAATGTCTTTAATTCGAGGACATTTAGGTTTGTCTTATGGCACTCTTGTTGCAGAGTCTGCCACTGGGTTACATTTTTTGTTTGAGTTCTGAATCTGATGCATTGTAAAATCTGCTGCAGCCTTCCAGGAAAGGCCAAGGAGTAAATTATTCTGACTTAGAAATTTTTAAAAGTCTACAAGAGGCAGATGAGGCCTATGAAAATGTCCAAGGAAGGTACATATATTGTATACCAATGTCCAATGGTGCTACTTGATAATTTATATCACCAAGTTTCCTTGTTGATTATGTGAGCTAATAAAATGCACAAATGTGGGTTCCTCTCTCCACCATAATACCCGAACCCATTTGTTCCAGTATAATTTTTTTAAAGCTAGACATGCATTTGGTTCTCCTGCCAAAATCTGATGCACTCAATATCTTTTCCTTTAACCCTTGTTCAACAATGAGGATATGTTTTGTTTTTCCTTGATGATAAATTGAAATTGCAGTTGTATATCACTGAAACGTACTTGTTTTCTCTGGGATTGCTGATCTAGCTATCTCAGACTAGTGATATACATTACTATGTTAGGATACATATGGATGTCCCCAGAAACTTGTAACATTTCGGCCAAGTACAAGCATATCTGTCAATCTCTATGTTCTGAAAATGGCAACCAACGAAGAATCTAATAACCAGAATCCATCTCAGAGGGCTTTAGAAATGGATGAGGCAGTTGATGTTTCCAAGAAAGCAAAGATGGATCCAAAAATTGAAGAGGATATGCCTCCACAGGCTTTGGCAAGTGTGACACTGACCCCCATTCGAATGAGATTGAAGCACTAAATCAATGATTGGAGCAAAGTGAATAGGGGAGTGATGGTGTGTTTGGTTTAATGTTAGATTGAACGAACGTATTCTCATGCACGTTGTATGAGAAGTAGGAATTTGTAACTTTTAATTCAACAGCTGTTTGGAAGTCTCCCAACGGTAACCAAACACACACTGAATCATTGAGGAAACAGTTGACACAGTTTTTGAAATATCCATGCTGCATAAGATGGTATCCTCCTTAAAATGCGAAAGAAGTAAACATTGTCGCCGTAGGCCATGGCATGGAATGGTGGATTATTTGGTCAAATGAATTCAAGGGCATACTCCTCAGCTGAGTACTTATAAATTTATGGTAATTTCTTAAAAACCGCTCATGGGGAACCCTGGACTTTTGATTCATCCATATGTAGTTATCATGTTAACTGTTGATGTTCCAAAACTTGCAGTCTGACATTCCAAATTTGGAATTAAAATTTTGCTACCAAAGGATGAGTAAGTGAACTGATGAATGTTTTTGTCCACAACGAACGTTTTTACCACAGTAACATTAGTCATTACTTCAATTATATGTTTTATTGACATTCCGTCATGTGAAACCATGTCATTGTTTGAAACTATGTTCAATTGATACCTCTGTGTCATCAATGTGCACTAGGTAAAGATTTTTCTTATTCATTAGCTCGTGGAGAAAAGTATTTGTTAATCGTATTATTTCAAACTTAGGAGTCTATTTAATTATGATTTTAATGGATTTTAAAAGATTTTTTTATTATAAAAAGATTGAAATATTTCATCAATATTTTTAAATGATAAAAATAAGTTTTGTGAAAGTTTTGTGGTATTCAATCAAGATTATTAGAATTTTTTAAAAAATACAATGAAATCTGTTGATATTTGATTAAATTTTTTTATAACTTAAAAAAATATTATAATATTTAAAAGAATACAAATTTCAATAAATCTTTTTAAGAAGGATTTTATTGATTTTTTAGTAAAAAATATAAATAGCACACCTATCAAACAATCTCATTTAAAATCTTTCAGATTTTTCAAGTCTTTTTTTTTTTCCAGTTTTTACTGTTTGCAAATATTTTCTTTTTCTCTTCACACATAATCCCTTTTCACAATAGGAGAAGACACTGCTGGCTGATTTATTGAAGAATTAATTATAATGAATCGTGAAGATGGTGAGAAGTCTACAATAAATAAGAGAATAAGACTTGATGTTGCAGAAATTAGGATATGATTGAGTAAGTTTTTTTAGAAGTACTTCCTAAAAAAGTAAATAAAAAAAAATAAGATAAACTTTTTCATAAATAAAAATAAATTTTTTATTAACTAATTTTTAGAAGTTTATCAATATAATTTCTCTAAAAAAATAAGATGATATATACAAATGAAGTAATGAAAAACTTATTTTATCTTATAAAAAAAATTCCTTTCATTTTTTTCTTTTTACTTTCTTTCTCTAAAAATACTTTTAGAAACACTTACATCTAAAGATACCTTTTTTGTTAACATGTAATTGTGCAGTTCGTGTATTTTTTACATGTTTAAGGGGATGGTGGTTGCAAGTTTAACGCTGGTGTATGCAATACCAGTCACAATTATTTTCTTGGGGATGCTCTGTTAAGAAAGTAAGAAATTTAGGCTGCATACCAATGTAAATGGACGGGAATTAGTGTATTTGTCAATTCCCTTTTGTAATTGGATGGGACAATATTTGGCTGTAGTATCATATATTCCACCAGCCATATCTAACTTTTTGTACTCAGCAATTGATACATCTTGTTAGAAAAATTTGTATGTTATTTTTTCATTGATTCTTATTTTCTAAAAATTCATGAAATTCTCTAAAATTTTATAAATCTATTAATTCATTAAAATTTAAACTACAAAATCTTAATCACAAAAATTTTATAATAAAAATCTTTAAAATTATTACATTCCTATCGAATCTTTTTAAGATTCACAAAATTTTATATTAAAATAATGTTTTAAAATCTTAATAATCCAATACATCCACTTATTGTCATAGATTTTAATGTTCATTTATCAGTCTTTGATTTTTTATATTTTAGTGTTATCCTGGAAAGAGAACAGCATGCTAATTAACTATTGAACGACTGCAATAAACTAGATAGATCGACCATGCTAGATTAATTGTAGATCAGTGTCTCGAGTCGTCACGAGACTCATTTTTTTAATTTCGACCATTCAACTCAATATGAAATGTTCTTGCAAAGGCTTGCTCTTTTCTTACATTTCAATGGCATTTTTACGTAGCACAATGATAAGTAGTGTCAAGCATGGACCATGAGGGGCTGATTTTCAGAATTTCCAACATTGAACCGAGTTTTTCATACTGAAGAACAAATGAGCAGTGCAGGGTCAATATCCATATCAGATATATAACTAGCAAATTGATATCATTAAGGATTTCAGATTAAACATTATAATCAGTACAAATTGATTATCGGGTTCAGTTTTAACCTGGACAAATCTATGTACCAGAATATCCAATAGCACAGCATCTAAAATAACATAAACAACACATTTTCTTGTTCCTCTTCCCAATTCCCAAAGGTCCAAAATAATGATGAAGGCATTTCAAGTACCACTAATAAACTGAATTAGGAACTGCGGAGTTTAAACCGTTCGTCACAGGGTAGGGTACCTCCATTGCAATTCCACACTTGCCGGTAGTACTCACAAAATATGATTTCTCACCAGGTGTTTCTTTCTCAAACTTGTTACCGTCAAATTTCAATATACATTGACCAAGCTAGAAGTTCCGTAAATTATTTTTAGTTTGAAGGTACAGTAAGAATATTCAATCAATTAAATTAACAATTGAACATGATGATTTAAATGGAGATATAATACATATATTCTGCTGCGAGGCTTGAAATTGGAACGGAATGATAATACCGGAGATAAGTGGAGGTTAACGTTTTTCTTTTATACATTAAAATTTAAGGGGGAGGGAATGATGTTCTAATTCAAGAAAGAGACAATACCTTAACTTAAAAATATTTGACATGTATTTTTGTTATCTTTATTTTGTTAAATTCATAATTCTGATTTTTCTTTTTTTTAAATAGAGACATATGATTTATCTATCTTAAAAAAATATGATTTTAGTCTTCATATTTTAAAATAGTTATTTTATTTTAGAAAATTCACAATTTTGATTCACATATTTTAACAAAATCTATAATTTTGGTCTAATCTTCAAAGTTTATATACATTTTATTTCTTACATTATAATTAATTAAATTATTTTTTGATGATATCTTAAATGAATATGTTAGGTTTAGTTTCAATTGGATCAAAATAAAATAAATAAAACATAGGAAAAATATTTTAAGCCAAAAACTTACATTTAAGCCAAAACATTTATGGGACCAAAATTACATTTAAGCCACAAAATATTTATAAAAATACTTACATTTATCTCACCTAAAATAAATAAATATGCGCTAGAACATAACAACGACGTTAATATGTGAAGATGAAATGTGAAAAGATATTTGTTGTTGTGTGAAAAGTAATTGTGTAAATCGGCTAATTTATTTCGACAAGATCCCAAATCAATTAAGAGAATATCGCTAAAAAGGAGAGTATACTTCTTGGCTATGAGTTTCAGAGCTACTCAAGTAAGCGCTTGGTGTAGAAAACATTAAAGGATCGAATTGTAATGAGCCGAATAAATTCTTAGCAGTGCAAATGATAAGGTTAGAAAACGAAAAAGAATTTGAACTGAAATCAATAAAATCGAATTAGATTAAACAGTTTATGTCTTTGGATTGGTTGGGAACCTCAATCAAAGAAGCCCACTCGGTCTCTTCTACAAAGACATCTCCATCCAAATGATTAAGTTGCTTATTGTATGCCTATAACTCGCTTGCACTACTAGAAAAATAACATTTAACATCGATTTTTTGGGATATTCAACATTTGTTTTTAACTGATGTTGAAAATACCAACGTTAACATATGTTTTAAAAATTGATGTTAACATAATATTGCAACATCTGTTTTTAAAAAACTGAAGTCACGTAATAAGAAATTAATGGAAAAAACTATAAAATATGTGAAATCAACATCGCTTTTACTAAAAATCGATGTTGTTATGCATAAATCAACACCAGTTTGTAGTAAAACCAATGTTGTTTAGCATAAATCAACATCGGTTTTACTAAATGTTGATTTTTTAATTTTTTTTAACATTCTGCCTGTTTTTAAATTTTACCCAAATTAAACCTGCAAATAAAAAAACAGACAAATCCAGGCAGTTTCACAATACAGTAAAAACCATATATGAATTATAAGTAAAATCAATAATGTCAATATACATAAAATCATTTCCTATAACTTATTGTAATTTTAAACTATATATAATTGTTAAAATCCCTCTTAACCACCTAGTGTTTCATTTCTACCTCTAAGATAAAATCTTGTCCACTAAATCTAAATTGCCTTCAATCTCTCGGGTTCCAATGGTCTTTGATCAGTAAAATACTCCATGATATAATAAAACATAACTTAATAAGCATAAATAAAAACAAGTATAACAAATAAAATTAGTTTTGAAGTAAACAATTATCATCTCCCAGTTATCCCTAAAACCTCTTTGTACTATCGTTGACATCCAATTATTAGACCATTGGCAAACGTACCAATGTCGTCGCAGGTTATAGAATTTATAAGAGATCGTCTCCACAGGGACTTGAACTACTCAGTTTTTCCATATAAAAGTAACAGTTTAATAGTTATGTACAATGAAGTTGATTGGAATATCATGGGTTCATGGAAATAACAGAATTATGGAATTTAACAAAAATACAAAAATAACGGATTTAGTGCGTTGGAAATATGAAAAATTATAAAAACAATCTAAACGGATTTAATTAATTCAAGAAAAGTGTAGGATTAGATTTCATCATTCATACCCTCAGTATCCAAATAACATTAACAAATATGAATCATTTTCTAACATTACTGATGCACACATTAATTCACCCCGAATTGATCCCTTGTATTCAAGAATCCTAAAGATATTTATCGAATATCGATCCCTTGCATATGTAGTAAATAATCCAACATTACAATCATAATCTCATGCTATTTGCAATCAAAACGTTATGCTCTATTCTTGTCAACGTAACGTAAAGAGTAAAATCATTCTGTTCAAATTCTAAGAGCACTTTTGGTCAAACTTAGAATCCAATTTCATGAAACTAGTGATCAAGTAGAATCAAACATTACAAACAGAATGAAATCACCAATAATGAGTAGAAAAGATTCATACACATATCAAATATCAAAAGAGATATATAAGGGTATGAAGATTACATCCAATCCATTGGAGAAACTAGCCAATCATTGTGTACAGCACAAGATCAAGATAAGACATGGCGAAGGAAGCAAATCACGATCCTTTCGGCAGAGTTTCCTCTCCTTTTTTCTCTTCTCTCACCTCTTCCAGCATTCTTCTTTTCTTCTCTCTGGTTCTGGTTGATTCTCCCTCTCCTTTGCATGGTTTTATACAATTTTGGTTTAAGAGGTGCCAGACCAACTCGCCCAGGCGAGCTCAACTAGCCCAGGCGAGTTGGTTGCTTATTGCTGAAGGAAGGTAGCTTGCCCAAGTGAGTTGATTGCTTCATGGAGAGGTAATCTGATTAGCCTAGGCGAGTTGATTACCAGCCTCGACGAATTTCACTTCTGAAATCTTGTTAACTTAACCATTTTTCCCTCAATCTTGGCTTGGTTTCTTGATCCAACAAATACCTATCAAAACTTTAGAATTGCTTGGATGAATCTTCCAAATTTAAACAATAACATTTATAAATGTACAAAATATAAAACAACTAGAATTAAGGGAAGTTTATAAGAAAACTATTGAAATCAAAAGATAAGTGCTACATTATAATCCTGAAAATAACTAAAATATGACACTTATCACCAATGCATGACATAATAGCCACACTCAGTGCTTCCTCTTTGCTTATTACACTAAATTCAATAACATATTCAAAGTTAAACGGAAATTAGTGTACATAGTAATAAATGTAATTTTGAAGACATCAACCATATTAAATGACTTACTTTAACTGCAATCCATTTAGCAGCAGCCTTGGATTTAGTTCCTTGAGTATCGTTGAATCCCTTCAAAGCACTGGTTAACAGAAACATGCATGCATATTGTACAATTAACATACCGTGATACCCCACACCTGGGGCATTTATGCTTTTCTTCAAATTCATGTTTGTACAGTATGCAATCATTAGGGCAGACATGAATTTTCTGATACTCCATACCCATCGGACACAATATCTTCTTCACTTGATAATAACTTTTTGGCAATGTGTTGTCCTCTAGAAGCATATCCTGCACTAACTGAAGCAGTGAAGTGAAACTTTTGCCACTCTACCCACAGTTGCCCTTGACATTAACCAAACTTAACACTGCTAACAACAACATCAAAGTCTGCTTGTACCCTAGATACAAAGGCTTCTTCGAATTACTTTCCAATGTATCATACACAGGGGCTTGTGCTTGCTAAAAATACTCTTGTCCAAGATCACGAATTATATTCTGTAATCGATCTCCCATTTGTACATCAACCTGTTCAGTTTGGGACTCCTTTTGCATGTCTGGCAATTCACCATGCCATATCCATGTCGTATAATTCTTCTTAATCCTATCACACAGAAGATGTTCCTGTATGTCGTCTAGTGCCTGTCGTCTCCCATTCAAATAGTTTATACAAGAACAAAAATATTTTCTATCCTCATCCGATCGACTTTTGGAAGCAAATTCCAAGAACTGTTCAACGTCTTCCTTATATTCAACGCTCATGCAACTTGCATTCATCCAACTTCGATTCATTTAATTAATAACTCTATGATACTCACAAAGTTATTCCATGCATGAAAACCTCAGTTTTTTCATTAAAGGTGTGACCCTATCCCATTCAGAAAGAAATATTTTTATTGTAGATTCATATGTAAAGGTTAAGTCTTTTTTCTTAAATTTGACAAAATTTTGGCAGGATTTTACATTGATCTTCAAGTACACGACATGAAAGCGATGAGGTGAATTCCACCATAATCAAGTATGCACCCAGAGAACAAAGTGAAATGCATTGTACCAAAATTTCATCAAATTTAAGAAAAAAACTCAACATATACATATGAATCTACTATAAAAAAATGAATTTTACCAAACTGTCCAAACAGACAATTCAAGAATCAATACAACGATTAGTCCAAATTGTCTGGAAGAATCATTGTATTGAATCTCAAACGGGAAACTAAGATTCACTCATAATGAACATAAGTTACATATAAAGCAATAGTCATTAATTACATAAAACAAATTATAAAAGCAATCGTAAGATAAAAGAGCCTAAAAAAAGTATGAAAGACATTCGTACCTATGAAGATGATCTCTGTAAAATCTCCAACAATGAATGTTGTGATGACGATGAAAATAGAAAAAAACAAAAGATCCTACAAGTTACATTGAACATTGAACATTAATATATATGCCTTATCTAGTCAATAATGCAAATAAATATATATACCAATTTAATTTACAACTAATTTTTAATTGGATTTGTTTGAAATAAATAAATACCAATTCTAATGATATAAAGTAACAAGGTTAAAAGATCACTAATTATAGGATGAAACCTGTAAAGAGTGCATCTAACGAATGCAACAAGAATATTCAGTTTATAAAAAATATTAATTACAACATTAGTTAATTGAAAAATTGACACTCTTCGAATTTACCATAAAGAAATGGATTCGATTTGGAAAAAAAAGGATAAACTACTATGACAAATTTTCATGGGAAAAACAAATGATGTCAAACTTATTATTGGGTTCTTTGCTTGTCATTCTCTGCTGTAATAATTCCTTGCCTAAGTTAAACCAAACAAAAGATACATTTTTTTAGGTGTTAAATTACTTAACAAAATTTGGCGTAGAGAGGGAAGTGAAGAGTAGAGAGGGAAATGGATTCACACTTAACACACCTTTTGACGATGATTGGTCAGATATTATGGGAGCGGAGAGGGTGCACAATGCGCCAAGGGTTTAGACTTTCGTGATATTGAACATGGCATGTTTTGTTTCTTATTACATTAATTATTAATCTCTCAAAATGTAAAAAGTAGTTCACTTAATTTTTTAAAATTTGTTACTTTTATGTTATTATTATGTTGGTTCTAAGGACTATTAGAAAAGATTTCTAAAGTAACAATTTATTTATGAAGGCTTTTTTATTTATTAAGATCCTGTATTCTTTTAATTTAATATATCTTATATAAAAGATTAGTTTTCTAATTTAAAATAATGTGTTATAAGGAGGATTTTTTTCTTGATTTATTATAAGAAACTTATTTAGTAATTAATATCATATTCCAGTAATTAAAAAGTTTAATATATTATTTTATAACTATATCTGTTATATTGCGTTATATAGATTAAATTAAACTTTCAAAGTTGGAATGGTCATACGATCAATGTTTTATGAAACTTAAAAGATTGTTGTGATATAAGGTAATAATTATTATATTAACTATTTTATAACAATGATTTATAATTTTATTTATCTTTTAATAGCTTAAATTAGATAATAGAGTTTTGAGATAAAGTTCTCTCACTATAACTATTTTACTACATTAAGAAAATCATACTTTAAATTAATAATTACAATAGATGTTCTTAAATATTCCAAAATTATTACCTTTGCATTCTTTTTTCCACTAATCATTCTATTGTATCCTAAGCTATGTTTTACTCATTTTCTCACTAAACTTACAGTACACTTATACTTTTAATTCTTACTCTCCTTGCTTTACACGGTCACACCACCTATCCAACAACCAAGCAATTTACTTTCATTTGATAGCATCACACACAACAATGCATACCCCCATTCCAATTTCAGTCCTCTCAATTTCTCTGCTGGAATAATTTTCTTAGAAGTTAAATTACTTCATACATAACTTGAAAAAAGTTTTTTTTAGAGAAGTTAAAATAATTTACTAACTTCTTAGAAAGGAAAGTGATTTTTAATGTAATGTACAACTTAATTTTAACTTGTAACAAAAATTTCCTTGATGAATATGCAGTAGCTGGCACACGTGATGGGCCAGTTTCTAACATGGAATGTGCAATTAG
Source organism: Glycine latifolia (assembly GCA_013407115.1). Taxonomy (NCBI): domain Eukaryota; kingdom Viridiplantae; phylum Streptophyta; class Magnoliopsida; order Fabales; family Fabaceae; genus Glycine; species Glycine latifolia. Next base: position 17,089,455 of record CM023956.1, on the reverse strand, counting down.
CTTAAGCACAACTCCACAAAAGCTAAAGAAAAAATAATAATTATGCTTAAAAATTATGATACGTTGACGTTGTAGAGAAAACGAGATGAAGAAGGTGGTATATTACAAAAGAAAATGATTGGTCTTACAGAGAATTAACTTGAGATCTATGGTCACACCTAACTTTCACGTACAATCGGCTTTACACATGCATGAAAGGTTTCATCTTATATGTGCATGCACAATTCCAAGAATATTCATCGAAACCAAATAAAACAGAACTTCCGATTATAGACATTTCGTCAAACATGTGGTAAACAAGTTAATTTCATAGAACAAAACAACTATCAAATGGAAACTATGAAATGACAGTGCAACAACCAGACGAAAGTAGAGAAAACAAAACAAGCTAACCTTTTGTGACCTCTTCGGTGTAGATGTCCTTGTCGTCGTCACTGAGAGTCTGAGTTGAAAAGTGCCACCGTCGTCGTGCCGCTGAGAGTGAGAGTTAGAGAGCACGAGAGCGAGAGTGAGAGTCAGAGTGAGAGTGCGCGAGAGCGGGAATGTGAGTGTGAGTCATAGTGTGAGCGAGAAGAGGGAACTTAAATACGAAAAACAACAACGATTTTTGAAAAACCAATGTTAATGTAGCTAAGTCAACATTGGTTATTCTAAAAACTGATGTTAATGAAATCACATTATTTACGAATATGTCACCACATTTTTGTTAACATGAGTTTTTTATAAAATCAATGTTAACGTAGCGATGTTAAAACTAATTTTTTTAGTAGTGTTGGTATCAAGCTGAAAATATCCACTTCAGCAGAAAGAAAGTCGACTTCTTCATTTAACATTGAATCTAATAATGATTCTCCAAACTGTTGTTCTGATTCAGAGCCAATAGATGTAGCACATGATCGTCAATCGAATCATTTATCTCACCTGCCAAATAAAAACATTATCTTGGACCCATTCTTACTTTTGTTCTAACTGAGATTCTTGACTCTAATCTTCTACTAATATCAATAATTCATTAGTATTCTCTACTGGTTCTTCCGTTGTTAAGACCACGGTTGCTGATGGAGGTTCTCCTTCAAACAATAAAGCATTTTGCAAAGCCTTTATTACTCTTGTTGACGAGATTTTTTGTAGGTCCTTTCTTTTGACCTCCTTTATTAGTGTTAGGGCATGTTTCATCTTTTCCATCTGCTTCTTTCTCTGCATTCTTCTTTTATGAGTTCAAGTAAATATTCTTAGTTGTACTGGATTTCCCTTTAACCGATTATGGACACATTTTCCTTCTCGAACATTGGTGGATGATTTTACCATTCGATTCCTTGAGTATTTACTATTGTTAACAGTAATCTTCAACATTTTCATTCCATTGTCAATATTAGATTCAACTATCCTTTTCCCTTTTATTAGGAATAAGTTCCTCATCTATGATTTCCAAACTATCTTCATTTTAGGATGATTCTTCTTTTGACACCATGTGATGTTTTTTTCATATGACTCTTAATTACAAACCTTAACTGAAGTTTTTGCCCCTATCATCCATCTCTTATTCATCATCTTGAACAAATCTGACTGCCAAAAGCACACCTTATGTTTCCTATCCTGCAAGGATTCATGTTGAATCCATATTGGCATAGGGATGAGGGAATTAGGTCGCCCTTTCCTCTTGGACACTTTGGTCCAAGGTGAAGTACTCAACTTGTGTATTTCCTTTAGTTTTGGATGCCAAATCAGTTTCTATCCATTCTTTTAAGGACTACATGAGACCATGTTGACGTCAATACTAGGAAAGGGGTCAGTACCGACAGTCATTTCACTAACACTCTTATTTTCCAATTTGAAGCTTCCTTTCTTCAGGGCTCAGTGCAATGTTGTTGGAAGTATTATTGGGCTATATGAGTTGTGCCATTTGCAATATCGTTTCTCTTTCAACTCTTTGGCACACATAATTTTGTGTCAAAAATTTGATATACCTTTGAGGTATCAAAAGAATATTCAAACTTTTCTTTGGTATAGCCAAGTGTTCTTCCTTTGTCCGCTTTCAACACTGGGAAAGAATATGGCTTACCTTTTACGATCTCGGCAGTCATGATTTCAGCTTCAGCTTGTACCAAAACAATATCGTATTCATTTGTATCTATTAGGCCTGAATGTGAAGCCCAATAGCCAACGTTTTTTTCCAGCATTAGTGAAATGGTGCGTTGCTTGCTGTTACATATATATAAATGGCTTTTATTCACTAAGTACAGTACATTCATTCATTTAGACTTTTACGCTTCCTTTTTTAGTGATATACTCCAGAAGCTTCCTATTGCTTTCTTTTCATCTTCTTTTTTCTTTGTAACCTAGCTCTGCTAGGGTTCGTCATTTCTGCACAAATCTTGAGCGTGGTGAGTGAAAAACTGAGTGATGATGATATAGGTTGTTCTGTGGTCTGTGTTTTGCGTTCCTGTTGTTGTGGTATTGCAGGTGGAGGTCATCTCTCTCTCTCGGGTTTGATCCTGTTGGTGTTCTTGAGGCTGTTCTCTGTAAAGAACTATGTGAGAGAAAGGTGGAAGGTTGGGTAATGTCTGTTCTTGACATTGATAAAGAGTAGTTCTCTTTTGTACCCTGTAAATCTTGTTTTCTTGCTTACCTGTGTATTTTAGGCTTTGTTCTTGTTGAAAGTTTAGCCTTGTAATTACTGAGGAATGCTGTTGGAATATTTCCTGTTACTGTAGTGTTAAAAAAGAGTCTACAGGTTCTTTGCCCTTGGATGTAGGTAACAATGATTTTATCCTAGTTACTGAACCAAGTAAAATACTATTGTGATTTTCTTTCTCTTTTAATTTCTGCTTCCACTGATTTTAGTTTAAGATTGTGCGCTAAAACTCTAACAAGTGGTATCAAGAGCTTTGGTTGGTTCTTGTGTTGTTGTTTTCTTTGTGCGTTTCAGGCTTTGGTGCGCAGGTTCTACCTCAGACCCTCAGACACTCAAGAATGTGTTCAGCCAGAGTGGAGGTGGAGAGGTTTGACGGGAAATGAGACTTCAACATGTGGCGCAAGAAGATGAGGGCTATTCTGGTACATCAAAAGTGCTCTAAAGCACTTGGTGGTGAGAAAGATCTATCTTCAAATTTATCTAAAACTGATAAAAATGACATTCTTGAAACTGCATATAGTCTGTTAATTCTGCATTTGAGTGATAATGTTCTTAGACAAGTTAATGATGAAACTACTGCTGCTGGTATTTGGTTAAAATTGGAATCTTTATATATGGCTAAATCTCTCTAAAAAAATATATATATTAAAGAAAAACTGTTTGGTTTCAGAATGGAAACTAGTAAATCTTTAGATGATAATTTGGATGAGTTTAAGAGAATAACTATTAGTCTTGCTAATATTGATGAAAAGATTACTGATGAAAACCAAGCTATTATTCCTCTAAATGCTTTGCCTGGTTCCTTCAAGGATGTGAAATCTGCTATTAAGTATGGAAGAGAGTCATTGTCATTAGAAGATGTAATAGGAGCCTTAAAGTCTAAAGAACTAGAAATGGTAGTGAATAAGAAGGTCAATGCAGATGGACTGTTTATTAAAAAGAAGTTTAGTAAAAAGAGTTAGTTTCAAGGAAAAGAAAAAGGAAAGAACAATACTGAAAATAAGAATAAGCCATCTTTTAAGAGTAAGATGACTTGCTGGTTGTGTCATAAGGATGGACACATTAGGAGAAATTGTCCAGAAAAAGGAAAAAGGTCAAAATAATGGGAATAGAATAAATTATGCTAATCTGACTAGTGGTTTTGAGGATAGTGAAGTCCTAGCTGTGTCTAATGCTTATTGTGAGAAGGAGTGGGTGATGGATTCTGACAGTACATATCACATGACACCTGAAAAGGACTGGTTAATATGTTTTAAGACTATTAAAGGTGGAAAGGTGATGATGGGAAATAACCAAACCTGTCAAGTAGAAGGAATTGGAGCTGTTAGGTTTAGGATGGGAGATGGGACTGTTAAGGTTCTCAAGGATGTGAGATGGGTCCCTAACCTTAGGAGAAACCTAATATCTCTAGGAATGTTAAACAAGAGTGGATACAGTTTTAGGAGTTTTCAAGGAACTCTAGAAGTGGTTAAAGGATCCATAGTTCTTATGAAAGGGATGTTAGATAATGGTCTGTATTTTCTAGATAGAGAAGCTTTAGGACCTGAGTCTTGTAGTGTCAGTAGGAAGCCTAGTGAGACTTCTCTTTGGCATAAAAGACTAGGCCACATTAGTAATCAAGGATTACAAGAGTTATATAAGCAAGGTATTTTAAGTTTGAAAACATTTGCTCCTATTGATTTATGGGAAACTTGTGTTTTGGGAAAATCTCACAGATTAAGATTTCAAATAGGAAAGAATGAAACTAAAAATATCTTGGATTATATACACTCTGATTTGTGGGGTTCACCTAGCATTCCTAGTTCACTTTCTAGCAGTCATTACTTTCTTTCTATGATTGATTCTCATTCCAGACGTGTGTGGACTTATTTTTGAAAACAAAAAGATCAAGCTTTTGATTGTTTTAAAGACTGGAAAGTCCAAGTGGAAACTGAGACAGGAAAGAAGGTTAAATCATTAAGAACTGATAATGGATTGGAATTATGTAATAACCAATTTAATGATTTCTGCAAACAATGTGCTATTTTAAGACATAGAACTTGTGCTGAAACACCTTAGCAAAATGGCATTGATGAAAGAATGAATATAACTATTTTAAATAAAGTTAGATGCATGCTTGTTGATTCTGGTCTTAAGAAATCTTTTTGGGCAGAAACTGTTTCTACTGCTTGTCATATTATAAACAGGTCACCTTCATCTACTATCAATTTCAAAACTCCCATGGAAATGTGGTATGGTAAGCCTCCTAACCTGAGTTATCTAAAACCCTTTGGCTGTTTAGCTTATGTTCACACTAAACAAGATAAGTTAGCCCCTAGGGCTCTTAAATCTATCTTTGTAGGTTATCCTGCAGGGACAAAAGGGTATAAACTCTGGTTAATATCTGAAAATAAATGTGTTGTCAGTAGAAATGTTGTATTTGATGAACTAACATTTTATAAAGATGTTGTGCAGGACTCTAGACAGGTTCAAGAACCTAGAAATGTCCAGTTGGAGGTGGAGAACACCACTGGTTTTGATTCTGAACTTTTTCAGAATCATGATGAATCTGAAGATCAAGGAGATACACTTGATTAGCTTGCAAATGATCAACAAACTAGTGAAGAAAATCAAGAGGACTCCAACCTCATTGATTATCTTCTGAGTAGAGATAGAGTTAGGAGGAATATTAGGCCTCCTAGTAGGTTTGCTCATGTTGACATTGTTGCTTTTGCTTTGCAGGTTGCTGAAATGGTTGAACAGGAAGAACTAGCAACTTACAAAGAGGCAATGAACATGAAATCTGGAAAAAGATGGCTGAAAGCAATGGAGGATGATATTTCCTCATTAAAGAAGAATCTGACTTGGGTTCTTGTGGATAGAACCAAGGATAAAAAGATCATTGGATGCAAGTGGGTCTTCAAGCTGAAGCCTGAAGTCCCAGGATTGGAGAAGGCCAGGTATAAGGCCAGGTTGGTAGCCAAAGGCTACTCACAGGTAGAAGGAGTAGATTACAATGAAATTTTCTCTCCTGTTGTTAAACATACTTTTATTAGGCTTATTTTATTTGTTGTTGCTATTCTTGATTTAGAATTAGAACAACTTGATGTTACAACTGCTTTTTTGCATGGAAGCTTAGATGAACAGATCTATATGGAGCAGCCAGAAGGCTTCATACAGAAAACTTCTAAAAACAGAGTCTGCTTGCTGAAAAGGTTCATGTATGGTTTAAAACAGGCACCCAGGCAGTGGTATAAAAGGTTTGATGACTTTGTTCTATCACATGGGTTCATGAGGAGTAAGTATGATCACTGTGTCTATTATAAGAAAGATAATGGAAATAAATATACTTATCTGTTGATCTATGTGGATGATATGCTAATTGCTTCTCATGATATTATGTGTATTAACAAATTGAAAGAGATGTTGCTGAAGGAATTTGATATGAAAATCCTTCGTCCTGCTAAGAGAATCTTAGGTATGGATATGGTAAGAAATAGAATAGAAAGAACATTGTCTTTATCTCAAGCTGTGTATGTTAAGAAGGTTGTTAAACTCTTTTCTATGCATCTCTGTAAATCTGTTAGCTTGCCATTAACTGCTCATTTTCATTTAAAATCTGTATGTGGTGATTTAAATGAAGATGAATATGCCTATATGGAAAATGTGCCATATTGTAATACAGTTGGAAACCTAATGTATGCAATGATTAGCACTAGACCTGATATTGCATATGCTGTTAGTGTTGTGAGTAGATTCATGAGTAATCCTTCAAAAGATCATTGGAATGCTGTGAAATGGATTCTGAGATATCTTAATGGCACTTCTAATTTCTGTTTGAATTTTACTGGTAATGAATCTAACGAATTTTCTGTGAAAGGCTATTGTGATTCTGATTATGCATCTGATTTAGACGAAAGAAGATTCGTAACAGGTATTGTGTTTCACTGTTGGTGGAAATGTTGTCAGCTGGAAGTCAAATCTTCAGCATGTAGTAGCTTTGTCTACTACTGAAGCTGAATACATGGCCTTGTCTGAAACTGTAAAAAAGGCACTATGGTTGAAAGGAATAATATCTGAACTTGGTTTAGGAGATGGAATTCCACAGATTATGTGTGATTCTCAAAGTGCTATTCATTTATCTAAGAATACTGCTTATCATGAAAGAACTAAACATATTGATGTCAGACTACATTTTATTAGAGATGTTATTGTAGGTGATAAGGTGAAGGTGGAGAAAATATCTATTGTGTGCAATCCAGCTGATATTTTGACTAAAACTGTACCTGTTAACAAATTTCAGGATGCTTTGAAATTGTTAAAAGTTCAACAGCAGTGATTTCTTTCTTTTATCTCTGTTATTTTTTTTCTAATTATTTACTTGGAAATTACTAATGCAATTTCTGGTTTTGTAGGTTCTGATTTGTTTCTCTTTAATATGTTTGTGTTGTGTCTTTCTGTGTCCTAGTGTCTTAGTGTCCTCTGGTCTAGCATTGAACTTGTAGTCTCCTGTCTGTCTTCTGTTTGTGTTGTGTCTTATTGTGCTTCAAGGTGGAGTTTGTTGGGCCTGTATGTGAAGCCCAATAGCCAACATTTTTTTCCAGCATTAGTGAAACGGTGCATTGCTTGCTGTTACATATACACAAATGGCTTTTATTCACTAAGTATAGTACATTCATTCATTTAGACTTTTACGCTTCCTTTTTTAGTGATATACTCCAGTGAAAATACTATGAATACACTGGAAATGAACCAAGAGGGGGCGGGGTGAATTGGTTCAAACTGGAAACTTAAAGTTTTTTGAAACAAATTGCGGAATTAAAACTTAGGATCATATCACAAGTTCACCTTTTTCATATCCAGAAATCTTTCTTCACCCAAGATCAACCTCAGTTTTGAAAGCAATGACAGAAAATGTTTCAATGATAATAAAACTTGATTTCACAAAGACTTGAAATGAAATATACAGAAATTAGACAAGAGACAAAACAATTATACTGGTTCACCTCTCAACCTTGGAGGCTACATCCAGTTCTTCCAACCCAAACTAGGTTAGAGTAATTACTAAATCAAAGAATCTTTTACAAGATGTTTACAAGTGACCTCTCTATCAACACTAGATAAAGATACAAATTCTAAAACCTATTAGAATACAAGTCACAAAGATAATGAGAATCCTACTCAGAATCTTAACCCTAGAGAACCCTACTCTAGCAAGCTTGAAAAGAAGCACAATGATTTATCACAATACAACAAAAATTTTCAGAACTTCTAAAAAGAATGGTTCAAGATAAACACAACCTGAGATCTTCCATGCATGAATATATAAAATGGAATGAGATTACCAATCCCTTCAGGTTGTAAAGAATAATATCTCAGAAATACACTCTTGAAAAACCTTCTTTCTTTAAAACATCTTCTCTAAAAACTCAGAAATCTTGATCACAAAAGATGTTGTTTGAACACAGAGTATAACAGTATTTTGGGCACTTATGAAAGCTCATAAACTCTTGGGTAAGTCACTCTTGTAATGAGTAAATCATTCAATGTCTATTTATAAGAAAAAGACTCACCAAGCTTTATAAAAAACAGAATTAACTGACAATAATCGATTAATCCGCTAGTGTAATCGATTAAATTGCCATATGTAATCGATTAAAGCAACTAGATAATCGATTAAACTGTCATCAGCTTTCTGGAAATGGTTTCAAGAACACAATAATCGATTAATCTGTACAGTAATCGATTAAGTCAGTAAGGCTGAAATACAAAGATTAGCCTGTGTAATCGATTATTGAAAATGGTAATCGATTAAACCAGAATGCATCATTACAAAATGAGTTAAGATAATCGATTACGTAAGGAGATAATTGATTATTCCAGTAATGCATGGTTTTTCATAAAACACTGTGTAATCGATTAAAATGATCATGTAATTGATTAAACTGTTCTTTAAGGCTTTTTCAGAAAAGTTTGAATGTCTTTAATCGATTAAACTTATTGTGTAATCAATTAAAGCAGTAAGATTTGCTTTTTTTTAAAGAACTTAGCCTTTGAGAACATAACATCTTGTAAAACCATTTTAATTTCTTTTAAGATTTGAAAAACATGAATGCATGATAATGAGAAAGCACATGCTAATGAAAAGATCACTAGGCTTTTAACTTGAACCACTTAGACAAATTACAAATGCCATCAAATGATTAGGCATGTAAAAAGCTAAAACAAAAAACAAGTCTTCAACCTTGGTTCAATCTCCTTGCAGCTTCCTTTAAACTCAACAATCTCCCCCTTTTTGGCTTTGAGCATGCCAAATCAATATGTTCATTTGTCTATTCATTTGATTGCTTTAGAGGGATAACTGATTCCTGAAATCTAAGTCAGCTTTTGCAAGATCAAGCATTAGCATCCATTATTTAAAAAACATGCTCCCCCTGACTTGGGTAGATTCTTTCACAGTTAAAAACATTCATCATGTAGTACATGTTACATATCATTTTCTCCCCCTATATCATATACAATATTTCAATCATTACTCCCCTAAATTACAAATATTTCTCCCCCTATTTGACTTATCAAAGACAAAAAATAAGTATTGAAAAAGAACAGGGGAATAAAAGGAGAGAAAAGGAATACTTGTATTAAGGATAATTCAACCAATACATTTAATCAACCTGAAAATTAAAATACTTAAACAAACATCAAACAAAGCAACAGAAGACAACAAGAGCAGAATGGAATAACAACAATAGAGACAAACAGAAGCACCCTAAGTAATCTAAGCTTATTTATCCATATCATCCAATACAAGCCTAGATTCTATGTTCTCTAATCTAGACTTCATCTCTTCCATGGATGAATTTGTCTCAGCTCTATGCTCATGATGAAGAGACAACAATGCATCCATCTTTTGAATCATTAGAGACTCAAAAGGACTGTAGGAAGGTTGAGCAGAACCTTCACCCTCTTCTCCTTCTTCTGCATCAACTTCTTCTTCTTCACCTTCAGCTGGTGGCAATTGTTACCCTGCCATCTACTATCCATAAGGATTTTTGACCATTCCAAGATGGGTCAGATGCTTCTCCTTAATGAGGCTATTGCTGGAGTTGGTGTTATCAACAACCTCATTAGTTACATCAACCTTGAAGTAATCAATGAATCTAGAAATAAGAACAACATATGGAAAATGATAGTTTATTAATCTTTTGGACTTAAGCATTATCTCCTAAATCATGAGAATCCAATTCATCTGAATTCCATTTTTCAGACCATAAACAATCTGAAGATCATCATCAGTAGCTTGAGCATGGTTTGTGGACCTAGGAGTTAGGATGTAGGTGATGATGTAGTGAAGGAGTATGTCCTCATGAGTCATAGAACATGTGCTGAGCCTCAATTTTAACCTCATTTGAGGATCAAGCAACATTCCTCTGTAGGTTTCCACCCTATTGTATCCTTTAGCTTCCTCCTCAAATTTCCTTTCACCATCAAAGAAAATACTAGCAACCTCCTGCCAAATTTCAGGAGTAATCTCCATGGCTACCCCATTTACTTGAGACAAGATTGTCCCCTCCATAGAAAACTTAGAGCAGGTGTAAAACACCTTCACTAGTTCAGGGTAAAAGGTACCCTTCATCTCCACAAATTTCTTCAAACCTTGGGCTTCAAGCATGGCTAGGAGTTGAAAGCCTTCCCTACTGAACCAGCCAAGGTCAAGGTGTTTTGGAGAACATATCAGTTTGGTTGCATCGAATTGGAAGTAAGTTATTTTCTCTCTCTCATTTGAAAACCAGTGGTCTAATCTACTTACTACTGGGTTAGAAGTTTCAGCCTTTCTCTTAGATGATTTGGTTCTCTTAGGGGCAGACATAATGGCTAAGAGAGGAAAAGCTATATGGACAAAGGTTCAGACTCAGATAAGGACCAGCAAGGCTTAAGATAGAAGATGAGAAAGTTGTGAATTATTCCATTCAACATAGGCTGTTTATATAGAAGATTTTGGCTCCAAGATTGAAATTTGAAAAGTGTAATAGTTGGATACGAATTAACCCACTAACATAAAAGGACATTTGATTCAAAATTTGAATTTTGGGGCAGTTGGGCCGTTACAATTTCCAAGATAAAACTGCAGATTCTGCAGTAACTCCATGGAAATCGATTATATGCTAATGTAATCGATTATTTCATAAGCAGAATCAGTTTTAGCAGAGGCAGTAATTGATTATTTCAATAAGTAATCGATTATTACAGTAAGAATTCAAATTTTCAGACACTATGCATACAATATAATCGATTACCATTCACTGTAATCGATTATTCCAGTGAGTTTGAATTTTATAAAAGCATTTTCAGCTTTTGTAATCGATTATTTCGATGGTGTAATCGATTATTCCAGTGAGTTTGATTTTCTGGAAAAATTTCTCATGAAGAATAATCGATTATTTCGTTCTTGTAATCGATTACACAAGTGAAAAATTCATTCTAAACAACATTTCAGGTCCATTTAATCGATTAATTCGTTGCATAATCGATTATTACAGTAGATTTATCAGAATGAATAGTGATTATGCAGCATATATCAATTTTGTATGATTTTGAGATTAAAGGTCAATCAATGATGCATTTTCATGTCAATGAGTATAGACATATTATGCTAACACACACTAGATTCATATAGTATCCCTAGCATGTTTCTAAGAGTGTAGTATCTATCTCTATCCAAAGGCTTAG
>CM023956.1:16966108-17058111 GCA_013407115.1 Glycine latifolia | reverse complement strand
AAAGTGGCGCAGAGAGAAAGGGGGTTCCTAAATTAATAATTTGTTTTAAAATTTTAAAAAGCATCAAAGTCGGTTCTTATGGAAACCGACTTTGAATCATGGAAAACAACGACGGTCATAATATAAACCGACGTCGTTCTTGTATTAATGATGAAAAAATTACAAAATTGTCACCGGTTATGCTACAACGACGGTTTTTGAACGACCGACGTAGATTGCACGTCGTAGAATATGGCTTTTGTAGTAGTGACAACTCCTATTGCGTCTCCCCAAGTCATAGGGCCATATTGTACTTCGTAACTTGTAAGTGTCCCCACATTTAGGTTACTATTGTGCCTTTGTGTAGAGGAGTTCGCAAAACTTTCTCTCGATCTCAATAGTCATTGATCAAATCTTTAGCATTATGAAATTCATTATGCACCATTGGCTTAACAATATCAACCAATTGTTTAGACACCTGATACATAATATCATGGATGCCCAAGTTGATATACTGCCTAATAAACAAAGATGTCATCATAGTAGGTAGCTTAGTTGCTACTATTGTGGCATCAACAACAGTGCTAGCCATTGAAACAGATGTTATGGCCACTAGAAATGAGGTTAATGTTGACATTGGCATGCCTAAAAACGATTGTGTCGCTATTAATATTGTTGGAACAGTTGTCATTGTTGTCATAAGAGATGATGGCAAACCCAACGTCATGCCATCATTTCCTTTTTTGCTACAAACATTCTTTGATGTTAACTCTATTTGACTTGTAGTTTTTCCAGAACATAGATGCATACGCTGTGAATCGACTTCGAAGAACACCACTAACTCACATACATTGGTCCCACCAGGCATGCAAATTTTGTTGTCATTATTAAAAGTAACTGTGTAAATCGGATAACTAATCTCGACAAGATCCCAAATCAATTTAAAAAAATGGAATTGCTTCTTTGCTATGGGTTGCCAAGCTACTCAAGTAAGGGCTTGGTGTAGGTGAAAACACTAAAGGGTCAAATTGTAACGAGCAGAAAAAATTCTTAACAGCACATATGATAAGGCTAGAAAAAGATAAAAGGATTTGAACTACAAGTAATAAAATTGAATTAGATAAAGCAATTTTTTATTTTGTTCTTGGTGTTGTACTTGGACTTGATCAAAATGATGTCTTCAGCCTTCAACAGCTTACATCCTCAACCATGAATTGTGCCTTATCTCCTTTCTTCCTAATAACATATTTCAGCTGGAGCACTTGGTCATCGATACCCCTTACCGAATTGTGAGAATCTTGGCACTGTATTGGACCCACATATCATACTAAAACCCAATTTGTAGATCCAATAAGTCTCTAGTCATCTTACCAAAAAATTTAATTTTAATTACCAACAATATTTATCAAATTTATGTTTAGATAATTAAAACTCATAGAATGAAACTACATAAATATTTTATTTGGTATATATTATTTACTAATTAATATTATACGTCAATAAAAAAGATAACAATTATGTGTTTCCTCTTATTCCTAAATTTCCTAGGGCTAATAGAATTGAAAATTTTAGACCTATTGCTCTGGTTAATTTTCAATTCTAAGTTATTACAAAAGTCTTGGCTGATAGGCTCTCTATTCTTGCCCCTAAGATTGTTTCTCATCAAAGAAGACACTTTCTTAAAGGGAGGCAAATAACCGATTGTATTTGTATCACGTTAGAAGCTATTAATATGTTGAAAAGAAAAGTGTTTGGAGGTAATATTGCCATCAAATTTGATATTAGAAAAGCTTTGGAAACCCTTGACTGGGAAATTTTTGTTGGATGTCCTTGATACTTTTGGATGTCTTTTGCAGTTGGATCAAGATGATTTTACAGTCAGCTAAGCTCTTGTTTAGAGTTAATGGTTCTTCAGTGGGCTATATTTCATGTAAGAAGGGAGTTTGTCAGGGTGATCCCTTATCCCTTTTGCTTTTTTGCTTGGCTAAAGATGTATTAAGTAGAGGTATATCTTACTTGGTGGAAAACCATTATCTTTTGCCTATAGCAAGGGTTAAAGGTTGCATTTTTTTCATCACATTCCTTCAATGCAGATGACATAAATGGTGTTTTGTATGGGAACCATTCAGATCTAAAAAACATGAAGCTTTTGTTGTCTTTCTATAGGGATGCTTCTAGTCAATATATTAGCCTTGATAAATGCAGATTTTATTTTGGATCTTTGTCTAATGACAGGATAACTGGTATTCATCAGTTCTTAGGCTTTGGTGGTAGCTCCCTCCTTTTTACGTATTTGGTGATAGCTTCTTCCAATTATAGAAAAATTAAAGTCTAAACTTGTTTCTTGGAAATGTTTGCTTCTTTCTTTTATGGGGAGAGCCCAATTGATAAACTTTATTATATCAAACATGATCTTGTATAACTTCCAAGTGTATGAATGGCCAAGTTAGGCATAAAATCTATTCGTTTGCTGAATAAAGCATCAATGTTAAAGCATATGTGGAGTTTCTTGCATTCTGATAAGGCTGGGAAATTTCCATGCGAGCCATATTTTTAAAGAAGGGATCACCAATGTTAAGGTATAATGTGTTCTCCATTTGGTCATCTATGAAGCATCTTTGGTAGATTATTAAAGCTAGCACGGGTTGGGCTATCAATTCTGGCAAGAAAGTTAAGTTTTGGTCAAATATTTGGTGCCTGTATTTTTCTATATCAGATGTTCTTCATATCCTTGATCAAAATAGAGAACATCTTCACTTTACAATTGATTATTTTGTCCATAATAATCAATGGAATGTGCCTCAAATTATTTTACAACAGTTTTTGCAATCATTGAGCTCACTTTCTAAGTTGCATGTCCCTTTTATTGAATGGTGTTGAGAATGATCAGGCTATTTAACACCTAGCTTCTAATGGTATTCTAACTTTTAAAGGTACATATTCTTTCTTTTCCCCTCCTAGTTAGCTGTGCTCATGGTCCAAGCATATATGGAATTGTTCCGTTCCCCCATCAAGGAGTTTTGTATTCTGGCATCTTATTCAACATAAAATGCCTGCTACTAGTGAGAGTCTTAGAAGTTTGGGTTATGTTATGGTATATGTTTTTAGTTTATGTGGAGCATTCAGTGAAACTATGGATCATCTATTTTTTAGATGCATTTATGCTAGAGGGCTTTGGTCCTGGCTACAACACATGGTTCATACTCAATTTGATATGACAAATTGTTTATCTACATTGCAGTTTTTGAAGAACTTTAGCAGCGACCAAGTAAAGGATGTAGTGATTTCATTACTACAGAAAAAGCCTTCAACATCGATTCTGGAGGACTTTTATCATCAATTTAGAACCGGTATTGAACTGACTGCTGTTGAAAGTGGAAAACTTTTGACAACGGTTCAAAAATTGATGTTGAAAGCACCTTTTTACATTAGTTGTAGATACAACCGATGTAGAAATTAAGTGCATTTTTTTAATATTTATTTTGTTTCATAATGAAACCAACCTACAAATTCAAAAGAATAAATCATTAGACATGTGTTACATTGATTATCAAGCTAGATAAATGATAGTGAGATTGATTATCATGTTGCCTTTCCATCACATTATACATGTGTGGTAAAATTAATCAGATTGATCAATCCAAAAGAATAAATCATTAGACACAATTTTAAACAGTTCTCACTAAACAATTTACAATTACTACTAACAAAATAAGTTCTTATTTCAATCTTTCTCAATTTTGCCTCCATTGTAGCTTTCTACTATTCTCCCAAGCTGAAATGGTTGAAAGCTTTTTGTGAGACCTGCTCATCAAGTTCATATAAGTTAATAAAAAAAGAAGAAAAAAATTGTTAAATAACATCAATGAACCAAACGTCCTGATAAAATAATATGAATGGAAAAATTGGTGATTTTTAAAAATGGTGATTTTAGTCATGCCATTAAATTCCTAGCATTGACCGTTAAAATTCCTAAAGGCGAACCAATATGCAACAACAAGGAAAACATCAATAAAAGAATACCCAATTTGCTATAATCTATTCATGATTTAGATTTGGTTACAATTTGATTATGAATCATATATTTCAAAATAATATGAAATCAAGTAATTACTCATGACAAAATATGAAATCTCAAATATGTTTCTGGCTTATGTTCAAAAGTTGCTAAAAAATGTTCAATTACTATAGGCAGAGTTGTGAAAACAAGGATGAACACACACAATTACCCAAGAGGGATAGTGAATTAGTTAAAACTAAGACTTTAAAAATCTTTGAAAAACCAGCAGCGGAATTTATATCGTATCACAAATATAGCTTGGTAAAAACTTCAGTTTTTAATCAATCAAGGCTCACCCTTCACCTTAAGCAATTTCAGAAACTTTTTCTATTGATCTTGAAAAAGAATAATTCACAAGACAAGTTAGATTCAGATAACAAGACTTAGAAACAAGTATAACACCAAAACTATACTGTTCACCCCTCAAATGAGAATCTACATCCAGTGTCTTCTAATCAAAACTGATTAGAGTTCTACTAAATCAAATTTGTTCTTTACAAGCTATTACATGTGATTACCTTTAACAAACCTAGATAAAGAACTTGAAATTTAACAGCCTATTAGACTTCTAAGCACAAAGAACCTGAAAATCCTACTCAATTCTTTTCCTCTAGAGAACACTACTCTAGTACAGCTCTAAAGAAAACTATTTGATCTTAGTATACACAAAGACTAAAAGATACAAATCAATTCAATGTAAAAGTTCAAGAAAGATACAACCTTGAGATCCTCGGGATATAAATGAATGAATGTTACCAATCAAATCAGGTTATATGAATGTAAATGATGAAAATCAACTCTCTTGACAATTCTTATTGAATCTTGTTTACAACATCATCATCAATGAAGCATGTGTACTTGTGAATTGAAGCAAGATGAATGACACCTCAGTAAATCTATTTCTTGAACCTTTGAAAGCTTTTGGATGATTGGGATATTCGTAAGCTCAGTTTTCTTGACATATTTCAAAAGTATAGACCCAATAGCTATATATAGAAAACAAATTTAACTGCATGTAATCGATTAAAAAGTTATAGTAATTGATTAATTTAACAAATGTAATCGATTAATATGTCAAATAATCGATTAAAGTGTTCTTGAAGACAGTCTGGAAAAATTTAAGAACAATGTAATCGATTAAAACGACTTGTAATCGATTAAGGCAGTTTGTGTCAGTTTTGAAATAAGCATGTGTAATTGATTATGATTAGTGGTAATCGATTAAGGCAGTTCTACACGATTTTTGGAATAAGCTTGTGTAATCGATTATGATTAGTGATAATCGATTAAGGTAGTCCGACATGATTTTTGGAATAAGCCTGTGTAATCGATTACTATTGAATGATAATCGATTAAAGTGTTCTTCAAGGTTTTTTAATAGATTACACAAACTGGTAATCGATTAAGGCAGTGTAAAAATATTTTTCCAAAAACTTAAATCATGAGGAACTCTTTGCTAAATACAAACATGTAACCTTTATGTTTTTCTTAAATCATGAATGCATGTATGTTATTATGCTTATGCAATGCAAGGATCACAAGATAACTCTCTTGAGCAACTTAACAAATTACAAATGCCTTCAACATGAAAAAAAGCTAAAATACTCGTAAACAAAGGCTTCATTACTGACTTGATCTTCTTACCAGCTCCCCCTGTATCCAACAATCTCCCCTTTTTTGGCTTTGATTATGCCAAATACCAATTGAACATTTTTTGTCCCTTTAAGTACATGAGAGAGATTAGTGATAAGAGCTTCATGCTTAACCAGAAAACAACTTAGCCTTTTCCCCAAAATCAAGTGTTAAGTAACCTTGCATAAGAAGAAAATTATTTCTTTGATTGCTACCCTTGTTTCAGATAATCTTTCATAGATAGAAGATCAATAGTTTCAAAGTAATCAGAGTAATAAAGGTTTAAATTTTTCAGCCTTTAGAATCCATTTATTTCTCCATGTATTTCTCCCCTTTATTTCCCCATTAGAATCCATATTAGAATTCATTTATTTCTCCCTCTATTTGGCTTAGCAAAGGTAAAAATTACCATGGTTAAAGTTGGATAGGTAGAAGAAAATAGGAAAGAAACATAACTTTGAATTCATTAACAGAATAGGGAATACAATGCTGAATGGGAAAAAACAGAACATTAAACAAGACAACCAACTAGAAATCATAAAACAAACAGAACACAAACACCAACAGATTAATCTAGGGCATATCCCTGAATGTTTTCTAGCCTAGACTGAATTTCTTCCAAGGATGAATTGGTCTCAGCCCTATGCTCATGATGTAAAGACAACAGAGCATCCATCTTTTGAATCATTAGAGATTCAAAAGGGTTGTATGGTTATTGAGCAGGGCTTTCTCTAGCTTCTTCTTTTTCTTCACCAGAACCTTCTCCAGTATCTTCAAGTGGAGATTGCTGTCCAATCATTAGCCATCCATGAGGAGTCTTTGACAGACAAAGCTTGTTCAGATGCTTTTCCTTGATGAGGTTGGTGATGTCTGTAGTATTGTCAATAACTTCATTAGAAACATCAATTTTGAAGTAGTCAATGAACCTAGAAATCAATACAGCATAAGGAAATTGATAGCTAATTAATCTCTTAGCTTTCAACATGATCTCTTCAATGATGAGGATCCAGTTCATCTGTGTGGAAGTCTTCATCCCATAGACAAGTTGTAAGTCATCATTTGTGGCTTGAGCATGATTCTTGGAGTCAGAATATAAGTGATTATGTAGTGGAAGAGCCTGTTTTCACTAGTCATTGACCAGAACCCAACCTTAGCTTTAGCCTAATTTGAGGGTCCTGAAGCATCCCCATATAGGTATCAATTTTGTTATAACCATCAACCTCTTCATCAAATTTCCTTACTCCTTCAAAGGAAATACCAGCCACCTCATGCCAGACTTCAGGAGTAATCTCCATGACCACCACATTAACTTGAGAGAAAATGGTGTCATCCATGCTTATCTTTGCATAGGTGTAGAACACCTTCACAAGTTTAGGGTAAAAGGTACCATTCATCTCCACAAATTTTTTTAATCCCTGTGCTTCTACCAATGCAGGGAACTGAAATGCTTCAGCCACATACCAGTTAAGATCAAGATATTTGGGAGGAAAGACAAGTTTGGTGGCATTGAACTGCATGAAGTTCAGCCTTCCAGTTTCATTTGTGAACCATGAATTTAATTTGTTCACAGGGGTGTTAGATGATTCACTAGCCTTTCTTTTGCTGAATTTGGCTTTCTTAGGGGTAGACATTATGCTTTTTAGAGGAAAAAGATAATGGGTAGAGGTTGAGAATGAGAAAGAGAAGAGAAAAGTTCAGAATATTCAAATTAGAAGGTGTGTATTTTCCATTGATGAAACACTGAATTTATAGGGATTTTGGGGCTTGATTTTGAATTTGAATTTGTGTAACTGCTATTTCTTGTATCAAGGACATTAACTGCTTCTAACAGGTTTGAATTTTGAATATCTTGACAGGATAGGCAGTTTACATTTCCAAGAAGTCTGCAGTTTTTGCAGAAACGCCATAGATAATCGATTACACAAGGTCGTAATCGATTAATTCATAGGCAAATAGAGCTTCTGCACAAGGTGTAATCAATTTAATCGAAGAGTAATCGATTACTCCAGTGAGAACTCAAAACAGAGTTACCACACAGTAATCGATTACCATTTATTGTAATCGATTATTCCAGTCCAAAATAATTTTTAGAAAAAGCTTTTATAGAATGAGTAATCCATTAATTCGCCTTCGTAATCGATTACTCCAGTGCGATCAAGTTTTTTGGAGTCAGTTTAAATAGTCAGTTTAAATTGTTTCTAAAAAGCTTTTAATCAACAGATAATCGATTATCCCGTGGTGTAATCGATTATTCAAGTTCATTATGCAGAACATTTAATGATTATGCAGCAAAATATGCATTCTTGATGTGTGATAAATCATTTAATGAGGTAGCAATTGGAAAGGCAATTTAATGGCATGCTAGCATATGTTGGATTCATCAAGTATACCTAGCATGTTTCTAAGTGCATAAAACCTATCTCTTGCCAAGGGTTTTGTAAAAATATCAGTCAATTGATTAAGTGTATCAACAAATTCAATTGAATAATTACCCTTTTCGATATGATCCCTGAGGAAGTGATGTCTTATCTCAATGTGTTTGGTCCTTGAATGCATAATTGGATTCTTGGATATGTTGATGGCACTTGTGTTGTCACAGAGCAAGGGTATTTCTTTTAACTCTACACCAAAATCTTGTAGTTGTTGCTTCAACCAAAGGCTTTGTGCACAACAGCTTCCAGCAGATATGTACTCAGCTTTAGCAGTTGATAAAGCAACACAAGATTGCTTCTTGCAGTGCCAAAAGATTAGTGAGCTGTCTAATAGGTGGCAAGTTCCACTAGTACTCTTTCTATCCAATTTGCACCCTGCAAAGTCAGAGTCAGAATATCAAATTAAATTGAGAGATGCACCTTTAGGATACCAAAGTCCAACTCTTGGTGTTGATTTGAGATATTTAAAGATCCTTTTAACTGCAGTAAGGTGTGATTCTTTGGGATTTGCTTGATATCTAGCACACAAGCAAACACTTAACATAATGTCAGGTCTAATTGCAGTCAAATATAACAAAGATCCAATCATTCCTCTGTATTTTGACTAATCAACATTCTTTCCTTTTTTATCTGAGTCGAGATAGGTTAATGTAGACATTGGAGTTGCAACATCTTTGCTTTTCTCCATTTCAAACTTCTTGATCATTTCCAGCCGGTATTTGGTTTGACTAAGGAATGTCCCATTATTCATTTGCTTGGCTTGAAGTCCAAGGAAGAATGTTAGCTCTCCCATCATTGACATTTCAAATTTACTCTACATTGAAATAGAAAATTCTCTGCACATAGATTGATTAATTGAACCAAATATAATATCATCAACATAGATTTGAACCACCAAGATATCATTGTCATTCTTCTTGATGAACAAGGTTTTGTCCACTTGTCCTCTTATGAAAGATTGACTAAGCAAGAAATTGCTCAATCTCTCATACCAAGACCTTGGATCTTGTTTTAAATCGTAAAGAGCTTTTCTCAGTTAAAGACATGGTTTGGATATTTGTAATCAACAAATCCAAGAGGCTGATCAACATATATTTCCTCCTCAATGTATCCATTTAGAAAAGCACTTTTAACATCCATTTGAAACAACTTAAAATCCATCAAACATGCATATGCAAGCAACAACCTAATGGCCTCTAACCTTGCTACTAGAGCATAGGTTTCATCATAGTCTATGTCTTCCTCTTGGTTGTAACCTTTTGCAACTAATCTAGCTTTATTCCTAACTATGATGCCACTTTCATCAAGTTTGTTCCTGAAAATCCACTTGGTGCTAATAGGTTAGTGAGAAGAGGGTCTAGGAACTAATTTCCAAACTTCATTTCTCTTAAATTGATTCAATTCATCATGCATGGTCATCATCCAATGTTCATCAAGCAAAGCTTGGTCAATGCTCTTTGGTTCAATTTGTGAAACAAAAGCCATAGTACAACAAAGATTTCTTAATGACGATCTAGTAAAAACTCCCTTGGAAACTTTCCCAATTATATTGTCAATGGAAAGGTCTCTTGTAGTTCTGCAATCCTTGGGCTTTTGTAAAGGTGTTGACTGTTCCATATCAACATTTGGGTTTTCCTTTTTCTTTTCATTTAGATCATTGAGTTGCAAGTATTCTTCCATTGAACCTGCATAAATATCACACTCCCTTTCTCTTACCAACATGGATAACCTCACCGGTTTGACCATCACATATCAAACAACAATTGTCATTGAAGGGGACTTTGAGTCCTTTGTCGCATAGTTGGCTTATGCTTAGGAGGTTGTGCTTCAAACCTTCTACATAAAGCACATTTCTTATCTTTGTTTTGAAGCTGTCTCCTATATTTCATTCTCCAATGATCATTCCTTTATTATTATCACTGTAAGTGACATATCCTCCATCTTTGAGAGTCAAATTTGTGAGCATGGACATGTCACCTGTCATGTGTCTAGAGAAACCACTATCAAGATACTATAATGATGATTTTGCTTTTAGACACACCTACAAAAGTCAAATTAAGTAGCAAAGAAAGGTACCCAATGTGGGTTAGCTCCATAGGGGGTTAGTTGGCTTCCTTTTTCTCTTAGGTACCCAAATGCATTCACCATTAGGCACATAGTATCTCCTAGCATAGCACCTATGGGATGTATGACCTTTCTTCAAGCAATAATTGCAAGTAATAATGTTTGATGTTCTTTCAAAATGAGTCAATTTGTGATACTTTGAAAAGCCTCTTTGATTCTTCTATTTTGGTGATACAAACTTTGTTTTTCCAAAAGGTTTTGATCCATGTTTGTAACCCAAACCGGAAGCATCTCCAGTATACTTTTGTACACTAAGCATTTGATTTAAACTACACTTTCGTCTATAGAGTCTTTTCAAAAGATCAACCAAGTAAGAATTTTCTGAAAGCAAAAACATATATTTTTCACCTTGATTTTTTCTGTAATCATCAAATTCTTTTTGTAAAAGTTTTCATTTATCAACATTTGAAGATGATGAGGGACATGCACACCCATTAGCTTTGTAACTTGAAACAACCTTTTCATTTGCTTCTTTCAAATTGCAAATTTCATATTGCAATTCAGCAATTTTGGTAACATGCCATTTGAGATTAGTTTTAGCCTATTATTGGATTGTGCAAGTTTTAGGGCTTCTTCATGCATCTCATGAAAAACATCAACAACATTATCATATTTAGAATTTACCTTTGATTCAACACTTGACAAACCTTCATCATCACTTATTGTGGTTGAAGCACACATTTGCTTCTTCATTTTCACTAGTAGACTCAAAAGTTGTTGAATCATTGTCTTTCCATGCTATGTATGCCTTCTTTGGCTCCCCTTCTTTCTTTGTCTTCTTCTCACCTAATTGCTTTTTCAAAAAAATTAAATATTCTGATTTGATATGGCTAGATTTACCACATTCGAAGCAAGTGAAGTTGAAGGTGATGTTGTTGTTGTTGTTACTGTCATTTTTCTTGTTGAACTTTGACAACTTTTTGTTCTTTTTCCTTCTCATGAACTTGCTGAATTTCTTCACTATTAGGTTCATATGTTCATCACTTGAGTCTTCTTCCATTTCCACATGAGTTGATGCAGTTTTCAAGTCTATACTCTTGTGTTTCTTCTTTGCATCCTCTGCATGTGTTAGCTGTGACATTTCAAGTTCATACTCAAGAAGCTTACCAAAAAGTGCAGTCATGGACATCTTGGATAGATCTTTTGATTCCTTAATTGCTATAACTTTTGGTTGCCAAGGTATTGTGAGACACTTCAAGATTTTGATGTTCAATTCTTCAACATCAAAAATCTTACCAAGACCAAGAAGATGGTTGACAATGTGAGTAAGCCTTGTTTATAGCTGAGAAATGTTTTCTGTATTCTCATCTTGAACATTTCATATTCATGAATCAAGGAATGCTTCCTTGACCTTCTTACTTCATCTGTTCCTTCATAAGTTACTTCCAACATCTCCCACATTTCCTTTGAGCTTTTACACCTAGCAGTTCTAAAGAATTCATCAGAAGAAAGAGCATATGTAATCATGTTTTTAGCTTTAAATCATACTGCACCATCTTTTTTATGCATCTGTCAACTCATCCCACTCCTTGGGAATCCTTTCATTATCAACATTTTTTGTAGGGATCAAATGACCTTTTTCAATTGCATTCCAAGCACCGGGCTCATTTGATTGAATAAAAATTTGCATACGATTTTTCCAAAAATTGAAATGCTCTTCTTCAAACATCAGATGATGATTAAGGAAGGCACCCTCCTTGAAGGTAATCTATGTGGTATTCATTTTTCTTGAAAAGATAGTGATCTTGAATAACTTTCAAGAACCAGCTCTTGATACCAATTGAAAACAAGGATGAATGCACACAATTAACCAAGAGGGGGGGGCTGAATTGGTTAAAACAGACTTTAAAAATTCTTTGAAAAACCAGCAGCGGAATTTAGATCGTATCCCAAATATAGCTTGGTAAAAACATCAGTTTTTAATCAATCAAGACTCACCATTCACCTTAAGCCATTTCGAAAACTTTTTCTGTTGATCTTGAAAAAGAATAATCCATAAGACAAGTTAGATTCAGATAACAAGACTTAGAAACAAGTATAACACCAAAACTATATTGGTTCACCCCTTAAATGAGATGCTACATCCAGTGTCTTCTAATCAAAATTGATTAGAGTTATACTAAATCAAATCTATTCTTTACAAGCTATTACATGTGATTACCTTTACCAAACCTAGATAAAGAACCTGAAATCTAACACCCTATTAGACTTCTAATGACAAAGAACCTGAGAACCCTACTTAGTTCTTTTCCTCTAGAGAACACTACTCTAGTACAACTCTAAAGAAAACTATTTGATCTTAGTACACACAAAGACTAAAAGATACAAATCAAATCAATGTAAAAGTTCAAGAGAGATACAACCTTGAGATACTCAGGATATGAATGAATGAATGTTACCAATCAAATCAGGTTGTATGAATGTAAATGATGAAAATCAACTCTCTTGACAATTCTTGCTGAATCTTGTTTACAGCATCATCATCAATGAAGCATGTGTACTTGTGAATTGAAACAAGATGAATGACACTTTAGTAAATCTATTTCTTGAACCTTTGAAAGCTTTTGGATTATTGGGAAATTCATAAGCTCAGTTTTCTTGACATATTTCAAAAGCACAGACCTAATAGCTTTATCTAGAAAACAGATTTAATTGCATGTAATCGATTAAAACATTATAGTAATCGATTAATTTAACAAATGTAATCGATTAATATGCTAAATAATCGATTAAAGTGTTCTTGAAGACAGTCTGGAAAAATTTAAGAACAATGTAATCGATTAAGGCAGTTAGTGTCAGTTTTTAAATAAGTCTGTGTAATCGATTACGATTAGTGGTAATCGATTAAGGCAGTTCTACATGATTTTTGGAATACGTTTGGGTAATCGATTACAATTAGTGGTAATCGATTAAAGTGTTCTTCAAGGCTTTTTAATAGATTACACAAACTGGTAATCGATTAAGGCAGTGCAAAAATGTTTTTTTCCAAAAACTTAAATCATGAGGAACTCTTTACTAAATACAAACATGTAACCTTAGATGTTTTTCTTAAATCATGAATGCATGTATGTGATTATGCTTATGCAATGCAAGGATCACAAGATAAACTTTCTTGAGCAACTTAACAAATTACAAATGCCTTCAATTGATAGGCATGAAAAAAAGCTAAAATACTCTTAAGCAAAGGCTTCATTCCTGACTTGATCTTCTTCCCAGCTCCCCCTGTATCCAGCAAGTTGGTCACAAAAAGGAAACCAATATGCTAAAAACAAGGTAAAAAGTCAATCAAAAAGTAAATACCTAATCTGCTATAATTTAATACGGATTTAGATTTGATTACAATTTGATACTGATGCAGATTTTATAACAAAACAATACCAAATTAAGTAATCACCAATTACAGGATCAATTTTAGCAACTTTTGAACAAATTTCAGATGGCAAAAACATATTAATATTTCATATCCATCACACTATGATAAACCAGAAACAATGAAATAAATTCTCAAACCAAAAACCAAAAACCAAAAACATAGCATATAGATTCCAATATACACACTAATCTTCCAAGGCTCCAATTTTTTTTAAATAAAAACCCACATTGCCACCATCCTTTGGTTCCCCTTGAATGCCAGACCTAGCTCTTTCTTTACTACAGTCATAACCAATTTCTGAAACAATGTGCAAAACAAGTCAATATTATCAAAAGATTTTTTTAGAGTTGTGCTTGTCCATGAAGTTGAAGGGAACAGATGAGTCATGTATACTCATAAACAAATCCACACTGTCAGCATTAAACAATACCTCAACTTCCTTAGGTTCTACAAATTTTTCATGAGCCACTAGCAGAACACCGCTTTTATCTTGTGGTATCAAATACA
The DNA here is from genome assembly GCA_013407115.1 of Glycine latifolia. Lineage (NCBI taxonomy): Eukaryota > Viridiplantae > Streptophyta > Magnoliopsida > Fabales > Fabaceae > Glycine > Glycine latifolia. Next base: position 17,044,004 of record CM023956.1, on the reverse strand, counting down.
AGCATTATGAGAATGCATAAATTCGAACATTGTATAAGACTATAACTTCTTTACTTATTTTAATGCTATATTTTACAATATACATTTCCCATCAATAATAAACAATAAAAAAGGATATTAAGGTAAAAAAATCACACAAGTAGCAGTTAAGTGAAGTCTTGGCTTTTGTAAACCTCTAATTAAGCCTCTTTCAAGTCTTGGCTTACTTGCCCCTCTCTCTATGATTAATGAAATGCAACTAGCATGGAACCTTTCTCTCAACTTGCCAGTCTTGATCAAAAAACAAAAATGAAAACCAAGATACATATATAATAGCACACTGCACAATAAAAGCAGAACATGAATTATTTTTAATGTTCTAGTCAAAAGAAGATATGTAGTTGCAAAAAAATGGGAAAGAATATTTCAACATGGCAGTTAGAAAGAACTTAGTAGCTGCCATCTTTAAAAATTGCTGTGAAATTTTACCAAGTAGGACAACATGTGCTAAGGTTCATCATCACTTTGAAAAAAATCACTTGGTTTTGTAAACCTCTAATTAAGCCTCTTTCAAGACACCAGGGACTATAAATTGAGCCTCTTTGCTACACCTCCTACCGATCTTTCCTTCTACATTTAGCTTACTACATAAACTATATATCATGTGATGGTTTATTGGTTGTTTATTTCTATATATTATTATATAGTGTCATATACCAGTGTAAGTGTTCCCTCAGGTATGGATCACTAGGGCCAGGAACGTCTGGATCTATCATGACCTGCAAAAAATGCATGAAAATGAAATATATATATATATTAAAATAATAAAATATGAAAAGATCGAATAGATACAAAGTGGAGAAGTAGGTACCAGAGTGAAGAAGGATCTCATATCGCCTCCATGAATCTAAATCTTAGGCTTAGTGATTATTGAGGAAGGGAAAAACTCATGACCATTATAGACCTACTTATTGTTGTATGAGACAATGATTTTCACAGTTGAAGTGACATGATCCACTTTAGTGACCCTCCCAATAACAAGATGATATGACGATATCATATTCATGCCCATGAAAGGTCAGTTGAAGAACTAGTCTCTAAAAGTGAGTGTGAAGCAGTGAGGAACAAAATGGTTAATGTTGCTTTCGAGGCCTTGATGTGTGTGAATGTGAAGTAGAAACAAAATAGTGTTAATTCCTCAATATACTTAATAATTAGGAGTCGTAGAGGGAAAAGTTGAAGAGAGGAACATTATGAAATGAGAAACTTTACCCAACAATAACATCGAGTTTTACGATACTTTTTATGCATTTTCAACACAAGTTTTCTGGCACTTTAACTATACTTTATAAGAACAATATTTATAATTACTTTTAACGAACCAACAGGATCCAGTACTAGAAATGTGCAAACTTACTTGTGACACATCATCTTATCCTGGGTATATTTCCTCACCAGTGCCATCAAAGATAGCTAAAAAATAACACCACGAAGCCTTAAAACAAGATGCAATGTTGACTTAGCAGAATATAGAAATAGAATAAATAAGGAATCACATTTTAAACCAAGTTATTGACCATAATTAACAAGATTTAGGGTCTGGTGTGGTGTTCTCAGCTAAGCAAATAAAACAATATAACAAAGCAAAAAAGAAAACGTTATGCAAACCTCTGGCATTTTTTGAAGCATATTCATTGGTTCAAAAATAATAACTGGTAGTGTTACCATCGATGTTACATCTGAGCCAATATATTTCTACATTTCTTGATAATATTGGTGATTAAAGAGATTCCACTTCCATAAACAGACATTTATCTTTAATAATTACTTGTAGCTCACACATCCTTGATATATAAAATGTCGAATATTACTCTTGAAAGAAAATCTTGATTAAAAGTCTTGCCAGTATGGTGTTCATCAGAGCTCAAAACTAAGAACAAGTACATGGAACCAAAATTCTCTTTTCCAACCATTTTAATATATATTTTGAAATAACACTATAATAACAAATATAAAAGGCAATACAAATATAAAACTGAGTAACATTTTTGAATGGTCAGGGTTATCTTCTATAAGATATCTTTATCCTTTTAGTTCAGTTTCAAGACACTAAACCTTTTAAAAACCTTTCAGCTCTCAACACTCCTCTCTAAGTTATATCTAGGTGGATAAACATCTGTGATGGGAGCTTAATCACTCATTATGCAGAAATTTATTTTTAAACTATGCAGAAGTTAATCACTCTTTTCATAAACTTTTAGCTTAAGGTCAACTAACTCAAATTATTATGAATTGGATTACCACCTGCAATATCTTTTATTAGGCCTTATTTTGAGATAGCAATTATATATGTCTCAAGATTGTTAGATTCCAAGTATGCAACATATCAATTCAAGATATCTCTAGTTAGCTATTAGTTCTCTTCACTATTTCTTAACTTGGCTAAACTACCAAATTTTCTTAAATCCACTTTTCTATCATAAATACTCTACTTTTTTTATGTTCCATTATGTGTACACAGTCTTGTTTTCAAACCTTTAGAAGTGTAGTTTATGCAGTAAAGAAGTTCCATGCACTATATTGTACTCAAATCTCCAAAAACATAACTCATGCAATAAAGAAGGCAAAAATTAGTTATTAACTCATGCAGAGAAGAAAATGTAAAGCATAGACATATACACAATTACACTCACATGCTTACTAACTTACACAAAATAGAGTACAGACACAACTACGTACTAGTTGTGAAGTTTGTCATGTCTACTAACAATTCCTTTATCACGAACATGTGCGACATCGGCGTTATCATCAGTGAGGAATACGAGGTTGTTGGAATAGTTGATTTTCATCGTGCATGAGCCATAGATCCCTTTATCGGTACCCCGGGCACAAGCGGAAAAACATGCTGCACAAGCAGCAGATCCCATTTTTGACCTTGATGAGCATGTTGAGGACCATGGACCTGCATGAACCACAGATTCCACCACGCATTGTCTTTACTTGAGAAAAAGACACCATCGTCGACTCGAGAAGAAGTAACTAAGAGAATGTGAATTTGGTTTGGGGATTTTGACAAAGAGATTTGTGAAGTTTAGGGATTTCGACAAGTAGATTTGAGATCTGACGGGATGGAGAAAGAGGAATCTAAGGAGAAAATATGAAAGGGAGAAATTTGGGAGAGGGATGAGCCGATTTTATAGTGTGAGGGGTGGATCTAAGGAGAAGTTTAGGTTTCAGAAATAGAGAGGAATGAGCGAAATGAACAAATGATTGAATAGAAGTAGGTTTTAGAAAAAGCACAACATTGATTTTTCTAATAACCGTTGTTAATGCGAATTTAACGACATTAGTTATGCTCAAAACTAATGTTAACGAGCATTAAACATCATTGATTTTGACAAAACCGACTTTAACATAGTCAATTTATTTACAAAAATGTCACTGCGCATAATTTAACATCGGTTGTGCATATAACTGATGTTAAATTGATGATGTTGAATGCATATTTTTTAGTAGTGTTTCTGCAGTGGTCCATGTTGTTTGGGTTATTTGGCAGTGTAGGAATAACTTGAGGTTTCAAAATATTAACATACCTTTGCAGCAAACTATTGCTATTGTTATATTCAGCTTCTCTTTCTAGTGTTTGTACCAATGGAATTGCCTCGAACTCAAGACATTGAGACTTTATCTCGATTTAGTATTGCTCTTGTGTCCTACACCGAAGCAGTTCTTTATCCCTAAATTTCAGAATTTTCCATTTGTAGGTTTCATGGTTCCAATTAAACCTACTAAGCCAGCGGTGTTTAAAAGAGTAGATTAGAGTATGCCAGCTTTGGGTATATTAAGTGTAATACAGATGGAGCCTATAGAGGATTTCCTGGCCATGCAGCTAGTGAGGGCATTTTTTAGAGACAAATTTGGTGCTTTTCGAGGTTGTTTCTCAATTTATATTGGATCACAATCGCTCTTCATGCGAAATTGTTTGCAGTGCATGGTTGCAATGGAGCATGCTAATTTGGTAAGGTGGCTCAGATTGTGTTTGGAATGCGACTCAAAGTTAGCCCTATTAGCTTTTGAGAATGTTAATTTGTTTCCTTGGATTTATAGAAGCAAGTGGAAACATGTTTATAGTTATGCCTTCAAATGCAATTTTAGCATTCTCATATCTTTAGAGAGGGCAATCAGTGTGCGGATAAGTTAGCTAATTATGGGACTGATAATCACTTGGAAGTTACTTGTGGGATTCTATCCTGCAGTTTAATTGTACTTGCTTTTCTTGCAACCATTGTGGTTTGTCATCATATCGTTTATGTTGATTGTTTCCCATGGGTCTTAGTATAGTCCCCCCATGTTTTAATGTTACTTTCATTTTTTTTCTTTTCTTTAATAATATTGTGGTTTACTTGTTAGTGATAAATTAGGCAAGGAAGTGGCAACATAGTTAGGGTGTCTCTGTCCTAGTTTTGAAGCTTGTCAAACTGCAGCTTTTACATAAAAATATTTATTTGCTTTCTTTTCTCCTTTTCTTCATTCTTCTTCATTATATATATAGAGAGAAAGATTACACTAGTGCATTCCCCATTTATCACTTAACTGACGAAAGAAAGGAGAACGCATACTTCTCTTTTGACTATCGGAGGAGAACCCTACTTATGTTGAGTATAAGAGCAAGTCTCGAATACCTATAGCATAGAGGCCAAGATTGTCTCACGTTCCACTAAAAACTAGGGAAGGAAGTGACATAGTTTTTTAATGAGCAGTAGGGGTATGTTTTATCTATCTTATTGGCTTAAGCACCCTATTTCTTTATTATTCTTTATTTTTATCCCATTAAAATCAGATTTTCAACATTGGCACAATAGCAAATAGGATGGTGACGAGTCTCAACAAGGTTGGCAAGAGAGATTACCTATCCAATAACAACTGAAACTCTTCCTATTAGTGTAGCTAGGAGGAATGTAATTATTAAATTTCTAAAAATGAATAACAAGATTGAGGAGTAAGCCCTTTAAAATTATAATTAAAATAACTTGATCTCTTATTTATCTATTTAAAATGCAAATAAATCTATTAATAAATTGAAAATAAGTGATAGCGGCATATTATTATTATTGATTAAAATTTATTAAATTATAAAATCATGAGTGGAGACTCGTTAAGTGAAGAGTGAGATTTATAAAATTTTATGATTCTAAATAAATTTTTACGAAGGAGTATGTTTAAAAGTGTATTATTAGATTTTAAAAAAAATCAAAACGTATTACTTTTATTTATTAATTTATTTTCTTTGTGATCTGTGTCATTAAAACGCACGGTTTCAAGACAAGCATTACATCAAAAAGGACTATGCCAAAACGAGGAAAACGAAGATAATTCTTTTTCTTTGAGGTACATGTCAGTCTGACATGATATAGATTGTACCCAAAAATTATAACATGATATACCATTGAATCCATAAGATAGGATTGCTATGTGCCATATCTTGAAAAGATAATTAAACTGCACAGACCAAATTAATGAATCTTAGTAGCGCGCAAATCATTCCAATTCACGGAAACTAATATTCTCATCAAACTATTAACGATCCATTAGCCCATTATGATAAGCATGGGGTTACGTGTGAACGGAGGCTAGCTCAATAAGTTCAGAATTATGCTATGTATTTGTGCGCATGCTTTTTAAGTGTATCGATTGAATTTAATTAGCTTATTAGGGCTGCAATGATGGGATTCATTTAAATAGATATTCAGGCCGCGCAATCTTTCCAAATATCACGTGCCTCCCCACTTACAACAAGGCCTATGATCTACTTGAAAGTTTTGCTTTTCTGTCTCTTTTTCAATATATGCCACTAGCTCTCTCTTTCTCATTCAATAATAATGCACGTTAACATCCCCTAGATTCTTGAATGTTGAATATCAATTGATTAAGCAATCATAGCTAAAACATTAATTCCCTTCTAGGTACAAGTAATTGATTTTGATATGGTGGAGGAGGACGATCCAAATCACCTCACCCTTCCTTTCAAACAGGAAAAAGGGAGCGAGATTAGATGATGAAACTTTTAATATGAATCAATCATTTAACACATAGATCTAATTAGTGTGAAATTGTTATAAATTAACGATTGATCTCTAATTAATTTAAATCTTATATATAAAACTGTATTAAATACTCAAAGAAAAAAAATCATTCATAATAATTATATCCAACTAAAATATTATTACCTTTTTCAATTAAAGATACCTTGGTGTAGACAATTTTTTTTTTTTTAGATGAACAAAATTGAGGCACACGCGTGGGTTCTACTTTCTGAAACCTTGCAGTGGCACCTGGGATTTGCCCCTCATTTCATAACTCCTTTTTTATCTCATTCCACATCATGCCCACTTTGGTGTATCTCTATCTCTCTCCCTCTTTCTACTCATTTGTTAGTGGCAGAGGCATGATTGGGATCTACCGCATGGGCCAACTCAAGGTGTGCTAAACATGCGTAATACACGTTAAAAAGAGGACAAGTAAATTAGGCAGGGCACGTGAATACGTACCTATTGCTCCAACATTACAGGGAGCAAATGGCATAAGATATCTATCTAGATAGCTCTAGTGCTACACCGTCATGTCTAGTAAGCCATTTTAAATTTGGTTAAAATCTCCAATTTTTAAAATCTATAAAAAAAATTAATATTTCAACAACTTATTAACTCGTTAATTAGCTAGGAATTAACTAAACAATCCTTAGCAAATTAAATATTAGGATTGAGCGTGTGCATCATCTCGTGTGAGATTATATTAATTTAAGTTATGATCCTATTTATATTAAATATTCAAAGTTGCCAAAGGAAAAACTTTATCCCTTCTAATAATCCTATGTGTCCAAGCAATATATTGCTTCCCGGAAAGGATACGTAACAAAATTGGAGATTAGTTATCGGAAGATTATTTTTTTCATTTCAATACCATTATTGATAATATATCTCTGGCCTAACTACATCTTTTGTCATTACAAATATATTACTTTCTTTTTGTTTTTATTAGTTCTTATGACGGTTTCTATGATTCTTTTATTATTTTTTTTTATTTTCATATTAGTCTCTGCTATGAAAATAGTTATGTGGCTCCATTTGGCATGATCACATAAAGGACTGATTCTGGGATTTTATGGGGTCAAGATAAAACAATAATTAAGCCTTTTTTATATTTAAGTATTTGAAAATATAAATATAATTATATAAAGTATAGACGAGTAGTTTCATTAAAAATAATATATTTTATTACATTAAACTAATAACATTTTTTTATTCAATTTATTTTTTATGTTATCATTTATCATTATATTTATTTCCAAAAATCATATAGCATTAATATTTATATATAAGATAAGCATGCCATCCCCATCCCTACAGAAGGATTTCTTTATACGTTTTTTTATTTGTCTTTTAAAATATAAAATTTCCTTAATTGCTTTTGAGAAGGATTTTTATGAGAAAAAAGATCAGTATAAGAGACCATTGGATTTAGTAAGATACACCATGCTGCTTCATTTTTGCAACATTCTCCCAAATAGCCGAGGAAGGTTGCTCATTTTGTGTTTTATATCTATTTGTTTTTTTCAATTTCAGATATATCTTTTTTTTTCTTTTCTAATGTTTTCTCTCTTTTTTTTAGTGCATTATGAGTTAAGTTTATTTTTCTTTTTAAGTTTCTTATGTTTTCATTTATTTTAATAATTACATTAAGTATTTGAATTAATTACACAATTCTAATAGTATAACTATTTCTATTAGTATTATGTTTTTCAAAATTTCAAATAGCATTAAAAGATTGCTTCGAAACAGAAATTTTATTATGAAATCATGAGTTTCAAAAAATATGTTCCATTTTCACATTTCAAAGGGTGACTTTTGTCCACTTATTATAAATTCGCCAATTCTAAAAATATTATTAAATTCACCATCATAACCTATTAAGCATGCTCGCAGCTGAACAACCCAGTAATAGGAGGGTTTTAAAAAAAGGTCAGTTATTTGTTTTCTTCAAATGTTCAAAATGAATCACTGCTTTATTTGTTTTTCTTATTTTTTGTTTTAGTTTTTGTTGTGTTTTTTTCCTGTGTATTATTGATATGTATTTTTATTAGCTGAAGAAAAAAAATGTTTTTTTGACTTATTTTTCAGATTTGGAGAGTATATCGAATAACTAGTGAATTATACCTCTATTGTATACCAATTGATGCATTGGTCTTTGCAGTCCTAATGCTTTTTGCTGATTCCTTATCACAAAGCTACTTCAAGATTGGTTTGGTTCCAAGATGTAGAATCTATGTTGAATCACCATTTGATAGGGCTCCTAGGGTTGGGATCTCTTTAATTTCTTGGACAGGACATTAAATATATGTATCTTTACGAATTAACTAATTTCTAAATGCTACAGTAGATTCCAAAGAGATTCTAATTCCTCATAAATTTATCTTGAATTAGGATCTTTTGGCTCAAGTGATTCTACTCTACACACAAGAATGTGGTATGAAGACATTGATTTTGACGATAAGACATGATAATGATTTGATGTTGAAATGATACACTAGTAACATTTTTTCTAAACAAATCAATAAAACCAATCAAATTAACTATTTTTATTGATCTAGATGATTATGTCCAAAATGTCTTATATTAAGGATCAAAGAAAATATATTAACTGCAGGATTAAAAATATATTTAATACCAACAAAGCTCTAAAAGTATTTTTCTCTGCAAGTATATCAATCTTCACATTTAGTTCTTCTAATTTTCTTTTTATCTATAAACCTTATAATATTTAAACTTCAAAAAAATATGTAAACGTTCAGTAGTAGTATGTTCTTTCATTACAAAATGTTTAAGCAACTTCTTAAAAAAACATGTAATAATTTTTTTTTACTAGGACATTTGTAACATGTGTTTTAATATTTGAACTGACTCAGTCAATCGGATCGGTTCAACCATTAACCAAAGGTTAGAGTGGGTCGAGTTGCTTATCAATTCGCTGAAATCTGGCATACTTGTGTGAACCGGCCAGTTGGAGACTAAATTGGTGACCACTAATCCAAACCTGTTTACTTTTTTTGTGTTGTCACTAGCTATGCTTGGAACACATAACATTATATATATAGAACAACAACAACAATAATCCATAACTATTAATAAAGACAATTATTCCTATTTAGTATACACATTTTCTTAGACCATTATATCCTTTAACTAATTTCAAAAATCACCTTTAAATCAAACAGTTATTAGAAAAAATAACTCCTCCAATTTGATAGTTGTTACATCTTTCAATTAGTTTTTATTTTAAATTTAAAACTGAAAAATAAAAGAAATTGGTAGTTGAGGCACGTAGTTCCTGTTTCCTAATAATAATAGTAATAATAATAATGATAAAGTCTTACTTTTTGAGCTTATTTGTTTGTTCAAATTATCAAATATTAACTTGTTATATATTAGTTATAATTTTTATTATCATAAATATGTCTATTTATAGTATTGTGATTTTATCATATATCATTAAGACATCACATTTAAATCAAACAGTTATTAGAAAATATAATTCCTCTAATACAGTTATTAGAAAAAATAAATCCTTCAATTACTAATAGAAAAAGCATTTTTTACATCGATTCAGTAGTATATTCCATGACGGTTCGGAAACCATCTTTGAATCCCTATTTCTATGTCTATTCTCTCCAAAACTGTCTTAAAATGTGTTTTTTGTTTAAAAATATTTAGTTCTAAGATGGTTCCTTCAAAAAATTGTCTTTGAAAGTAATCTTATTATGATTGTTTTCTAAAAAATCATCTTAGAAAGTTTACTTTCAAAAATAATTTTCTGGAAAGCCGTCTTAAAAAGTGAACTTTCAAATATGATTTTCTGAATAATCATCTTAGAAAGTCCACATTCTAAGATGTTTTTATGAATAATCATATTAAAAATGTCACTTTCTAAGACGATTTTCTATAGAACCATCTTAAAAAGTGTTATTTTTATAAAATATTTTTTTATTTTTTATTTCAAATATTATTAACTAGTTAATGCTTTCTTTTTCTTTTCTTTTTTTTTTTGAATAAGGAGGAATCATTAGAATTCAGTATTTTTAATTGAAAAACAGAACCTATTTTATACAAAGAAGGATAAAAAATATTAAAATAATCACTGAGTTAATATTTTAAAGTAGAACTGCATGTCACCATGTGCATGGATCTCTCCATTTGCAAGACAAGAAATAAGTAAGAAAAAAAGATTGAACACATACCTTGTAGAAGATAGCATCAGCTGCAAAAAAAAAAAAAAAACGAAGCCAAGCAAAACATAAGCACATTAGACTTGAAAAAAATAATAAAAAATAGGAAATAAAACTTAAAGAAGAAAAACGAGGCATAAATTTTAAAACTATAGATTTTTTCTTTGGTAAAATTCAGATACAAGAGTCAAGAGCAAGCCAATAAAAAAAATGGCATGTGACTACCTCAAATTAAGACATTGCTAACGACCCTCTAAGGAAGGTCAAATTCTTCCATGACTGCCCTCTGTGCACTCAAACAAGTATATGATGAATAAGTACTTAACTTGAAATGCAAAAACAATATAGAGTAGACAGATTTTACCTGAGCTTCACCATTCAGAAGGCGAAAACGGTAGCGAAAGAGTGCAAATTCCATGGAAAGAAACCATTTATATAAGATTTGAAAATGTCTATTTAAATGGAAACTGTGCTTGCTTGATTAATTGGCCACAAGTGCTCACGGTAAGTTGCATGTGCAAATTTAAGTTAAGTACACATGCTTAATTAGTAATTACCCAATTTCATCCTCATTTTCTACAACTAACAAATGAAATTACCCATGCCACATATTAAATTCAGAAATTCATACAAAACTTTGTAGAGTTCATCCTCTACTAGAAATATATAAAAAAAAGGGAAAAATATTGATTCTTTGTTTCTATACTTTCATTCAAACATGGTTTTGTGTAACACCCCATATGCATTCGGTGTATTAACAATTACTTAATCAGATTAGCGCAATAATTAATTTAAAATCAATTAATTAAAACCAACAAAAACGTTTTCAAAATCATATTTCTTGATTCATCATGTATGGTAAGTATCCACAATTCCTATTACGAATGTCAAGGCACCACAACAAGCCTTTACGATCTAGATAACATAAAGAACGACAGGTAAAACAATAATATTCATACAGATATATCAGGAGAATCAAAAGCCACATGTATCTATATATATACATCGCCAAAACAAACACTCTGGCTATACAAAAGAATAGGCACCCTGTGCCATGATCTCACAGATCACATCCTCACAAGAGGGTACAAAACATACATCGTCTGTACATCACAATTCATACAGGATCCAAAATATATGTGCACGCACATCTTCCCTCCCAGGGCTACAAAATACATCATAAACACAAAGCAGTGAGCCACAATGCTCTCAAAGAACTGCCCACACAGCTATATAGTGTCTATCCCTACTGGGGCCTCCCGCTCTGGGACCCATCATCTCTATCAGATGCATCACCTGTAAAATATAATCTCCCACACACGGGGTGAGATACAATCTCAGTAAGCTCAGGGTTCTTGGAGGCTTCTCCTCCCCCTGGCTCACTTCCATGATAACATAACATCAAAGACATCACAACACCAGGCCTCCTGGCCCTCATAATAACACATAGACATTCTCTAGCTCTAATGTGTATCTGCGGTACTACGTCCACCAAAGATGCATCATCATCAGCATCAGGACTCTCAGTCCCTAGTGTGAGATCGGAACTCACACCCGTGTCATCCCATCGAGAGCTACCCCTTTACACATGGATGCACGTATATGGCACCTCCGAGATAGGCTTCAACTATGACGGGACCACCTATCTCTGGTCTTAAGGGATCATACACCCTTTACGTGAGCAAACCGACTAGGAGTTGCGCTCTACTCCTAGGGAGGTCCATATCTATCTAACTGGCCAAAAGATCTATCTGAAAGGCAACCATACACAAGGCACAGAAACAAGCATCCATATTATCATCAGGAAAGCTGTAACATCCAATTCAATGCATATGAATCATGTATGCAACCATCACTCCCTCGGAGTATGGTGGAACTCAGGCAATGGGAAACACTCCCAAGAACAAAGAACTTACCTGGCAAAACAGTGCTCTGTAGTCCAATCCCTGAACTGTGGTCTTCGCCACTGACACCCTCGGTGTCACGCCCTATACAAAGGCACACAAGTAATCAACAACGATTCTCAACCATTAAAATGAAAAGAAATGTTATTCTTTTCCATTTAACCTCTTTTTCTAAGTTTCAAAGACTAGTCACCTAACCAGTGACTTACAGACCCCCAAACAGGATCTATCTCAGCTTAACCAAGGCCCTAGAGTCTCCCTAAGACTCTGCATAAGTCAATTCAAAGAGTTCAATACTCTATCCATGCCAAATCTCAATGATTATCAATATGGCTAAAACAATTACTTCAACACCTTTTCACCGTTTATATAGCCTCCTGAACACATATTGTAAAAGCACATAGGCTCATACATATCATAAATCATCAATCTAACCAACATTCTTCCTACCCATACATTCTTCAGAGCCAAATTCCAAAGTCCATAAAAATTATATTTCAAGGCTAAACCTTCATCACAACAACCTCCTAAGCATACTTTTCCAAAGGACCCAAGCCTAATATCAACTCTAACTCAAATGAGTCATTATTCATCTCAAGAACAAATTCTCAAATAATCGGTAAAACTTGTGTTTCTTACCTCTAAAATGACAAGGAAGACTAGAGGACAACTTCTCCAAGCTTGAATGCCCTTAAAGCGCCTTCTTTCCCTTCCAAAATGAAACTTTGAGAAGTTCCCTAGAGAATGCGATCTCTCTGTTTGATGGTTTTCAATGAAAACTGATGTTGGAATGTAGCTCATTGAGTAGTTCCCTTCAACTTTCATGTTGGAAGTGAAGTGTTTTGGTCAATGGTTGAGTGGTTATGGAGCTTCTCTACCTCATCAATGGAAGAAATGGCACAAGGAATAAGAAGGTGAAGTTTTGGGCCAGAAAATAGCGAAAATGGCTTTTTATAGTGGCCATGCCCGCGTTCCCGCGCTAATCTGACGTTATTGGCGCCAAATTCCAAAGGTCTGGACATGTTCCTGGTGCTAATCACGCCAGATTCCAGTGAAAAATGGTCTTCTGGTGCACTCTAGCGCTAATGGCGCCAACTCTGGCGCTATTGGTGCCATCATGGCACTACTGGTGCCACATCTGGCGCTATTCGCGCCAGATACCAGACAGGCCTCCAATTTTTTTTTTTTTAGCCTTGGTTATTATATTTTGATTCCCATACTTTTCAATTGATTTGGTTCTCCAAGTTTAGAAAATATATAAATTTAGTCCCTCCTCTTTGTAAAGGCTAAAATCCACCTCTAAAAGTTCAAGTTAAAACATGAAGAGGGACTAAATTCACTTATTTCCAAAAGTAGGAAGATTAAATTTATCTATTTGAAATTATAGGGATAAAGCCAAGTTTAAGTGAAAAGTATAAGGACTAAAGTCACATATTTTTTTTCTTTACAAAACAATAGGAATTCTCTAGGCAAGCAGAACACAGTACAAATATGCAAGATATGAATCCTCTAGTCATGGACTACCTTAAGAAGAAAATTATTATATCACTACAATATACAAATCAGCGACAAAATTCACTAAGTTACAATTTGTCTGCAATTAAGCAATTTGAATGTTTTGTGCAGGGTTAACATAACACACTACTTGACCATAATTACAAACTATGGATTTCAAATAATTGTTGATGGACATAAATTATTCAAGGTGGCTTTATATTGGCAATTTGGCATATTTCATCAAATCATATCACATACTACTGTTAATGACCAATGCACAATATAACGTATGCTATATTGCTATATATATATATACTTCATGATATTATTTCTAGTTTGATATAAAGCTAACAAAAATCGTTCACAGAACACAGTAAAGACACACAAATTAAAAAATAAGAAAGATAAATATACTTTTTCAAACAAAATACAATTATTCAATCAAAGCCAAAATTAGGGTTTAGAGGAATGCCGACGATGACGAATCGACGATTGTACTGTAGCCTCTTGTGGGCGCCGCCATGTGGCTTCTTCTTCTTATCCTTCTTGGCCAGCTTCAAGGTTATCCCTCTAACCTTACCGGCACATGCAAGTGATTCGTGAACCTTACCTGCAAATTGCATTCTATAAGTTGTTATTCATCGTGTGCAACAAAGGGAAACACTATCATACCTAATCTTCAATCAACTTACCCATGACTACTACGACGACGAATTTCTCTCTTTTCGCTTTGATCACTTGTCATGATTGCACATACAGAACATGACCGCTTCGATTGAGAAGGGGCATAAGACTTTTCAATCCTGGGACGGTGGGTGGGATAAGGAAGAACCGAAGCAACAAGGTAGAGGGGGAGTAAGAGAGTCAAAGGGAGATTAAGAAACTTAGTTAAGCGTAAGAGAGTAGAGGGAGAGATAAAAATTAAAAAACACTCATTTTTAGGACGGTTTTATAAAAATCATCTTAGAATGATAGCCTTCTAAGATGGTTTTTGAAAAATCGTCGTGGACTGGAAACCATTCTAAAACAGATTTTGCAAAACTGTCGTGGAATGATAGTTTTCAAAATGGTTTTTGTAAAATCGTCTTCGTTGAAAAACCTCATATTTACAAAATCATCACCGCTCTATATATTATGACGATTTTTGGTAAATCATCGTCGAAAGTGCGTGTAAAAAACTTTTTTTTAGTAGTGAATGTGACAGTTATTTACATATTTCAATCATTTTTTATTTTTAATTTAAAAATTATAGTATTATACACCACTATATTAATGATCATTTTGTTATCCTTATTAAATTAATCATTTTGTTATAGTGATGTGAAAATGTTAAAGTTTAAGAGTATTATACACCACTATCAATAAAAAGTACAAATATATACTTTAGAGTATTTCTATTTTGTTAGAGAATACTTAGAGTATTTGAAAAGAGCCACTGGTGAAAAAATTGCTTCATAAGAATTATAAAATGTCTTATAAAAAGGACCATGATCAATTCCTTCTAAATGATGTCTTATATTAATGGTCCCTAGGGAGTGTTATTTCTTCGTTTTGATCCTTATAAATTTTTATTTAAAAATGATCCTTGTGAAAAAAAATTATTTTTATTTCTTGTTATTTTGTTTTAGTCCTTGTAATATATTTATTTTTTCAGTTCAGTCCTTATAGTTTTTTATTTTAACTTAGTTCATTTGAAAAATATTTGATGTCGAATTGACACATTGCATAATTTCATAGCATATATTTGCATAATGCTTTTAGCTAGTTGCATGCACTCTTTATTATTAATTTATGATTAGATTTGTCTATAATTTCCTATTTCCATTCTTGGACTTTGTTATGCATTTTTGTGTTTCTGGATTCAAAGGAACATATCTGTAGGGTGGTTAAACCTTAGAGGCTAAAGCTTGAAGGTTTGGAAAGCCATTGAAAGTTGGAAAGTCCTCATTGAAACAATCAAGAAATTGAAAAAAAAAATGAAAGAGGAGACCACAAAGGTGTTGTGGTGTTGACCACAACCCTGTCAGCACAAATTAAAGATAGGAGCACAAGCAGAAGGCACCATAGAGGTGTTGTGGAGTGAACCATACCCCTGTGGAGTTAACCAAAAGCTTAGATTTAGAAATTTAATGTAGTGTTTAGTTGGGCTTGATGATAAACCAAGTTGGAAATGTATTTTTAATTGAGTTTTCATGTCATTATCATGCATTCTGACATATTTTCATTAGTAAAACTCATAGTTTGGTGTTAGTTTTTGTAAGATAAGGCTTAAGGAGGTTTCACATGGAATTAGGTTTAAAATCATGAGTTTTTGGAACAATTGAAGACCTTAATCTTGAAGCACCACAATTGTTGTAAGCAAAGCACCACCATTGTCACCACGACCATGGAAGCTTTAGCACGACCAAAAATCAACATCAAAAGTTGCTCACCACTGACGTGGTCACCTAACCATAGTCGTGGTTTCCACCTACCAGAATTAAGTCCCTATCGATAAGATTAATGGATAGGGTTAAAAAGAGAAATATTTCAAGGACCCCATCTATCTGCTAGTATTAATCCTGAATTGATGAGATTGAAAAGGGAAAGATTACAAGGACCACATCCTTCTACTAGAATTAAATCCCAATTGATAACATATAAATAATTAGGGAAAGATTGAATATGGATTTCAAAATATTATAAATAGGGATAAGACCCTCTCTTGAGCATCTTTTGCTTTTGTTTATGATTTTGAGTGGTTTGGGAGAGGAAGTTGCCTTGTGGAGATGGTTTTAACTGCAAAAGTAATCATGCGGGCTAGTTATTTGCCTAATTTCATGTCTCTATTTGAGTTATTTGGCTTTATTATGACCATGATGGTCTAGAGTCTCTTAGCCAGGATTTTGAGTGTACTCGATACCCTTTTCTGATTCTTAATGAAATTCCTTGATGTTATTCAGTCTTTTTTGCTTTTAGAAGTGACCACTATTTATCTTGGTTAATTTATTTTCTATGATCAATTGCTTGTAATTAATTGAACTAAGAAGTGATTGAATTCATACAATTACTTATTGTGTGGGCTTCTGGCAAATTAATCTTTTTAAATCAACCTCCCATAGTTCTGAGTTTACTATTTGTTGTAATTTAATTCATCTATAATCAATTAAGGGTTAAATTAGGGAAAACAATATTGTTAACTTTGACCGATTATTGATTGTGAAATTAAAAGGTGCAAGCAATGAACTTGTTTGAGAACATTTTATTAGAAATAGAATTGGGAAAAAGGAGTACATGTGAGTAACAATCCTAGGCTGCTTTGTATAACTTGTTTTCACACTAACTTTATACTCTAATACTTAATTTCTAAACAAAACAATTGAACAAACTTTCTTTAAATTTAGTTTAAACTTTATTTGTTTAGTTTTATACAAAATTATACATTAAAAAATACAATTAGTCATTTGGATTTGAAATCTGGACTTTTAGTCCATTATAACTATGGTGTAGAATACACTTGTTCTCATGTAAACACTATTCATAAACATCACTTGGACCCATTAAATATCTTTGTTATAAGGATTAGAAAACTATTTTAGATTAGTTTTCATTATCGATGGTGATTAGGATTGAGGCTTGTGAATTTTCTTCCTTTTATTCATTTTGGGTTTGAATTCTTATCTTTATTTTCTTTTTGGAGTTCTATAACTTGAACATGTGTGAGTAGATTTCTAGTATTGGGGCTTAGCCCTTGACTACTATTTGAATTAATTGCAATACTTTTATATGTTCATATATTATTTTGATCTCTTTCTTGTTATTTCATCTATGCTGAATGATTTATCACCGTTTGGCATAATCTTAGGCGTGTTAGGAAGTGAGAGGTGAATCCATTTGTTGGACCCATAGGAAAGAAACTTAGTCTTTAAACAAAAGAGTAGGTTTGATCCTTTGAGGATTAATTGAATTAACAAAGAATGTAAAGTGTTTAATTAAATATAACCACCATCAAAGTAGGGGTGAATTCAATTAGATACTCCTCTTTTTCTTAAAAAAAGAAGAGGATACCTCAAGTTAATTCACCTTCAATGAGAATTAAGCAAGACATAAGATAAAGTGATTAAACACTTGCAAAATCATTGTATGAACCGCCAATAATGTAAATTTTCTTAATCTTATCCTTATATTACCCTCAATTTAATTCCTTTCAATCTCAATTATTTTCTTATCAAGTCAAATATTTTTGTTTAATTTTTAACTCAATTTGCAATAATCATTAAGCTAAACACGCAATCCACGTGGAGATAATCTTATAGATTTTATTATTTGATGACGATCGAGTACATACGATTTTCTCCTATTATGACTAAAAAAGAAATACATATTATCAGGACAAAAATGAAAAAATAAATATATTAAAAGGATTAAAACAAAGTAATAAAGATCAAAACCAAAATATAGAAATTTTCCAAGGACTGATTTAATTTTTTTATAAAGATGATAAACAATATATCATAGAAATATATAAAAATATATTTAAACCTATTTTTTATACATTAAATACGAAACCACACATTACTTAAATTTGGAAGTATCACAAATTCACTTATTAATTTAAAAGTATCCATAATGCATGAGCTATTACCTCAATCAATTGCTTGTGTTGAAAAGAAAAACTCAACGCAAGCACAAACATATCACCATCCTTTTTCCCTGCTCAACTTTACAAGGGCGATATACTTGCCTTTCAAAAACAAAGTGTGATATACCTAGTGGCAGTGCACTAACTAAGTCGATTAACCTTCAATGGTCAAAAGCTCCTTTTCTTCTTGTCCTCTTTCAATGTATTATAGTTAAACTTGGAAGCCTAATAAATTAATTTTTTAAGTAGAACTCATATATAAATCTTCCATGATAACGACATATGAAATTGAATCTTTTTTTAGTAATGTTTTTTATTTTAAGATCCAATGCTAATTGTAACATTCATGATTGTTAACTTCTCGAAAGCTCACACATTATGACATTTTATATGGTGACATTTCATTCAACTCTTCGTTGGTTAGAATCCTCCATTGATCATAATATGTAGTCTTTTTTGAGACATTGACAACTTGTCACGAAACTTTTCAACGTACTTTGTCCTCACTCACACGCTTTAAAAAAAAAACAAAACCTTCATCGATCATAATAGGTAGTCTTTTTTGAGACCTCGACAATTTGTCACGAAACTTTTCAGCGTACTTTGTTTTCATTCACACGATTTCCAAAAAAAAACTTTCCAGAATGTCACCCATCTCATAACTATGGAGTTCTTATGTGATAGGTTATCGAAAAATAGATGTATTTTGTTGATATAGATAGTAAAAATTAATTCATTTAAGTCATCATCGACTGTACAGTCTCATATATATACAATCTCTGAATCTCTCATTCTGATGTGATTCGATCAGAATATTACACTAATACCTAATTATTTCTAACTCTATACTTGCAAGTTTAGTTTTTTTCCCATTTATTTTTTTGTTTTCTTATATACATGTCTTGTTTGATAGAGAGAGAAAATAGATGAAAATAAAAATAATAAAAAGGTGAAAAATAAAAATTAAAAATATTTGATGGAAGAAAAATAGAAAACAGATAAAAACAAAAAGAAATGAATAAAAAATAAATGAAAAATATAATAAATTCTATAATTATTTACTTTATTTTTTTTCCTTTCAAACATTCTACGTTATTTTCATTTTATGTTTTTCCTTAATTCTTTCCTACCAAAGAGGGCTGATAATGCTAAGAAAACAATACACTTACTGGTCGATTAATGATTCTCCTTAATTTCTCCCTACCAAACAGCGTGATGATGCAAAAAACAAAATTTATGATATCAAGTCCTCACAAAGTTGTTTATCTTACTATCATCATTAATTGATTAATAATTACTTCCATCACCTAGATATTGTAAATAATGCCAGTTACACAGAATAGAAAAGTGTAGTACTGGTCGTGCAATCAGCTTAAGTTGGCCTTGCCCCGTCATTTGCACTATTATTAATGAAAGAAAGTGGTTGATGTTCTTTAGCCACTACATATACTAAATTACTAGATCTCCACGAAACCTATCACAACGATGTAACGCCTAAAAAAGATTTGCTTTCATTATTTTCACCCTAAGTATTGACCATTCTTCATATATGTGCGAGCTTTTATATGTGAAGTATGGGTAATTGGACGTGCGTGCCAAGCGTGTTGGACGTGCGTGTATTCTGACCATAGTAGTGCTACAAGACCAATGTAAAAGCCTATATATTTTAAGCATCATATGATAGGAATTTTAAAGATTGATAAATTTAATTATTATGATTGAACTAGCAAGTGGATTCTATGAAATTATCGTGAAGCAAAAACACATGGGAAGAATCCACTTGTCACAGTCATGGGGATATACGGTTTGAACTTTGATTTATTCAATTTGTACTAGAGAATTATTCCATTGCAGCTATGCAATTTGTTTCCTCTATTTTATTTTATTTATAATTTTAATCATTTTATTTTAAAATTAAGATATTTGACCTTTCTATTTTAAAAAATCACAATTTTACTCTCCTGTTTCAAAATACAAAATATTTAATTTCCATATTTTAGAAAATCTATAATTTCGGTCCCATATTTTAAATAATCCACAATTTTAATTTAATATTTAATTTTTCTATGCTTTATTTATTTTATTTCTTATTTTATAATTAATTAAATCATTTCTTGATGATATCTTAAATGAATATGTTAGATTTAATATTCAATTGGATAAAAAGAAATTAAATAAAACATAGGCAAAATTGAGAATTTGACCAATATTACAAATTTTTTAAAATAGGAGGATTACATGTCTCTATTTTAAAATGAGAGGACCAAAATTACAAATTTTTAAAATAGGAAAACTAAATGTCTCAATTTTAAAATGGATGAGCCAAAATTGTGAATCAAACAAAATAGGGGAATCATAATTATATTTAAGCCAAAAATTTATTATCTATCTATATATTTATAAACCTAGGAATTTCTTTGAGGAAGTCTCCTAGCATTAAACATGATTTTAATTATGGAAGATCTCCAAGAATGATTTTCAAATTCATTTATAAAAAATGTTAAGCTAAAAAATTCATTAAAATAATTGGAATCAACATTGATTGCTGACAGCGAATTTTCGCAATAAATTTTTCCTCATTGAAAATTTTTAAAATGGATTCAATCCAAATTATTTCCTTTATAGATAAAAATCTCATTTAAACTAATTGGAATCAACATTAATTGCTTTAGTGAAAACCTATAGATTGAAAACACTTTGGAATCAAATTATTTTCTTTTGCACAACATTAAACCCTATGAATTTTAGCCTCTATGATTTATTTTCATCCTATTCGTTTCAAGTTAATACATTTTAAGTTATATCAAATTTTTAAAATGGATTCAATCCAAATCATTTCCTTTATAGATAAAAATCTCATTAAAGCTAATTGGAATCAACATTAATTGCTTTAATAAAAACTATAGATTGAAAATGGTTTGGAATCAAATTATTTTCTTTCACACAACATTAAATCCTATAAATCTTAGCCTCTATCATTTCTTTTCAACCAATTTGTTTTAAGTATGTTTCAAGTTATATTGAATATTCTTTGGTTTCAAGCTATAAATTAGAAGCTATACGTTTCAAGTTAATACTATCGATGGAGGTTTGGGGATCCAGATATGTTTCACAAAGGAGACTATGACAAAGGTGACTACCATTATCATGCTTTCAATGGAATACAAGCTACCATATCAGCAAATTGTTGTTAGTGTTAGAAAACGTTTATCACTCTCCTTTGTAAATACAACTTTTCAATCGTTCATAATCGTTGCATTCATACCATCAATTGCGTCCCAACTTACATTGATTTCCAAAGTTGTACCTAGAAGGATTAACTGGAAACTCAAGACATGAGTAATGTGTCGTCTCTAGTCTATCCCTGAATATAAAAATCCAAATAAAATTAGTAGTATTGAGATGTTGCTAATTGATGAAAAGGTAATTTTATAATATTTGAACTTAATTATGATTTTATAAACATCATCTAATTGCATTTTTTATATTTTTTAGGGTAGGAAGATCCATGCTACAATAAAAAAATTAACATATTAAGACTTACAAGGATGTTGTTTAAGAAGGATCTACTTATTTGTTTGAAACCCTGGTGGTCAATAAGAATTATAATTCTGAATAGAGGAATATCATGAGAGCTATCCAAATTTGTAATAATTGAGTAAGAACTCTTGACATGAAACAGATCATCTGATGATGAACCTTTCCACTCCACCTTGTTATTTCAAATAATCTCACAACTATTTTAGATTTTTCCCCACACCGCTTTGATGCCAAAACCATAAATTCGAACCTAACCTCTTTTGATCAATAACAGGCATAACTCTTTCACTATAACCATATTTAGATCTCACCTCTTCAACCCACAAGCTTAAGGGTTTGGTGTATAGTTCCCATGCCACTTTTATCATAAACGAGTCATTAACATGTCTTCCTAGCCTTAAACCAAGGCCTCCTTTATGTTGGAAATCTTTATCTATAATCCTTATATAAATTTTCTTTAACCTTTATGCAAAAGCCCAGATTCACAAGTATAAAACCTAGAACAATTTCAAAAGCTCCTAGATTTATAACATGTATGACTATTAAGGATTAGATAAAATACATGGATTTGTAGTTGGTTCCTAATTTAAGCATTCTTCGACAATTGTTGCAACATCTTTGTGGCTATCCATCAAGAACATGAATAATGACATTATGATTCTTCCTTAATAGGAGCCTCTTTATTTCTCAACAAGACCTTTGTAACTCTTCAGAAAGGAAAAAAAGAAACTATGTGTGACAACTCGGTACAAGACCATAGTCTTCTTATAGCCTATTAACCTAATAGGATTCTCATTATTCCTTAATGGGCCAACGCTAACATATGTTTATTTAAGCCCATATCATCTTAAGTCTAATGGGCTCACTTAATTTGACCACATAAAATAAAGCTCACTAATGATAAATAGCTAACATAATTGTCTTATAATTTTAGTTCACGTTAATTATTGGAATAGAAAATTCCAAAAATCTCCCACTTGGGCTACATATTGTGACAATTATATCACAATTCCTAAGGTGCACATCCGTAGGCTACTCATCTTTAGACTTTCACCTTAACAATCTAGTCCATCTGATGTATCAATAATGGAATCATTGCAGCTTTCTATTGGATAAAGGGGGAGCTGGAAAGAAGATCATGTCAAAGATGAAGCCCTTTGCTTAAAGATTTTAGCTTTTTACATGCCTCTCAATTGAAGGCATTTGTAAATTGTTAAGTTGTTCAAGAGGCTTATCTTGTGATCCTTGCATTGCATAAGCATAATCACATACATGCATACATGATTTTATGAAAAACATATAAGGTTACATGTTTGCATTTAGAAAGAAATTTCTCATGGCTTATGTTTTAAAAAATCAATTTGTGCACTGCTTTAATCGATTACCAGCTTGTGTAATCTATTAAAAAGTCTTGAAGAACACTTTAATCGATTACAAGCAAATTGTAATCGATTACATAGCACAAAAACACAAAAAACATATGACTGCCTTAATCGATTACCACTCAATTGTAATCAATTACACATGCTTGTTTCAAAACTATGATTGACTGACTTAATCGATTACAGGACGTTTTAATCAATTACATTGTTCTTAACATTTTTTCAGATTGTCTCAAGAACACTTTAATTGATTATTTGGCATATTAATCGATTACCATAACATATTAATCGATTACATGCAGTTAAATATGTTTTCTATATAAAGCTATTGGGTCTGTGCTTTTGTAACAATCTAGAAAATTGAATTTACGAATTACCCATTACTCCCAAAGCTTTCAAGGTCTGAGAAAAATATTTTCTGTAGTTTCATACATCTTGTTTCAAAATCCAAGAAACATGCATCATTAAAGATGTTGCTTTAAACAAGATTCAACAAGAATTTTCAAGAGAGCTAGTTTTCAACTTTAGCATTCATTCAACCTGTAATTGTTTGGTAAATTTCATTCACTCATCTTCTGATGATCATAAGGTTGTATCTCTCTTGAACTCTTATACTGAATTATTTTGTATCTTTTAATTCTTGTAAGCACTAAGATCAAGAGGTTTCTTTAGAGCTTTTCTAGAGTAGTGTTCTCTAGAGGAAAGAACAAAGTAGTGTTCTCTGGTTCTTTGTGATTAGAAGTCTAATAGGGTTTTCAATTTTAGTTTCTTTATCTAGGTTTGATAAAGGTAATCATTTGTAAAACCTTGCAAAGAACATATTTTGATTTAATGGAATTCTAATCAAGTTTGGTTAGAAGACACTGGATGTAGCTTCTCATTTGAGGGGTGAACCAATATAGATTTGGTATTTTTCTTGATTCTAAATCTTGCTATCTGAATCTAGCTTATCTTATGGTTAATCTCTTTCAAGGTCAATAGAAATATTTTATGAAATTGCTTGAGGTGAAGGGTGACTCTTGATTGATTGAAAATTGACAATTTATGATTTTTAACAAGGGTGAACTTGTGATACGATTTTAATTCCGCTACTGGTTTATTTCAAAGAAATTTTTAAAGTCCTTGTTTTAACCAATTCACTCCGCCCCTCTTGGTTAATTATGTGTGTTCATCTTTGTTTTCAATTAGTATCAAGAGCTGGTTCTTGAAAGTTATTCAAGATCTCTATCTTTTTAAAAGATAATGAATATCACAAAGACTATCTTCAAAGAGGGTGCCTCCCTCAATCTGAAAATACAATGAATAAACTATAAATAAACCAAGAGGGGGGCTGAATTGGTTTATCCTTGATATTAAAAAAAAAAACTTTCTAAAACAAATTGCAGAATTAAAAACTTGGATTGTATCACTTGTTCACCTTTTGAAAATCTAGAAATCTTTCTTCACTCAAGATCAACCTTTGATATGTATGCAATGACAGAAATAGTTTCCTTGATGATAATATTTTGATTTCACAAAGACAAGTAATGAAATATACAGAATTTGAAATAAGAGACAATGCAATTTATACTGGTTTACCTCTCAACCTTGGAGGCTACATCCAGTTACTTCCAACCCACACTAGGTTAGAGTTATCACTATATCAAAGAATCTTTATAAGCAGTTTTACAAAGACCACCTTTATCAACACTAGATAAAGAAGCAGAAATCTAAACCCTATAGACTTCAAATGGTAAAGACCCAAAGAACCCTTCTCTGTTCTTCTCTCTAGAGAACCCTTCTCTAGACAACAGCTCTAAATAATCAAAGATATACACCAACAAAATTCTTTAATACACAGAAAAATTCTAAACAAAGACTCAAGAGATACAACCTGTGATCCATCAAATGAATGAATGAAAAGATGTTATCAATCAATCAGGTTGAATGCGCATCAAAGCTCAGAAGCAAAACTCTTGAAATCTCTTCTTTTCTTTAAGACTTTATCTCAAAAACTCAACTTTCTTTATCTCATGAAAGGATTTTTACTCTTAGAACAAATTAGTGTTTTTCACTCTTGAAAAAACTTTCTCTCTTTTTAGTAATTCATACAAATGCTTAAGATTCTCAGAACAATTCGTTCCAAGTCTATTTATAAAGACAAGTCACACAAAGCAGTTAAAAAAATGGATTTAACTGACAATAATCAATTAAAACGACAAGGTAATCGATTATTTACTCATGTGTAATCGATTAAATTATAACATAATTGAATAAACTGTTCTTGAGCTTCCTGGAATTTTATTCATAAACAAAATAATCAATTAAACCGTACCGTAATCGATTAAACCAGTAAAACTCAAATTCAAAAATGGCATGTGTAATTGATTACTGAATATGGTAATCGATTATACCAGAAATGCATCATGACAAATGAACTAAGATAATTGATTACATAACAAGATAATCGATTATTCCAGTGATGCATGATTTTCATAAAAACACTATGTAATGGATTACTGAACATGGTAATCGATTAAACTATTCTTCAAGGTTTTTCCAGAATTGTATGAATGTCTTTAATCGATTAAAATGCTTGTGTAATCAATTAAAGAAGTAAGTTTTTCTTTTTTTAAAACATAGCCATTGAGAACTTAACTTCTTTTGAAATCTTCGGTTTGCTTTAGATTTTTATTGAAAAACATGTATGCATGAAAATGAGAATGCACATGCAAATGAAAGATCATAAGGCAATGAACTTGAATCACTTTAGACAAATTACAAATTCCTTCAAATGATTGCGCATGTAAAAAGCTAAAAACAACAAGCCTTCAACCTTGCTTCAATCTTCTTGTAGCTTCCCTTAAAATCAACACAATCGTCCTCCGATGTTTGAAGGAGAGCATTTCAGTTTTTGAAAAAATAGAATGCAGATTTTTATTCAATCAAATGACCCCAATGCTTGGAATGCAATTGAAAAGGTCCTTTAATTCCTACAAAACCTGTTGATTATGAAAGGATTCCCAAGGAGTGGGATGAGATGATGGATGTAAGAAAAAGAGTTGTGCAATATGATTTTAAAGCTAAGAACATGATTACTTCTGCACTTTCTTCTGATAAATTTTTTAGAACAGTTAGGTGTAAAAGCGCAAAGGAAATGTGGGAGATGTGGGAAGTCACTCATGAAGGAACAGATGAAGTAAGAAGATCAAGGAAGCATGCCTTGATTCATGATTATGAAATGTTTGAAATGAGCACCACAGAAAACATGTCTCAGATCCAAACAATGTTCACTCACATTGTCAACCATCTTCTTGGTCTTAGGAAGATTTTTGATGCTAAAGAATTGAACATTAAAATCTTGAAGTGTCCCACAAGACCTTGGCAACCAAAAGTTACAGCAATCAAGGAATCAAAAGATCTATCCAAGATGTCCATGGCTACACTTTTTGGTAAGCTTCTTGAGTATGAACTTGAAATGTCACAGCTAACACAAGAGTATAGCCTTGAAAACTGCATCATCTAATGTGGAAAAGGAAGAAGACTCAAGTGAAGATGAAAGTGATGAAAATATGAACCTAATAGTGAAGAAATTCAGTAAGTTCATGAGAAGGAACAAAACAAAAAGCTGTCAAAGGTTAACAGAAAAAATGACAGCAACAACAACTCCACCAACTTCACTTACTTCGAATGTAGTAAGCCTGACCACATTAAATCTGAATGTCCAATTTTTTTAAAGAAGCAATTAGGTGAGAAAAAGACAAAGAAATAGGGGAAGCCAAAGAAGGCATACATAGCATGGGAAGACAATGATTCAACAACTTCTGAATAAACAAGTGAGAATGTAGAAGAAAATGTATGCTTCACTTCCACAATAAGTGATGATGAAGATTTCTCAAGTGCTGAATTAGAGGCAAATTCTAAATATGATAATGTTGTTGATGCTTTCCATGAGATGCATGAAGAGACCCAAAAACTTGCACAATCCAATAATAGGCTAAAAAGTAATCTTAAATGGCATGTTACCAAAATTGCTGAATTACAATCTGAACTTTGCAATTTAAAAGAAGCAAATGAAAAGCTTGTTTCAAGTTACAAAGCTAATGGTTGTGTATGTGTCTCATCTTCATCAAGTGTAGATATATGCAATGCTTTACAAAAAGAATTTGATGATTACAAAAAGAGTCAAGGTGAAAAATACATATTATTGCTTTCAGAAAATTCTTACTTGGTTGATCTTTTGAAAAGACTCTATAAAGGAAAGTGTAGTTTAAATCAAATGTTGAGTGTACAAAAGTATGCTGGAGATACTTCTGGTTTGGGTTACAAACATGGATCAAAATCTTTTGGAAAACCAAAGTTCGTACCACCAAAACAGAAGAATCAAAGAGGCTCTTCAAAAACTAAGTATCATCAATTGACTCACTTTGAAAGAGCATCAAAGTCTGTAACTTGCAATTATTGTATGAAGAAAGGCCATACACCCCATAGGTGTTATGCTAGAAGATACTATGTGCCTAATGGTGAATGCATTTGGGTGCCTAAGAGAAAATGAAAGTCAACTAACCCCTATGGACCCAACCCACATTGGGTACCTTTCTTTGCTACTTAATTTGATTTTTGCAAGTGTGTCTAAGAGTAAAATCAGCATTGTGGCATCTTGATAGTGAATGCTCTAGACACATGACAGCTGACATGTCCATGCTCACAAACTTGACTCTCAAAGATGGAGGATATGCACTTAAGGTGATAATAATAAAGGAAAAATCATTGGAGAAGGAAATATAGGAGAAAACTTCAAAACAAAGATAAGAAATGTGTTTTATGTGGAAGGCTTAAAGCACAACCTCCTAAGCATAAACCAACTATGTGACAAAGGACTCAAGGTTTCCTTCAATGACAAATGTTGTTTAATTTGTGATGGTCAAACCGATGAGGTTATCCATGTTGGTAAGAGAAAAGGTAACAACTATATTCTTTCTATTGAACATGCATTCATTCACAATACTAGCTGCCCAGTAAGTAAAGTTAATGACACATGGCTATGGCATAGGAGATCTAGTCACATAAACATGCATCATATGAACAAGCTTATAAGAAAGGACTTAGTCATAGGCTTACCTAAGCTTAAGTTTGAGGAGGACAGAATATGTGATGCTTGTCAAAAGGGGAAACAATCTAAGATTTCTTTTCAAAGAAAAAATATTGTTTCCACCTCTAGACCCCTAAAATTGCTTCATATGGATTTAATTGGTCCTTCTAGAACTATGAGTTTGGGGGGTAATTTCTATGGGCTTGTTATTGTTGATGATTACTCTAGATACACATGGACTTTGTTTATAAGATCCAAGAGTATTGCTTTCATGGCATTTAGAAAATTAGCCAAGGTAATACAAAATGAAAAAACATGCAATATTGTTTCAATAAGAAGTGATCATGGTGGTGAATTCCAAAATGAGTATTTTGAAAAGTTTTGTGAAGAAAATGGAATCAACTAGAATTTTTCAGCTCAAAGAACACCCCAACAAAATGGTGTTGTGGAGAGGAAAAATAGATCCCTTGAAGAAGGGACAAGAACCCTTCTTAATAAAACAAATTTGTCTAAACATTTTTGGATTGATGAGGTGAGTACAGTTTGCTAAACTTTGAATAGATTACTCACAAGGCCTATTTTAAAGAAAATCCCTTATAAACTCTACAAAGGTAGAAAATCAAATATTTCTCACTTAAGAGCATTTGGCTGCAAGTGTTTTGTTTTAAACAATGGTACAGATTCTCTTGATAAATTTGATGCTAAAACTGATGACGCAATTTTTCTTGGTTACTCTTTACAAAGTAAAGCTTATAAAATCTTTAATAAAAGAACATTGTGCATAGAGGAATCTGTTTATGTTATATGTGATGAGTTTAACTCCTCCAAAGAGGAAAACATGTGTGATGTTGATGCAGGTCCAATGGAAGAATATATACAATTGAATGAATTAAATGAAAGGGAAATGGCAAAACCAAATGGTGATATGGAACATTCAACACCCTTACAAAAGCTCAAGGATTGAAGAACTACAAGAGATGTTTCCCTTGACAACATAATTGGGGAAGTTTCCAAGGGAGTCTCTACTAGATCCTCACTAAGAAATCTTTGTTGTACTATGGCTCTTGTTTCACAAATTGAACCAAAGAGCATTGACCAAGCTTTGCTTGATGAACATTGGATGATGGTCATGCATGATGAATTGAATCAATTCAAGAGAAATGAAATTTGGGAATTAGTTCCTAGATCCTCTTCTCACAAACCTATTGGCACCAAGTTGGTTTTCAGGACAAACTTGATGAGAGTGGCATCATAGTTAGGAATAAAGCTAGATTGGTTGCAAAAGGTTACAACCAAGAGGAAGGCATAAACTATGATGAAACCTATGCTCCAGTAGCAAGGTTAGAAGCCATTAGGTTGCTGCTTGCATATGCATGTTTAATGGATTTTAAAATGCTTCAAATGGATGTTAAAAGTGCTTTTCTAAATGGATATATTGAGGAGGAAATATATGTTGATCAACCTCCTGGTCTTCTTGATTACAAATATCCAAACTATGTTTTTAAACTGAGAAAAGCTCTTTATGGTTTAAATCAAGCTCTAAGGTCTTGGTATGAGAGATTGAGCAACTTCTTGCTTAGCCAATCTTTCATAAGAGGACAAGTGAACAAAACCTTGTTCATCAAGAAAAATGGTAATGATATCTTGTTGGTTCAAATCTATGTTGATGATATTATTTTTGGTTCAACTAATCAATCTATGTGCAGAGAATTTTCTGTCTCAATGCATAGTGGGTTTGAAATGTCAATGATGAGAGAGCTAACATTCTTCCTTGGACTTCAAGTCAAGCAAATGAAGAATGAGGCATTTCTTAGTCAAACCAAATACTAGTTGGAAATGATCATGAAGTTTGAAATGGAGAAAAGCAAGGATGCTGCAACTCCAATGGCTACATCAACCTATCTTGACTCAGATGAAAAAGGAAAGAGTTTTGATGAGTCAAAATATAGAGGAATGATTGGATCCTTGTTATATTTGACTGCAAGTAGATCTGGCATTATTTTAAATGTGTGCTTATGTGCTAGATATAAAGCAAATCCCAAAGAATCACACCTTAGTACAGTCAAAAGGATCTTTAAATATCTCAAATCAACACCAAGAGTTGGACTTTGGTATCCTAAAGGTGCATCTCTTAATTTAATTGGATATTCTGACTTTGACTTTGCAGGATGTAAATTGGATAGAAAGAGTACTAGTGGAACTTGCCACCTATTAGGTAGCTAACTAATCTCTTGGCACTGCAAGAAGTAATCCTGTGTTGCTTTATCAAAGCCTATGGTTAAAGTAATAACTACAAGATTTTGGTGTAGAGTTAAAGGAAATACCCTTGCTCCATGACAACCCAAGTGCCATCAACATATCCAAGTATCCAATTATGCATTCAAGGACCAAACACACTGAGATAAGGCATCACTTCCTCAGGGATCATATCCAAAAGGGTAATTGTTCAATTGAGTTTGTAGATATACTTAATCAATTAGCTGATATATTTACAAAACCCTTGGCAAGAGATAGTTTTTATACACTTAGAAATATGCTAGGTATACTTGATGAATCAAACATATGCTAGCATGCTCTTAAATTGCCTTTCTAAATGTTGACTCACTGAATGATTGATCATACATCAAAAAATGCATAAAAATGAAAATCCTGCTGCACAATCACTGTATGTTCTGCATAATGGACTGTAATAATTGATTACAACGCGGGATAATCGATTATTTGATGATTGAAGGCTTTTTAGAAACAATTTTATGCTTAAGTAATCGATTACCAAGTCGAATTAATCAATTACTTACTATTTAAATTGAATCCAGAAAATTTGGTCACACTGGAGTAATCGATTACTAAGGCGAATTAATCGATTACTTATGATGTAAAAGCTTCTTCTGAAACAAACCTGGACTCGAATAATTGATTACACTAAATGGTAATCAATTATAGTGTGTTAACTCTGTTTTGAGTTCTCACTGGAGTAATTGATTACTCTTTGATTTAATCGATTACACCTTGGTGCAGAGGCTCTGTTTGCTTATGAATTAATCGATTACATGCTTATGTAATCGATTATCTATGGCGTTACTGCTAAATCTACATATTTCTTGGAAATCTAAACTGCTAATCTAGTCACAAATTCAAAATTCAAACCTACTTCTGTACATTTAATCTTTTAGGTACTCAAAATAGTTGTTACACTCATCCAAAATTCAAATTCAAGCCTCAAAAATCCCTATAAATACAGCTTTTCATGTGAGACAAAATCACACCTTCAATTCTCTCTCCCTACTTTGAGAATTCTGAGCATTCTTCTTCTCTTTCTCATTCTCAACCTCTACCTATTCACAACCTAAAAATGTCTGCCCCTAATAAAGTAAAATCCGGTAAAAGGAAGGCTAGTGAATCCTCCAACCCCCGGTGAACAGATTAAATTCTTGGTTCAATAATGAAACTGAAAGGATGAACTATATGTAGTTCAATGCCACCAAACTTGTCTTCCCTCCTAAATATCTTGACCTAAATTGGTTTGTGGCTGAGGGATTTCAGTTCCCTACAATGATAGAAGCATAGGGATTGAAAAGGTTTGTGGAGATGAAGGGTACCTTTTATCCTGAACTTGTGAAGGTGTTCTACACCTGTGCTAAGATTAACATGGATGGCACCATCTTCTCTCAAGTAAATGGGGTTGCCATGGAGATCACTCCTAAAGTCTGGCATGAGGTAGCTGGTATTTCCTTTGAGGGTGAAAGGAAATTTGAAGAAGAGGCTTAAGGCTACAACAAAATTGAAACCTATAGAGGGATGCTTCAAGACCCTCAAATTAGGCTAAAGCTAAGGCTTGACTCATGCTCTATGACTAGTGAAGACAGGCTTCTTCACTATATAATCACTTACATTCTGACTCCAAGATCATCCAATCATGCTCAAGTCACAGATGATGACTTGCAGCTTGTTTATAGAATGAAGACTTCCACACAGATGAACTGGATCCTCATCATTGAGGAGATCATGCTGAAAGCTAAGAGATTGATAAGTTATCAATTTCCTTATGCTGTGTTGAT
Organism: Glycine latifolia; assembly: GCA_013407115.1. Lineage (NCBI taxonomy): Eukaryota > Viridiplantae > Streptophyta > Magnoliopsida > Fabales > Fabaceae > Glycine > Glycine latifolia. The sequence goes on along the minus strand of CM023956.1, from coordinate 17,011,673 downwards.
ATCCAAATTCATTGACTACTTCAAAATTGATGTTTCTAATGAGGTTATTGACAACACTACAAACATCACCAACCTCATCAAAGCAAAGCATCTGAACAAGCTTGGATTGGCGAAGACTCCTTTTGGATGGCAGATGGTTGGGCAACAACCTCCACCTGCAGATGCTAGAGAAGGAGCTGATGAAGAAGAAGAGACTGAAGAAGGCACTGCAGTTAATCGATTATTTGGCATATTAATCGATTACATTAGTTAAAATAATCGATTACCATAATGTATTAATCGATTACATGCAGTTAAATCTGTTTTCTATATAAAGCTATTAGGTCTGTGCTTTTGTAACAATCAAGAAAACTGAATTTATGAATTACCCATTACTCCCAAAGCTTTCAAGGTTTGAGAAAAAGATTTTCTATAGTTTCATACATCTTGTTTCAAAACCCAAGAAACATGCATCATTAATGATGTTGCTTTAAACAAGATTCAACAAGAATTTTCAAGAGAGCTGGTTTTCAACTTTAACATTCATTCAACCTGTAATTGCTTGGTAAATTTCATTCACTCATCTTCTAAGGATCGTAAGGTTGTATCTTTCTTGAACTCTTACATTGAATTGTTTTGTATCTTTTAATTCTTGTAAGCACTAAGATCAAGAGGTTTCTTTAGAGCTTTTCTAGAGTAGTGTTCTCTAGAGGAAAGAACAGAGTAGTGTTCTCTGGTTCTTTGTGATTAGAAGTCTAATAGGGTTTTAGATTTCAATTTCTTTATCTAGGTTTGATAAAGGTAATCATTTGTAAAAGCTTGTAAAGAACAGATTTTGATTTAGTGGAACATTAATTAGGTTTGGTTAGAAGACACTGGATGTAGCTTCTCATTTGAGAGGTGAACTAGTATAGATTTGGTGTTTTTCTTGATTCTAAATGTTGCTATCTGAATCTAGCTTATCTTGTGGTTAATCTCTTTCAAGGTTAACAGAAATATTTTCTAAAATTGCTTGAGGTGAAGGGTGACTCTTGATTGATTGAAAATTGAAAGTTTTTTTATTTTTAACAAGGGTGAACTTGTGATACAATCTTAATTTCGCTACTGGTCTATTTCAAAGAAATTTTTAAAGTCCTTGTTTTAACCAATGCACCCCCCCCCTTTGGTTAATTATGTGTGTGCATATTTGTTTTCACTTTCTTCACTATATCAAATTTGACTAGAGCCCAATGACCATCACCACATCAATACACTCAATGACATATATCAATTTGAATGAGCAACATGAAAATTACATGCAATGTAATCTCAATCATGCTTATTTCCAATTGGTATAACTTAAATCCTTAGCGAGATGAATGTTTAGTCCTTAAGTACAATTTAAATATTGCACGTAAATAAACAAGTTTCATGATAGACTTATAAACTATAATGTTTATTTATGTAAAAAATCAAATGCATGAAATCTAAATCCAAACATAGAACATAAAGACTCTCACTAAACCAAGGCAACAACAAAAAACACACCATACGAGCAACATATATACTTATATTTTAAGTGTCAATCATTAGTTAGTGGGTTGGCTGGCATATTGTCTTTCCTATATATGTTCTATAAAATCTTTATTTTCTGAATTCTTTCTTTAACAACAAAATTCTTTATGTCAATAACATCTGACCTAGTTGAACTTATGTTATTGTTGGAGTATAACACTATTAAATTATTGTCACAATAAATCCTTAATGATCTCTAAATGTTGGTAACAACGGGCAGGTCAGGGACGAAATTTAACAATCATATCATATGGTTTGATGCCTAAAAGAAAGATGTTAACTATCATGATTAAATATGTATCTCTAAACTTTTAGACTTATGATATGTAAGCATGTAGTTTCTTTTTCTCTTCAAATAGCGCATTAAGCGCTTTACTACTTTCTCATAATACATACCAAGTTACTTACATATCTCCCTAAGGCTCCCACTGAAATGTTATGTTGGGACGAAAACAAACTTAAGTATACATAAGATTCCTTCTACAGGTAAAACATAATGAATCTTTTGCATCTGTTCTTTTTTTTTTTTAAAGATAATTAACGGGGCATTGTTTGATACTAAACTTGTCTCTTTTAACAATGAGTGTATCTTTTGATTTACTATCTTTCATGTTGAATATATCCAAAAATATATTGGTAATTCTTTTGTGATAAGAAGATTATATTGTGACTAGAAGGATGTCATCAACATATAATACCAAATGAAAAAATTTACTCCCTTGAACTTTTTGTATACGCATTCATCAACCAAATTCACCTCATAACCAAAAGAGTGATAATTTGATGAAATTTGTAATACCATTGATGGGAAACTTGTTCAAGGCCATAGATGGATTCTTTAGTTTGCACACTATAGACTTTGATCACCTTACAAAGTTTTATGGTTGCATCATATAAATTGGTTCATCAATGATGTCATTTAAAAATGTAGTATTTACATTCATCTAATGTAACTCTAACTTAAAAAGAGCTATTAGTGTCATTATAGTCTAAAAATAGTCTTTCTAAGAAACCAAAGAAAAATTCTTTTCATAATTGATGACTTCCTTTTAAGTAAAGTCTTTGGCAATAAGATGAACTTTATATATCTCAATATTACCCTTTGAATCCCTTTAAGTTATAGATATCCATTTACAACTTATGGGTTTTTCACCTTCAGGTAATTTAGCGATATTCCAAAAGTCATTGTCAACCATCGATTTTATCAGACATTAATGGCATAAATTCATTTTTTTAAGTGTTTGAACATTATATGGCTTGATTAAAATTAATAAGATCTTCCCCATTCAATCCAATGTCATACTTATGTTCTTGAAGAAATACAACATAATCATTTGAATGTGCAATTTTCCTTTCTTTAGTGGATCTTCTTTATGGCACTTCTTGATGTTGTTGAGTTTGAACTATAAGTGGTGCTTGAGAAGGAATCTCAATGTTTTCTTGTCTTTGAATGATGTTGGGAATAACATCATTATTAATTATTGGATCTGTTTCTTGAACAATGCTAAGTAAAATACTTATCTAATTGTCAATAATAGGTTATTCTTTAAAGACAACACTCTTTATGTTTCCTTCCCTTCCAAACTGAACTTCCTCTAGGGATCTTGAATTCTCATCTCTAAGAAGGACCTTATAGCAGGATTGTAAAACTCATACTTGTTAGAGCATTCAATGTAACAAAAAAAAGTTGCAACTAACATTAGTTAAGTGTAGCTTACCTTCATGCAACCAATATGGCCTTGCTTTAGTTAGACATTCCCAAATGTGCATGTGCCTAATGTTTGGCTTTTCCTAATCCACAACTATAAAGGGTCGTTAGTGACTACTTTACTTTGTACCCTATTAAGGATATCAATTGTGATCGTTAATTTCTTTTCCCAAAGTGACTTTGGTCGAGAGAATCACTAATCATATTTCTTACCATATCCTTAAGATTCTAATTTTGTCATTCTACAACTCTTCATGCTAGGTTTGCCTAACATTGTATATTGTAGTACAATTCCACACTTATTGAAGAAAACCGTGAAGGGCTTTAAACGTTGTTTACCTTATCCATCATATCTACCATAGTATTCACCACCACAGGCAGATTTTACGGCCTTAATTTTCTTTCATAGTTGAAGTTCAACTTTATCTTTGAAAAAACTTAAAATGTCTAGAGAGAAAGACATCTCATTAAACAAAGAGTGATCATTTATGAACTTAACATACATTTTTCTATTCCATGAACCTGTAAGGAAGAGCCATAAATATCCTTATGTATTAGTTCTAAGACATCCTTAGTTCTTTCAGCACCTAAGTTCCTTTTGTTTGTTTATTTTCCCTTAATACACTCAATACAGACTTAAAATTTTGACAAATCTCAGGATTCAAGAATTTCCTCCGGCACAAACTTTTGAATTCTCTGCATAGAGATATGGCCTAAACGCTTTATCCCATAAAGTAGTGGAATTCTCCTTTAATTTATGTTTCACACCACATGAATCTGTTGCAATAGGAACTCTCAATATCAATACCTCTCTAATCGAAAACATTTGAATCATAAGGGAGACTAACTTATCATTTATAAATGAACAAAAATAACCGGATTTATCCAAAATAGAAATAGAAATTGAATTTCATTTAATAAACAGTGTAACATATGACTCAACCAAATCCAAATAATAAGTCTTTAAAGGTAACATAAAAGTTCCTATAACTTCAACTGCAACTTTATTGTCATTGTTCCATATAGACAATTTTTTTGCATCACTTGGCAAATGACTCCACAGACAACCTACGAAAGCATACTAATGTGAGTAATAGTACCAACATCTATCCACCACATGTCCTTATATACAAAAACTAAATTAACTTTAGAACAAAAAAAAGTTGAGAAGTTTACCCTTCTTTGCACACCAAATAGTGTAATTGGAACGCTTTTACTTCATATGTGCTACTTTCTTACAAAGTAAGAAGTAAATCACTTATCTTGTTCTCCTGTTTCTACTCTAATTGAGGAGAACTTTATGCAGTATCCTCAACTCTCTTCAGTTTTCTTATTAAAAAAGACTTAGTTTGATCCAATGTCATCGTAAATAAAGTCCCATAAGAGTTTTCATAGTTAGAATTGACCAATTCATCTAATTCATGTCGTTGAGAACGATAAAACTAACCCCTTTCAAAGTTTAAAGTTTGTATCATGCAACTTTGGGATTCCAAAATTTGAGTAGCAAAATAAGGAGTGGTAGCAGCAACAACTAAAGAGAGAACAATAAATATACAATGCATAATTAATCTTTATGGTAAATTCAAAGACCCAAACAAGATACCTAGTGCACCATTAATTCCCAATCTTTGGATTGGAAAGACTAACTGTAAGTGATACTCTCAACCTAATGATTAAATATTGGTGATAAGTCCTGTCAAAAAATGGTTGTCTTTGAACACTCCATTCCTCACATGGAAAATTAATTTGATGACAACTTTTATCAAATAATGATTGTCTTTAGAAACTCCATTACTATCATTGAAAAATCAATCATTATAATCACCACACATCAACCATCACAAACATGTAATTATCTGGCCAAATTGCATCTTCCTATGGGTCGAGCACAATTAGCATGAATAATTGCACGTAACATCCATGTAGATTCAATCAAATTAACCTACGCAATAGAGGTTACTTTGACAACATGTTATTTCAAATAATCCAACCAAAAATACTGGACAAATTAGTTAAACGAGAGGTCTTAAATTTACAAAAAAATTTACATGCATAGCAATCCTTAAATGAGAGAATTATCTAAAAAAATTGATTTCAATTTTTTTGCGAATACATATTAACATATAAATTAATATTTTAACTACCGATTTGAAATCAATCACAATGCTAATTGGATCTGACCATTGTTGGAGTGTGGCTCAAGGAAGATAATAAGAGTGGTGTATTAGTTTGGAATGGACATGCATTTAATGCTTTCATTTCATGCACCAATGGGCACCTTCTTCATACTCAAGCTTAGACACAAAATGGAGACAATTTAGAGATAATGGATACTTTTTAAAGATGGCCATAAATATGAGAAGCCTTAAAGAATTGAAGTCCTGAAGAACACAAGGTGAAATTTGAATTTATTTTCCATTTCTTCTTCACACTTACTCTTTGTAATTATTTTAAGTTGTAAAGCTCTCATATTCAAGCTTACTCTCTATAATTATCTTAAGTTGTAAAACTCTCAAAACACCTTCACCATAACCATATTTAGATCTCACCTCTTCAATCCACAATCTTGAGGGCTTGGCGCATAGTTCTCATGCCATTTACATCATAAATGAGTCATTTAACATGTCTTCCTGGCCTTAAACCAAGACCTCCTTTCTGATGGAAATCTTTAATTTGTAATGCTTATATAAGTTTTCTTTATTCTTTATAAAAAAAAAGCCTAGATTCACAAGTATACAACCTAGAACAATTACCAAAGGTCCTAAGATCTACAATATGTTTGGCTATTAAGGATTAGATAAAATACTTGGATTTGTAGTTTGTTGCTTATCTAAGTATTCTTTAACAATTGTTGCAAGATCTTTACGGCTATCTATCACAAACATAGACAATGACATTATGATTCTTCCTCAACTGGAGGCTCTTTATTCTTCAATGAGGCATTCGTAACTCTTTATATGGGAAAAAAAGAAACTATATGCAATGACTCTTTATAATATTAGACCGCATTAATTATTAGAATAAAAAATTTCTAAAAATTTAGTCCAACTACTCACAAACCATCTTTGGTAGGAATTCAGATTGAATAACGTACAAAGGCAAAGCACTTAACACAAATTTAGTAAGAGTTAATCTGCGTGCCATAGATAAGGTTTTAGACTCCAAGCACTGTTACTGTGTGTGTTTTTCTTTCTTTTTCTTTCAAGAGTTAGTTTCTTTATTTCTTTCATTTATACATTTTGGATAAACAGTGTGAATATTAATTAACTAACAGATATAAATTTTAATTTAAATATATTTATTCATTAGATTAATTTAAATTATAGAATTTAAATAAGTATTATATATACTTCATGTTCCTTGTTATTTTAAACAACGTTAATGAAATTTTTTCGATAAATTTTATCATAAAAAATAAAACTAAAATAATTTGTACTCTCTGAGGAAAGTTGACTTTTTAAGATTTATAATAATTGATTATTGATAATTATTGATATTTGATATTTCTTTCGATCTTGAATATATATAAGCACAAAACATACGTATATTGGTCCAGAATAAATATAAGCACATATATTATTTATCATATTAAAATATTATTCATTTAATTAAAATTATATTTCTAATGACATTTTTATATCAAATTTCAATGCAGAACAATTTAGAAAACAATTTTATTTTAAAAACTAATTTAGTATTTTAATTTAGAAAAAATATTATTATTTTTACTTGTATTTGAGATTCAAATGAGTAATATTTTTTCTACCATGCAAGTGTTAGTTCTTTTCTTTAATTATCCTTTTAATTCCTTTTCAATTTCACTATTTAGTTTTTTCAACCATATTACCTCAATTATCAAATTAAGTAAATTTGAAACTCGTGTTATACACGGATTCAATTAAATTATTTATATTAATTTTTAAATATTAAAAAATATATTAAATAAAATTATATTCAAATTAAGAAAGATAATTAATTATATTTTAATACATGCTGTAAAAATGAATATTACTTTAAAATCAATTTAATATCTATACACTCCTTATCTGTAATTACAATTATTCATAAAATATATTTTAAAAATTAATTCACTATCTATAAACTTCGTGTTTGTAATCAATTAGAAAAAACTCCTTATTTGTAATTATAATTATTCATAAAATATATTTTAATTATTATCAATTTACACTGTTGTAATTTTATACTACTATAGTGTCATCCCTCCTATCTCCCCTCTCTCTATATATATTAATATTTAGGTCTTACTTTATATTCTTAGTTATTAATTAAAATAAATTATTATGAGTTACTTTAAATTTAATTACATATTTATAAAATTAATACTTTAATTACTTTTTTCATAAAATATAATTTAAAGTAACTAATTTAAAAAATTTAATAAAATTTAGAATAATATTAATATAATATTAAATATTATTATTATTATTATAAGCTATTAATGAAATTTTATACTATATTTTAAAATTAAGAATAAGTAAAAGTATAACAAAATATTTTCAAAAGTAATTTTTTATGTTATTACTATATATATATATATATATATAAAGAGGACACTTAATACATTTTATTTATAACAGTGTTATTTTTCTCAGTTTTAAACAATATTATTATTATTATTATATTAAAATTAATTAAATCATATAAAGAAAGATATAATAATAATAATAATAAATGTTATTAATACATATAGAAATGAATATTTTAAATATGTGCATGAATTATATTATATAAATAGATATTTTAGGATGTAGTAAGTATTTATAAAAAAACATTTATATAAGAAAATTTAGAAAATTAGAAAATTAATTTTGTGTTTAATTTAAAAATTAATTTTCCTAATTTTTGCTTGTTTGTGTTTAATTTTGTGTTTATTGTGTGCTTTTTGAGTTTATCTTGCATGTGCCTTCAATTACCCTATCTTTTAGTTGAATTCAGAGTTGATTTGAGTATGCGTTGTTCTTCATCAAACTCATAGCACTTCTAGGAAATTTCTAAGTTTGATCTTTAAAATTTTGTCGGGAGAGTATAGGGGCGTTTGTGCAAATATCAAAAGATTATGGTCCTAAAAGAAAAAATACAAAGGACCAAAGAGCAAATATTAAAAAAATATTTTGGGGTCAAAATGAAAATATCAAAAATATGAGGACCCAAAAGTTCAGACAAAATTATACTTAGCAAAATTATTTTTTTACTACATTGGAAGAGAAACATCTTGCATATTTTTTTTGTGCCTTTTCCTATTTGTCTTTTTTGGCATTCCTTTTGAGTAGTACTTTCTTTTTTAGCTTTTATTGTTTGTCTTCTAAATTTCTAAGGTTTTGTCTTAGAGTTTTCTTTCTTCCTTTACTTCTTAAGTTGAGTTTGGATTTCATTTATCTTTCAGTTTCGTTATTCCTTGAATTGAAATCTTTGGTTGATTTCAAATGCTGAAAAAGAGTTAGTGAGTGAAAAAAGACAAGAGTGAACCTTATAGAAAAAGTCTTACAAGTGTTGAAGAGTGTAAACACTTAGTGAGTGGTAAGGTACTATGTTATTTTATTTTACTCACCATTTTCTTGTAGCAATGATGTCCGACAGTGATAGTGATCCACCTTCCCCTAGAACTGCTAAGCTAATGGCTTCATTGGCTAAGCAAATGGAGAAGTGACAAAGAAATGTTGAGATGAGGATGAGAGACAGATTTGAAGAGATACAAAGAGGCACTCAAGAGTTGAGTGGGCGAATGGAAGACATGAAGCGGATAAGGCATCATAGGTCACCTCATTTTTCTCAAGGGAGTAATGATGGCTATGAAGATGGTAGAAGACATAGGCATAGGAGGAATAGGGATGGCATGAATGATGTGAAGGTCAACATTCCCAAGTTCTTAGGTACTTATGACCTGGAGGCTTACCTTGATTGGGAGATAAAAGTGGACAAAATTTCAATTGCAACAATTTTAGTGAAGAAGCCTTCATATGTGTAACATCTCGGGCGTTGACGAGGGCAAGGAGTGATCGTCGGTGCAATGAGGCACGGAAAAAGAGCGGCTCCTGGCAGGCTTCCAGTGGGAGGGGTACATGAATGAATCTAATACACACCTGAATGAGAGGAATCGAGAGACTGTTCAGGTATGAGACTGTACAGTTGGGGATAACTTAAAGGAAATAATAGGTACTACCTATACCAACAAGGTGCATCTACTTTTCGGTAGCCCATAACTTAAGAACTCCACAGTTAAGCATGCTTGACTTGGAGCAATTCTGGGATGGGTGACCTCCTGGGAAGTTTCTCAGGAAGTGTGTGAGTGAGGACAAAGCACGCTGAAAAGTCTTGTGTTGGTATGTAGGGACAGTCATTTGATCCTGCAAATAGCCGGGCGTTACAATATGATTATTCATCTTGGAAGGATAAGGACATTTCCAAGAAGGAGGATTTTTCTTCACCACATATTGAAAGGAAGTCTTCAAGAGGTAATCCTACTTCTTCTACTCAACCCCCTTCCAATAAATCTAGTTCCATTAAATGTTTTAATTGTTTGGGAAATGGTCAAATTGCATCCCAATTTCCTAACAAAAGGGCCATGATGTTCCATCTAAGAGTTCTCATAGTTCCTCTAGTGAAAGGAAGATGATGGTTTTCTTCAACCGGAAGAGGGAGATCTTTTTTTATGGTAAGAAGACTCATGGAAAGTTTTTGCAAAAAGAGAGATGATACACAAAGAGAAAACATTTTTCATTATAGATGCTTGGTGAATGGAAAGGTTTGTTGTCTAATCATTGATGGAGCAAGTTGTACTAATGTTGCAAACACTAGATTATTGGAGTGCTTGGTTTAAAAATTGCCCCTCACCCTAAACCTTATAAGTTACAATGGTTGAGTGATAATGGTTAGTTGGTTGTGAATAAGCAAATGTTACTAACATTCTCCATTGGAAAATATGTTTATGAAGTGCTTTGTGATATGGTTCCGATGGAAGCTAGGCATGTGTTGCTTGGAAGACCTTGGCAATATGATAGAGATGTTGTTCACAATGGAGTCACCAATTGCTATTCTTTCCTCCATAAAGGTAAAAAAAGTAGTTCTCTCACCTTTATCTCCAAGTGAGGTGTGTGAGGATCAAATAAAAATGAGATTGAAAAGAGAAAAAGAAAAGAAAATCAAAGAAGAAAAGAGTCATTTGAGAGAGAAAAACCCAAAAGAAAAAGATGGTAAAAAGATTGAAAATAAAGAACAAAAGAAAACAAAAAAGAGTGAAAAACAATTAGTGATAAAAGAGAGTTTGTTCATCAAACCTAAGGAGATAAAAAGAGTGATGCTAGCTGGACAACAAATGTATTTACTTATTCCAAATTATATGTGCTTGTCTTCTAGTGTCTTTGAGTTGCCTCAAGATTTCGATACACTGTTAAAGGAGTTTGAGGATGTCTTTCCTCAAGACATACCCCATGGCTTGCATCTTTTAAGAGGAATTTAGCATCAAATTGATCTTGTTCCGGGAGCTTCACTTCCTAATAGGGCTGCCTATAGGAGTAATCCGAAAGAGACCAAGGAGATTCAAAAGCAAGTTGAAGAGTTGGTGCAAATAAGATGGGTGAAGAAAAGTTTGAGGCCATGTGCAATGTCGATCATCCTAGTCTCTAAGAAAGATGGAAAATGGAGGATGGGCACGGATTGTGAACCCATCAACAACTGTTGGTTTCAAAGGAGTCACTTGAAGAATGGACAAAAGATCAAGCTTTGTTTTGAACTTTCAACATGCCTTGAAAACTTGAAGATTAATTTGTGATTAATTGTAAAAGGAAGAAGCATTTCTGGTGATCCAAGTCCATTGCATTCATATCATTCATTTAAATCTTTAATTAGAGTTATAGAATTCACAAGGCTTTGATAAATTGATTAAGTGTTTGAAATGAAACAAAGGTTTTTGGAAAAATACAGTTTTCTACTATTTTAATCGATTACCTAATAATATAATTGATTACTTTGTTCTTAGCTCTTTCTGGAAAAATCTTCAAGAACAATGTAATCGATTACGTATCGGATTAATCGATTATTTTACCTTGGTTTACATATAAACTACCTTGATAAACATTTTAATCGATTACCAATAGACTGTAATCGATTACAGAGGCCAAATAGAAAACCCCAGCTTACTGTCTTAATCGATTACCAACATTAGTAATCGATTACATTAAATGCCTCTACTTAACTATTTTTGATACAATAATCGATTACCAAAATCCGTAATCGATTACATAGTTCATATGCCTGATTTCAAGTTTGTGAAACTCTCTGTCTTAATCGATTCCCAAAATTCGTAATCGATTACACAGTGTATCCTCAGTTTGTGAAACTTCCTGTGTTAATCGATTACAAGACGGAATAATCGATTATTTGGTTCGTTGCCCATACCCAGATTTTTGTAGAACAGTTTAATCGATTACATAAGTGAAATAATCGATTATTGGGCACGTTTAATCGATTACTGACAGTTGCAAAAGTTTGTTATAAATAGAACCCTTGCTCAGCTTGATTTGTAACTTGATGATTTCGCATTCTGAGCCTACACAAAGCTTTCTAAACACTTTCTTGGTGATTTCTAGGTTCTATGAGTTATTGCTTCCATTAAAACACTTATGGGTTATTGAGTGATTCTTGAAGCAAGAAGTTTCTTTTCAAAGCTTAAGGAATGAGTTGTTCTGAGTTTTATTTTCATCTTTCAACCTGATTCATTCATTCATATGCATCATCATTCACTGGATCATCAGGTGATTTCGTTCCTTAACTTTGTGGTTGTAACTTTGTTGTGAATTGTATTTGAATTTCTGTTGTAATTGGGGTTCTTGCTTGTAATCTAGAGATAGGGTTTCTCTAGGGGTGTGCTGAGTGGTGTTCTCAGTGGGTTGGTCTCTAAGAACCTAATAGTGTTTTAGGTTTCTGAACTTTATCTAGGGTTGATAAAGGGAGACTTTGTAATTACTTGTAAGACTGAAAATTGCAATAGTGAAACTTCATTCTAGTGTTGAGTGGAAGAAAACTGGATGTAGCTTCATAGTGTTTGAAGTGAACCAGTATAAATCTCTTGTGTCTTGTGTTTAAATTCGTTCTTGCTTAATTCCTATACATATTGATTGTCTTGCTTTGCTTATCAATATAATCTTGGGCTATTGCATACCTTGGGCTGAGCATTTGATTGAATAAGGACTCTTGGTTTCAAAAGTGATAAAGATCCTAAGGGAAACTCTGATTTTGTTAAAGGAAATTTTTAATTTACCAAGTCTAACCAATTCACCCCCCTCTTGGTTAAGTGTGAAGTGTTCCTATATTTTACAACAACATCACTGTGATGTATAGACATCTTATCCCTAGACTTGATGATATATTGGATGAATGTCATGGTTCTTGTGTTTTCTTTAAAATATATTTGAAAAGCAGTTACCATCAAATTACAATGAGAGAAGGTGATGAATGGAAAACCTCTTTCAAAACTAAGGTTGGACTTTATGAGTGGTTGGTCATGCCTTTTGGCTTAACCAATGCACCACGCACTTTCATGCGGCTCATGAACCATGTTTTAAGACACTTTATTGGAAAATTTGTGGTTGTTTACTTTGATGATATCTTGATTTATAATTTAACAATTGATGACCACTTATACCATGTTAATAGTGTTTTGGAAGTGCTTAGACATGAAAACTTGTTTGCTAATAGGGATAAATGCACATTTTGCACTAATCAAGTAGTGTTTCTAGGTTTTGATGTGAGTGCTAAGAGAGTCCAAGTGGATGATGAGGAAATTAAGGCTGTTAGAGATTGGCCCACACCCAAAAAAGTGAGTGATGTGAGGAGTTTTCGTGGGTTGACTAATTTCTATAGAAGATTTGTTAAGGAATTTAGCACCATAGCATCTCCATTGAATGAAATTGTTAAGAAAAATGTGGAATTTAAGTGGGAGAGTGAACAAGATAATGCATTCAATAAACTGAAGGAAAAGTTGACAAATGCACCCATTCTTGCTCTACCAAAATTTTCAAAATCTTTTGAAATTGAATGTGATGCATCCAATGTTGGCATAGGTGTTGTATTGTTACAAGAAGGTCACCCAATTGCTTATTTTAATGAGCAACTTAAGGGTGCTATCTTGAATTATTCCACCTATGACAAGGAACTCTATGCACTTATTAGAGCTTTGCAAACTTGGCAACACTATCTCCTTCCTAAGGAGTTTGTGATTCATAGTGACCATGAGCCACTCAAACATTTGAAAAACCAAGGAAAGCTTAATAAGAGGCATGCCAAATGGGTAGAGTTCTTGGAACAATTTCCTTATGTGATTAAACACAAGTCAAGGCATGCACTTTCAAGTAGATATGCTTTAATCTCCATGCTTGAAACCAAGACGTTTAGATTTGATCACATAAAGAATTAGTATTCTCAAGAACATGACTTCTCCAAATTGTTTGAGTTGTATGAAAATGGGTCTCACCAAGATTTTTTTAGGCATGATAGATACTTGTTTAAAAATAAGGAATTATGTTTGCCTTAAAGTTTTTTGCTTGAACTCATGATTTGTGAAGCTCATAAAGGGGGGTTAATGGGACATTTTGGGATAAAAAAGACTTTAAACATCTTGCATGAACATTTCTTTTGGCCTAAAATGAAACATAATGTCATCAAATTTTGTTCCAATTGCATTGTATGTCATAAGGCTAAGTCCAAAGTCATGCATCATGGTTTATATACTCCATTGCCAATTCCTACCTCACCTTGGACCGATATTTCTATGGATTTTGTACTTGGTCTTCCAAGGTCCAAGAGAGGCAAGGATTCGATTTTTGTGGTTGTTGATAAGTTTTCCAAGATGACACATTTCATTCCATGTCACGAAGTGGACGATGCTTGTCATGTGGCAAATCTTTTCTTCAAAGAAGTAGTACGTCTTCATGGATTACCTAGGAGCATTGTGTCGGATAGGGATTCCAAGTTTTGAGCCACTTTTGGAAAACTTTGTGGGAAAAACTTGGAACCAAGCTTCTTTTCTCCACCAGAGTCATCCTTAAACCGACGGGCAAACCAATGTAGTAAATAGAACACTCTCACAACTCTTATGGTGTTTCATCAAAGGTAACTTGAAAACTTGGGAAGAATGGTTACCCCATGTAGAATTTGCTTATAATAGGGTAACCAACTCTACCACTTTTTTTTCTCCTTTTGAGATTGTTTATGGTTTTAATCCTTTATCTCCTCTTGGTTTAATTCTCTTATCTAATGATTCTTCTATTTTGAGTAAAGATGAGCTTTCTAGAGCCACTTTTGTTAAGGATCTCCATGAAAAGGTGTGAAACCAAGTTGAGAAGAAGATGAAACAATATGCAAGACACACCAATAAAGGGAGAAAGTCCATGGTATTTGAACCTGAAGATTGGGTTTGGGTACATCTAAGGAAGGATATGTTTCCTTCCCAAAGGAAATCTAAACTCCAACCTAGGGGTGATGATCCTTTCAAGGTCCTTGAGAGGATTAATGACAGTGCCTACAAGATTGACTTGCAATGTAAATATGGGGTGAGTTCTAGTTTTAATGTTGTTGATCTTTCTTCTTGTGATATAAGTGTTTTGGGTGCAAATCCGAGGACAGATTCTTTTCAAGAAGGGGGGATAATAGAGGATTATCTAAAGAGCATAAAGATCTAGAAGCACTCTATGAATTGAAGGATCCAATGACAAGATCCAAAACCAAGCTTCTACAAGAAGAGATGACCAAGAGAATCCAGGTTTGACTAATTATCAAAGGCAACGATGGAGGATGCCATAAGGAGCTGAATTGGAGCATATTAAAGATTGTTAAGAAGCTCGTTTAGCGCGCATGTTATGCTTAGCGCAATTCTTGACAGAGACTTTGTTAGGCTTAGCGCGCAATGTCTGGGATGATTTTCGTATTTATTGTTTGTTTGTGTAATGGGCCTTAATGTATATTGAAATAGGTCCAAACTATGCGTTTTTAGGTTTTATTAGATGCTTAGTTCCATAAATACTCATATATTGCTATTTTTGGCACAACTTTGATTCATGAAATTAAACATTTGCTTGAATTGAGAGCTTAGTCTTTTCTTGGTTCTTGGTTGAACCCAAATCGATTCTTATCAAAGAAGTTTTCCTATGTGACAAATCCTCCTTCGACTTATCGCTTCATTATGGATCGTGGCGTCATTCATTATCATCTTCTTAATATTTCTCATATTTTATTTTTAAGTTCTAAACAACTATCCCCAGAGTCTTGAAATTTACACCTAAAAATAATTAAATTCAAATGTTCATGCCATCAATATGTAATAGTTTCTCTACCTAACATATAATGGACAATGGTCAAGAGTATAAACATAATAATAGTATAGTTATTTTAGGAGCTTCTATGTAGGTGAATGAGGCGTGAAGAAAGAAAAGTTACTTGTCTTATCTCTCACATTAAAACTTGAAATGGTAGGTATTTATTAATTTTATAGAAAAGAAGTTATATATGTATGTATACATATATATATATATATATATATATATATATATACACACATATATATATATATATAATATTAATGGAATGCTTTCCGGGCTGAAAACAAGCAAAGTTATTTTTTTGAAACCAAGAGACAAACACAAACAAACTTTACTCGTGCATAGGA
This sequence comes from Glycine latifolia, assembly GCA_013407115.1. NCBI lineage: Eukaryota > Viridiplantae > Streptophyta > Magnoliopsida > Fabales > Fabaceae > Glycine > Glycine latifolia. Next base: position 16,995,753 of record CM023956.1, on the reverse strand, counting down.
TTTAAGAACAAGTGTTAATGGGGCAAATTTTATTTTTAAACATAGATGTCAAGAAATTTTCAGTTTTTAGGGGGAGGCGGCCGCCTTTGACATGTGTGCCATACTCTATATTGTACATTGTGCATTTTTCACAAGAGGGAAAAGAAAATGATTTGGCCAAGTATGATAGCTATTATTTCCCCTTCTCCCCTCCAAAAAGAAACTTTTCCCATAGTTTTTTTTTCTTTTTTGGGGAAAATGATATGGGACAAGTGTAGCAACAACACTACACTTCCATGGGTACATATTGTTCCACACCGGTAGTCTTGGTCTATGTTATGAATTAAGCTTAGTCAAATGGCATAAGAGCAACTTTAGTGCAAGATCGTGAGTAAGGAGCTTAAGCTCAAGATCTGATCTTCACTAGATCTCTCACTAAAAAGGAGGTAGAGAGATCTCCAACATGGAGAATGCGTTCTTGTAGAAGAACTCTTAAGATCTGCACATTGTTCAAAAAAGAATAATTTTTTTCCATTTTTCTCTCTCCTTAAGATCTCAAAATGAGATCTATCACTAAAGAACAAAATGGAAGAGATCTTGAGAGATCTTAAATCCTACTTGGCACTATGAGATCTATTAAAAAGTGATCTAAGAGCATCTTTAGTGATATATTTCAAATTGGGATCTTAGATAATTTTTTAGTAGATCCTATAGTGCCAAGTAGGATTTAAGATCTCTCAAGATCTCTTCCATTTTGTTCTTTAGTGGTAGATCTCATTTTGAGATCTTATGGAGAGAGAAAAATTGAAAAAAAATTATTCTTTTTTGAACAATGTGCAGATCTTAAGGGTTCTTCTACAAGAACTCATTCTCCATGTTGAAGATCTCTCTACCTCCTTTAATGAGAGATCTAGTGAAGACCAGATCTTGAGTTCAAGATATTTGCTCAAGATCTTGCACTGAAGTTACTTTAAGATTCCAATTTAGGATCTACCGCTAAAGATGTTCTAAAGAGTGAACCAATTTAATCATTCATTCTAAAATAAGAGAATATTTAGATTTCAAAAGATTGATTGATGTGTATGTAAAACACCAACCCTCTACCTCATTCCAGAGAAAGTTGTACCTAACACTTGTCTTATGAATCTTATCAAAAGGGACATCACACATTGAAAACAATCCGTATTGCACATTATATGGTTCTCAAAATTTGGGTTCAAGGTTCAAATTCATGGCTCGTGTGGTCTACACTAGATAGGTTAGGCTAGGTAGATATACCCCAAAAAACAAAGAGAATCCGTGCTTGGGCAGCTATAAGATAAAAATACGAAAGCAAGAGGGAATGAATAGGAATATATTAAAAAGAGAAGGGTTATTCATTCTTCAATAGTGGAAGAAAAGGGGGCAAACTCTAATTATGCATCTATAATTTTAATATACAAGTTGATAATTAATGAACATTTGCGCACTAAGCATCAAGAAACAAACACTCCCAAGTCTTCCATGTTTACAAAGTAGACCCCACATGGACCCATTTAGGAATACTTTTTTTTTTATCCCAGGTGCTCTATCAAAAGAAAAGATAAATAAATAAATTAATGGATTTTATGGACAGAAATCGGAATCTGATTGATAAATTCTACCTTTAATCATTCTTCCCGTATTCGGCTTTTTTCCATACTACAAATGTGAAAAAAAAAAAAGAAGAAAAAGGTTGGAATAGTATACACCTTGGCCGGTGTAGCAGCTTATTTCCCTTGCCTTTAATTTCGAATTGTGCCAACGGAAGGGATGTTGAAATTGTAATGCAATAATCAGATAGCACGTAACTAAAGGGATATAAGAATCGCACACAAATATATATAATAGAAATGTATAATTCAACGGTTGATTTAATAAATATTATATTTATATTAAGTTTTAAAAATAATATAATAATTATTAAAATTATATTAGTATATTTGATCTCTCATATATATATATATATATATATATATATATATATATATAAAGTATCATTAAGTTCTCCTTTTCATTTTACTACATTTCAAAACATTAATATATAATATAGATGGATCCGGGTATTACTTTTGGGGTTGGAAAGTTTTGATCTGTTCATAAATTTTTAGAAAGATAAAATTATTTATATTGAGGATCAATTTGTTTAGACACATACTTTCAAATTCAGTGATTAGGTATAACTAATTAATTAATTAATTAATGTGTTGAAATTAATATTGAATCGTTTAGATATTATTCGAATTCGATCCTTAATTCTTAATCTAATTTTATTTACTTTTTGATTGAATTTTAAATTAGTCAAAATCTTTTCTCCATATAAACCAGAGAGTTAAGACAAAAAAAAAAACCGCACACTTTCAAGAATTAAAAATACATAAATTATCACTTCAATATCCAAATTTATATTTATATTAACTCAAAATGGAACTCTTAATAACCATATATTTCGCTTAAGTAAATCTCTATCTGCTTTTTCACACACGTGTACACACACATATATTAAAGAAGGGGACGATCTTTTAGTCCAAGATAGGAAAAGTCTCTAATTCAACAAATACTTACAAATATATTTACATTTATTTTATTCAAAAAAGACGAGTGAGTTTGAATTTGCAACTTGTCATATGCGAAGTCCTGAGTTCTACTTAACCAATGCCTTGATGTTTTTTCAAATTGTAAATTTGTAACTTATTACATTATTAATAACTTTATATAAAATAATTAAGGATTTTATCAATTCAACCATTTAACTATAACTATATACACTACCTTTACTTATTGTTTGAGTAAAAAAAATATTAAACAAGAATAAAAAATAATCAAATTAAATATAAATACTCTAAAATTATATGTTGCATCAATTTTGAGACAGTGGCCATTGTGTCACTGTTCAAATAATAAATTGCCTAAATGTCACTCGTATAGTAAAAATTCTCAAACGGTCACGCAGCCTAATTCACCTCATACCCCAGCGAAATACGTGTACTGATGTGGCGTCATTTTATTGGTCACGTAATTCGCTACAAGTGTCAGCGAAATACGTAGTCAATAACGGGCAGGACACGTGTCACGTTGTAGGAATTAGTGGTGATATTAAACTTCAAATAGTCATAACTTTTGATAGAAATGTCCGATCAAGATGTACGATATGTTAAAACGCTCGAAATTAAGAGAAGTAATTAAAAAAATAAAAAAATATCATTAAATTAACTAATTAAATAATTAAAAAGTAGAAAAAATGAAATTTTTGGATGATCGAATCCTAAATCCTAATTTTGAGCTACTTAGAGGCGTTTTTTGGAAGAAAAAAAATAGTTGACCAAATCCCCTTTGGATATCTATCTAAGCCTTCCTCTATCAATTTCGAGCGTTTTGACACAAACTACGCATCAATCGGACATTCATATCAAAAGTTATGATCGTTCGAAGTTTAATATTACCACACCACAAAATCCTGCAACGTGACACATGTTCCAATGATCAACGTAATTCGCTGCCCCCCAAGTGAAATACGTATTGAGAGCCACGTGTTCTGCCTGCCCAACACAAGGATGTCACATCAGCTTACATAATTCGCTTCCCTTGGTGACGAAATATGCCATGTAGCATTCTGGCAAATAAGTTTTTGGACGTGGCATTCAGAGAATTTAAATTTAAAACAGTGGCACAATGACCACTGTCTCCATCAATTTTAGTATATATGAATGAAAATTTTGTAGATGTATTTTATTTAAAAGGAACTTTTGATGTAATGATTAGATTTTAAATTAAAATTATCCAATTAAACAATATTGAATAATGTAACTTTGTCAATTATACCAAAGAGATGAAAGTGTGATAAGAACAAATTTCAATGATAATTGAAATAGACTATTAAGATTAAAATTAATGGTTAATATTTATTCTTCTTTCCTCTTGGGCTATAGAAAATAAATAGAGAGATATTCTGTATAATGTAAAAAAAGTTAAATGTGAGGCACAGACTGTATTTTGCTTGCATTATAAACTTGACAACTGTTCTACAAAATTTGCCGGGCAATTAAAACAAGTCAATAGTCACGGGAGTTATAAAGTTTGATTTGGTGACGAAGAAAAAAATAAAGACAAAAAATCATGGATTTAAATTCTTTATTAATAAAAATTAAATAATTAACTTGTTAATATTTATCGATAAAACAAATAATCATAGGAACTAGGAATAGGGGATTGAGAAAATATCTGATCTCTTCTTTCTGTAAAGCGCCGCGATTAGCTATCTTTGATTTTGTAAAGTTTCGTACCAAAGTTTAGGAACCTTTTTTTTTACAGAAAAAGTTTTGGTACCTAATATATAGTAAAACTGTTTATTATTTATTTATTATTATTTCATTATTATTTTTTAATGGATAACTATGTTGTAATATATACTTGATTTTAGACTTTATTTGTCTAAAAAGAATTGCAAATTCTAGAAGATTTTAGAAAATATGCTAAGTTAAAATTCTAGAAACATGTTTTAGAAGAATTTATTTAAAAGATAATTATAGTAATATATAGAATATTTTAGAATGTGTGAATAATTTTATATGCATGAAAACAATTTTAAAGAATCATTTGAAATTATTAAATTAAATGTATGTTTACAAAATCTGAATCATTAATTTGGAAGGAGTCACTAATATAACTAGAAGTGTTGTATTAGAATTTGTATAAAGAAAAATCAAGTTAAAATTAAAAAATAATCATTTATACAAATAGTCTCTTCATCCAAAACTTTCCGTCTCTTCCATTCTCAAATATTTTCTTCACTATTAAAATTTCATTGCAACGGGCTAGGAGATACAGAGTAAAGAGGGAAAGAGAATAATGCTTTTGGTTTGGCCTTAGATGGTTCTTATACTCACTCTTTGGCCATATTAACGCCCCAAAGCACAAATGGAAGACAAAAATCAGGCTATGTAGTAATACATAACGAATCATCACCACCATCATCACGAGGAGGTGTGTGAAAAATAGAGCGAAAATCTAATTTCTTGGGCCTTCATTTTTCAGAAAAGGGGTTAACTACTTTAGTTCCATTACTATTTATATGCAACTGTACTGCTGTAGTGGAAAATGACAAATCAACCACAGATGTCTGGGTCTCCAAATTAAAATTTTCCTCTCCCTTAATTTTCAATCACCATTATGTAGTAGTAATGTGCGGGGGAGTTACTTGTTAAGCGGTATTTGTTTTTCTTATTACTATTTAGAGGTAGATATTAAAATTTTAACCAACAGGAAATAAGTTGTAATAATTATTAGCATTTTTGATTTTGAACTCGTAACAGTTTACCACATATATTTTTTAGTTTTTTTAAACTGAAGTTGTAAAAAATTTAAGATGCTAGTATAATTATAATTTTTTTTCAAATTAAGTAATTGGATATAAGTGATTAAAGTAGAAAAGTTTTTTTAATATAATATTATTATTCAAAATCATAAATATTTTTATGATTTTGAAGTCCTAATGTTGTTTTCTTTTTAAAAAATTGATAAAATTTGTTTTTTATTTAAAAAATTGGTAAAATTTGTTTTTTACTGTAAATAATTTTTAATTTAATTATTTAATAAATAAATGTAAAAAAATATAGAATTAAAGTTTATATGGTTTTATTTAATACTATTAAGGTATTTAGTATATTTAATTATATTTGGATTTTGTTATTTATTTTTACAATTATTATTAAGGAAATTAAAGATTTGGTATGATAATGTGGATAAATTTTATTTTAATAATTATTTAAATATTATCATCATATTATAATTTAGTAATAAAAGTAGTTGTTAAAATAAAAATAACATTTGTAATTAATATAAATGAACAATAAAATTTAAATAAAAGCATAAAAATTATAAATAATATTAGTTGTCAACTTTCTTATATGGACTTTAGTTCTACATAATAAACATTTCTTAGACTTATTTGAAATTGATTCGTCAATCTTATTCTTTTCTAATTTTTTTATATGATTTTATTTAATATTTTCATAATTTTTGGTATATATAATTTTTAATATATTATTTTATTTAAACATATGTTCTATATATTTCTATATTTATTTATTAAATTAATTAATTAAAAATTAAAAAAACAAATTTTACCAATTTTTATTTATTAAAAAAAGGTAACGACTTCAAAGTCGTAAAAATATTTACAACTCTGAAGTTAGTAATATAAAAAAAATCATTTTTAAACTCCTAAAAAATTTTATAAATTTTAAAATTATAATTTTTTTTACAACTTTAATTTTCAAAATTTAAAAAATATAAAAGTCATATTCAGTATTACAATTTCAAAGTTATAAATTATAATAAGTGTTACAACTTATCCACTTTTGATTAAATATTTAAAATCGACCCCAAACAAGAAAAAAAATACCCATTAATAATACATCCCCGAGTAATGTGCTATACTCTTAAAAAAATCTTAATAGTAAGGTTTTACAACGAAAAGTTCCCATAAACTAAAAGTTGATCTAAATTATAGTTTTAATATCTTTAACTGCTAGGATATATCAATAAGCAGACTCAGTAGAATGTCACTGAGCATTAAAGAGACCAACTTTCTTCATGATACTTTGTAAACAAACAGAAACATTATCTTCCCAACACAGGGCGGTGCTAGCAGTTACCTTTTTTTGGTTTTGGTAAATCAAATCACAACGGGTATAATGGGCATAACGCTATTACGAAGAAGTACGAGCATATAAGTCCTCACCATTTCACTAGAGAACCAAAACACGATCTCATTAACTTGTCCAACATATTTGGGGCAAAACAAGAAAAAAAGGCCGCAAGAAGAAGAAAATTGCTGATTTTTTTTATGAAGAAAGCATGGAAAATTTGAAATAACAGTCGTATTTACACATATTCACGTCACATATTTCACAAGTGCATCGACTACACGATTTCTATTTTAGATTATGTTTTTTAATTTACTTTTTCAAAGGCTTACTCCAAAATTAATGAAACATCACAATATAATAGTTAAACTATAACAAATTGCACACATACGAAAGATGGCCAGTTTTTTTTTTCTTTTGGTAATAAAAATTTAGGAGAGATAGTGCCCTAGCCCAAGACAGAGAAAGCGTCCCACTTAAGTACTTACATTTAAGTCATTTCAAGAAGACGAGTGGGGCTTCAAACGTGCGACTTAGGCTTTGTTTGGGAGAGAGATTTTAGAGGGGAAGGAAGGGAAGGGAAAGGTTTGGATAAAAATATCTCTTTCTTTGTTTGGGAGTTTTAATGTTTGAGGAAAAAGATTTGAGAATTTTTAAAATTCCTTTTAAATCCTCCAAAGTCTAAAAATTATTATTTCCCCTATTTGGAGGGTTTTTAGAAGGTAAAGTAATAAAATTACTATCCTACCCCAGTCAGTGTTAATAAAATTACTATCTTATTTTAGTCAGTGTTATTTAATTAAATTAACTTTTTGAAATAAGGACAAAATTGTAAAAATATCATATTAACTCTCCATTTCCCTTTCTTAATATATTTTTAACTCCTAAACAAGGAAGAAGAAACTTCCATCATTTTCCTCCCTTCCCTTCCCCTCCCTTCCCCTTGGATCTCTTTCTTTCCCTTCCCACCTTAACTCCCAAACAAAACCTTAAGCTTTACTTGAGAGAGGGATTTTAGAGGGGAAGGAAGGGAAGAGAAAGGTTTGGGTAGTAACATCTCCTTGTTTGGGAGTTTTAATTTTTGAGGAAAAGAATTTGAGGATTTTAAAACTCCTCTAAATTCCTCCAGAGCGTAAAAATTGTTGTTCACCCTATTTGGAGGGTTTTTAGAAGGAAAAGTAATAAAATTATTATCCTACCCCAGCTAGTGTTAATAAAATTACTATCTTACCCCAACCAGTGTTATTTAATTGAATTTAACTTTTTTGAAATAAGGGCAAAATTGTAAAAATATCTTATTAACTCTCCATTCCCTCTCTTAATATATTTTTAACTCCCAAATAAAGAGAAAGAAACTTCCCTCATTTTCCTCCCTTCCCTTCCACTTGAATCTCTTTCCTTCCCTTCCCCTCCTAACTCCCAAACAAAGCCTTAAAGGATGCAATACTCCACATGACAAATCCCTTGGAGTTACAAAAGAAGGTCACTAGAAGCACGAGAAAGAAGTGTAAATTACATGATTTTTAATCCTTTAGAAAAAGAGAGAGAGCTACAAGAACATTGGAGAAAGATACACGAGAAATCTCATAATGAATAATACGTCTACAGATTTGGTCTTTAACCTAGTCAAATGGCACAGTGTGATTAATATAATCGACTTCATCTAACATAACAAGACTTATGTTGTTGTATAGTATTTTATTTTATCATGCATGCTCACTATAACTTTGACTTTTTTTTTTAAAAACATACATTTTTTATTTTTATTTAAGACTTGTGTATTGTGTTTAGTTTTGCAGTACGTATGTGTGCATTGAATTATTAAAATACTGCATCTAATAATATTTAAAATGTGTATATTTCTGTGTTTCTATCATATTTGTCATGTGTTATATGCATGCTTTTAAATCTTAAATAGTTGAGAAGATTGGTGTAGTCTAATAAATTACTGTTTGTTTTGTCTGTATGCAAGACTGTTCAATTCCTTAGGCACCTAGGTACTATATACATATAAATGGTGTCCGTCTTTATATCAATGGAGCATGTTTATCCTGCCAAAGTGCTAGTTATAATACTCAGCGACCTGTCTTTATTCAGATCAACTTCAGAAATATTTAATGCACCCTTGCTTATCAAGGAAAGCCGATTAAAAGAAGAATGATATCATGCAATAAATTAGGCTATGTGAGTAAAAACGATTGGTTATAGCTACACTTCCCCTCTTTTTTTCTTTCTTTCTAATTACAGTATTATTGATAAGAAATATTTATTGATTTTAGTTATGACTAATTTTTAGTTAAGTATTTCCTTCCAACTAAGTTTTTTTTCCATCCATAAAACTTGAATTATAATACCACTTTCTTCTTTAAAAAAAGTTAAATAAGACGGAAATCATGAGCAATGGTTGAGAATTTCTAGTTTTTAGGTGAGCATGATTCTGTTAGAATAATTCCGAGATAAAAGAGATGGTGGAACTCGCCATCCATGCGAGTCCTAAATAAACAGTACCTTAGTACACAGTGAACATCTTAGCTTGTGCTATATATAGATAAATGTGTGTTCCTCCTCACTACACAACGAGAAGCAAAGTTAAAAGGAACTTCTTAACTTCTCCCACACCTCAATTGTCAGTGCTATCACTACCACCAAAAAACTACAAATCTCTCACTTTCTTTGGCCATGCCAGAAAACTGCATAGCACCCAAATCAGAACACAACAACACTACTCACCCTGAGGAAGGACCACCTGAGATGACTGAGACTGTCCTTCCCATACAAACAAATGAGCAATCTTTCCCAAAACTGGCTATGTACACCATAACTTTAAAGGTCATTCCCTTATCATTAGTATATAGTATATTGTATACCATTACATTGATTCTAAAAAACCACCATACATATTCATTCATGTGGGGTAATTATTATTTACTTATATATATTTTTGTTTTGTTTATGTTCTGTTTCCATTTGCAGTTTGAGGAATTGGTGTACAAAGTTAAAATAGAGCAGAAGGGTGTGTGTTGGGGGAGCACAAGGAGTTGCAAAGAGAAGACCATACTGAAAGGAGTAACAGGCATGGTTTGTCCAGGAGAAATAATGGCCATGTTGGGGCCATCTGGCAGTGGCAAAACCACACTTCTCACAGCACTTGGAGGAAGGCTCAGTGGCAAAGTATCAGGAAAAGTCACATACAACAGCCAACCTTTTTCAGGTGCCATGAAAAGAAGAACAGGCTTTGTGGCACAGGATGATGTGCTATACCCTCATCTCACTGTCACAGAAACCCTTCTTTTCACTGCACTTCTGAGGCTCCCCAACACCTTGACCAAGGAAGAGAAAGTGCAGCATGTGGAGCATGTGATCAGTGAGCTAGGGTTGAGTTGGTGCAGGGCTAGCATGATTGGAGGCCCATTTTTCAGAGGGATTTCAGGAGGGGAGAGAAAGAGGGTCAGCATAGGCCAGGAAATGCTCATCAATCCAAGCCTGTTGCTGCTTGATGAGCCTACCTCAGGGTTAGACTCTACAACAGCACAAAGGATCATAACCACAATCAAAGGCTTGGCTAGTGGAGGAAGAACTGTTGTTACAACCATTCATCAACCCTCTAGTCGCCTCTATCACATGTTTGATAAAGTGGTCTTGCTCTCTGAAGGGTGCCCCATCTATTATGGCCCTGCTTCATCTGCAATGGACTACTTTTCTTCTGTTGGTTTTTCCACATCCATGATTGTCAATCCTGCTGATTTAATGCTTGATCTTGCCAATGGTAATATTCTTTCTTTTCAATTTAAGCTACACACTACTTTTTGTATATATTATGTATTAAATTATTAGAGTTTAATAGTAATGCACTGACAGTTTTACCTGTTGTCCAAAAATAAATCACTGTTGACATGACTTTTAAAGTAATTATTATAAAATTCAACAAATTTATTATACATGATAAATTGTAATTACATATATCCTGAATTGTGATTGGATAACAGTATAAAACAGTAAAAACAGTTTTACACTGTTAGTGCATAATTTTTTTTCTCAAATTATTATTACTATTATTATTATAGAATCATGATCTGGCCTACTGGAATTATTTTTCTACTGTTTTTAACTGAGATGAATTATAATGAGACCCCACTTTCAGTTATCTAAGTTTACTGAAATAATGGCTAGCTAGTTTAACAGAACCATATTTGTGTGTTGTATGTTATGTACAAAGTCTTGACAATGATGAAAAACTGCAGGAATTGCTCCAGACTCCTCCAAGCTTGCAACGGAACACAGTGAGAGCCAGGAGGCAGAAAGGAAGTTGGTGAGGGAAGCTTTAATCTCTGCGTATGACAAGACCATAGCCACTAGGCTGAAAGATGAGCTATGCAGCTTGGAAGTTAATAACTACAAAGTCATTAAGTATTCTTCCACAAGTAGGTCTTCTAGCTGTTTAGTTAAAAACATTCATATGCATATCCTTGAAAAGTTAGTATTTGTTTATTAAGACTTGAAATGCATTTGTTGCTAAATTGATGCAGGAAATCACATAAAACCGGAGCAATGGTGCACAAGTTGGTGGCATCAGTTCAAAGTGCTGTTGCAAAGGGGGCTGAGGGAGAGAAGGTTTGAAGCCTTCAACAGGCTGAGAATATTCCAAGTCATAAGTGTCGCTTTCCTTGGTGGACTCCTGTGGTGGCACACCCCGGAATCACACATTGGAGATCGGGTAAGAGTTTCTTCAAGTTCATTAACTTGATAATTATTGACCAGTAAGAACAGAACATCATCAACGAACTCAGAAGTTCTGTTAAGATATCATCGGTTCTTACTTTGACAATATTGTTTTCCACTTTTTCTTTTCACATTCATGTAATCTTGTATTCATGTCCAAATCACATTATTTCAAAGTTTCTGCCATATGAAGTTTAAAATACGGTTTGTGTTATTTTGTCTCCATATTCCACCGATTTTATTTAGGACAAAACATAAATACAATTTTTATGTGTTTTTAGTAAATTTTACCAATTCAAATTAGAGTTTCACCTCAGTAATTTATATTGACATATAATTCAAATCTTTATTACACAAATTAACAACATGAAACTAATTTTGATAAAAAAACAACCCAAAAGTACCTAAACAGTTGCATCCAAGTTCTGTACTTTTATTTATTAAGAGTACTATTTTTATTTTTATTTTACTTTTTTTCCTTATCTAAGAGGGATTCGTTGTTAAAGAAGAATCTTATAATAAATAACATTTTTTATGAATTTGATCTTTAACTGACTACAATGCAGATAATTTGGTTTTATAGTAAATAATTTGTTCATTAACACGGTGTGATACATATATACTATCTCAGCTAGCGAGATAAAACTTTGTTGTTATTGTTGTTACCTAAAAGCATTAAGAGAATCTAACATGGAGCTGTTTTTGTAATGCAGATAGCCCTGCTCTTTTTCTTCTCTGTTTTCTGGGGATTCTATCCTCTCTACAATGCTGTTTTCACTTTTCCACAAGAGAGAAGAATGCTGATCAAGGAACGTTCGTCCGGAATGTACCGTCTTTCTTCCTACTTTCTGGCCAGAACAGTAGGAGACTTACCAATAGAGCTTGCACTTCCAACTGCATTTGTCATCGTAATCTATTGGATGGGAGGGCTCAAGTCTCATCCAGTGACCTTCCTCCTTTCCCTCCTTGTAGTCCTTTACAGTGTCCTTGTCTCTCAAAGCCTTGGCTTAGCATTTGGCGCCATTTTGATGGAGGTCAAACAGGCTACAACTTTAGCTTCTGTGACAACCCTTGTGTTCCTCATTGCTGGAGGGTACTACATACAACAGATCCCTCCCTTCATAGAGTGGCTCAAGTACTTGAGCTATAACTACTATTGTTACAAGCTTCTAGTTGGTGTGCAGTTCAATGATGATGATTATTATGAGTGCTCAAAGGGGGTGTTGTGCAAAGTTGGAGAGTTTCCTCCAATCAAATCAGTGGGTTTGAATCACTTGTGGGTTGATGTGGCTATTATGGCCACGATGTTGGTAGGTTACAGACTAATTGCTTATTTAGCACTACAGAGAGTGAGGTAGAGCTAGCTAAGGCCATCTCCAATGCAGTATCTTAGGAGAGTTTCTTAGCTGACCTGGCATCCTTTTTTACTTTTTCTCTCTCCTGGAGTGCTTAAATTTAAGTTGAGTTTCTTATATAAGAAACTGTATCTTAAAAGAGGACCCACCAAAATTCAGTAAGAAACCCATATAAGCTCCTAGCATTGAAGGTGCCCTAAGATACGAGTACACATAGCAACAGAACTTGGAAGAGTTTTGTCCTCATTAAATTGCGTGAAGAATAATACTAGATTAGAATATTGCACTTCTGATGCAAATTATGTAATGAAATTTTGATCAACTCTGTCTCTCAATTGGATTTTTCTTAGTGTAATTTCTATGCACTCTAGTGTAACATGTTTTATAATATCAATTAATAAAAAATATGGTAAATATGACTTTTATTATACACGAAATTTGTGATTGAATTAATAGAATAATTCACTTTTTCTTTTTTAGCAACTTTATAAAAGAAAAAAGTTTATTGATATCAAGGTTATGTTTGATAAAATTAGTTAAAAAGTTAGTTAAAAGTTAAAAAAATAGTTTATTAAATTATAAATATTCATAAAATTACCTGTTAAAATGATTAAAAAATGAAAATGACAGAAAAGATAATCAATAAATTTGACAAAAATATTAACAATAAAAAAATAAAAAACTAAAAATTAATATTTTAAGAGATACTACTTCAATATTAGAGTTTAAAAACGTTAAAAACTAATAAAAATTATTAAAATAAACTTGTTTATTAAATAGTGAAAGAAATTTTTATCTAGTAAAAAAATTAAAAACAACCTTAAATGTTGCTGAATAGTCAAAAAAAGTTTTTTTTGGTAAAAAGGCCCACGAACCATGCCGATTGGTTACATTTTTAAAACAAACTCGGCTTGTATTGCGTTAAATCTAATCGCATGTCTGCTATTGGTTTAAAGGTGGGTTCAAGCAATTCCTGCAAGATGGTTTCATACTGAATAACACTCCTCTTTTATAAAATACCAGCTCCTAATTCAAATGAGTGAGAAATAATACTATTAGAATTTTAAAAGTTTATAATATCAACTAATAAGAAATTATGATAAGAATTTTTATTGTATATAATAATTTGCGATTGTGTATATATGAATTATTTATTCCTTTTTTTTTTCAATTTATAAAACACCAACTTCTAAGTTCTACTTTAGAATAAAACTTTGTGCCTGAAAACAAGGGATAAGCCACAAGATAAGAGGTAAAGATATACAAGAACATATGCATTTAATCTGCAAGATATGTCAAGGATTGCGACCAGACGCTAGACTCAGTAACTCAACTGTTGATCATTAATAGGCATTTGAAACCAAATTGTTGTTTCATATTTTCCTGCATAGGTTACACAAGAGGATAATTATCAGAATAATATTTTTCTCCCAAAAGGCACTAGTGACATGACAAACAGATATTTCTAATTTCTAATGGAATGAAAACCATCAAATAGTTCTGCTCCATTTTCTGCTTAAAACTATGTCCTGAGAAAGTTGGAAGTATGAGTATATCTACGAAAATTGACCCAACCAATCCAAATATGTGGAAATGATATCAAGATTAGGTGCCGGATCATTGTTATGATTAAGCATAGTTAATGCACATAATGAAAAGTCAAATTAAAATAATTGGCGATTGAGTCTGAAAGTGGGTGCATGACCAAGTTTTAAGAATCTAAATACAGAAGCATAGTGCACTTTCCACTCTAATAGTGAGATCTTTGATCATATTAATGTCCTTTCGCAATATAATTATCAAAAAAGAAAAAACGTTAAAGGTATTTTTTTATTTGGAATTCATTTTGTCACATAAATTATTCAAGTCTGTGTCGCGCTTCATTATGCTGCCACGGGGACTTATATTATTGATAAAAAAAAGTAATAAAAATTGATCTAATTATTCATTTGATTTTTATAGGTACGGTTATGCCTGTGCTATGGGCGAAAAGATGTTGGAGCCTAGTGATATAGGGATAATAATATAAATCTGTATCGCGGTTCTTTATAAACTAATATAATCCTATTTGTCAAATGAATAATAGATAGTCCCTCCGAAGACATAACCATGGACGGATCCAGATTGAAGAGAAGGGGTGTAAGGGTTCATTCTTAAATTTTGAATCTAGTCGTCGTGTTCCGTTAGCTACGTCACATACCTCACACAATCAGCATTCACAAAATGGAGTCAGGCGCCAGCCACCACCATTTCCACCCGATGGCGGTGGAAGGCACCAGCTAGTGGCTGTTCAAGTACATCCTCTTCACAATCCCGTACCTCCATGCCAAGCAACCCTGGTGAGAGTTCTCCCCAACCACCATAGCGGAAACCAAGCTTTGTAGTAAGGGAGCGTCGTAGGAGGAGCTCAACGCCAACCACGTCACAGCAACAACGTCCTCAGAAGCTAAGCGTTCTCTATTGACGGAAGAGAATAGACTCTCACACAACTGCTTCTTTAGCATCATCGCGGGCCGACCTCCATCACGGCTAGGGCACGTATCATGAGTGTCCACCCTTCCTTAACTTCCTGAATCTGCCCGTGGATATAAACATACTAGTCAAATATCGTAATCTCATGTGTCATGTGTACATGTGCTTACTTTGTTTTAAAATTTCAATAAGTGTACTTAAAATAGTTTTATAAATGTTATTTAATTATAAATTATTATTTTAATTATTTTAAAATTTAATAAATTTATTATATATAATAGATTATAATTAAAAAATTATGTAAAACTTTTTACACGGCTAATATAAACTTTTTTGTCTTAAAATTGTATGTATAAAAACTAAAAGTGACTAAAATTTGGTTTTATAGAAATTAAAAGATGTTTTAAGTATAGAGACTAAAAAAAATATTATAATTTAATTTAATTAAACCGAATGAAACAGTTGTGCTGTAGTGTTACAAGTCCAAGTTGACACTGGAATCTATTTATGACACAGCATGCAAGCTATCTTCCTCTCCAAACCAATATCATTTAAAAATCATAGCAATATCGTATTTATGTGAAAAATATATCTTATTAAAATATTAAACCATAAATACATAAAACCAAACACATAATACATGAGCAAAATATAATATAATCATATGGAATAAAAATAAGACTAATATTATGTGAGAAGTAATATAATGTAATATATGAACAAAAGTAATATATTTTTTTACAGCAAGAAATTAATATATTAAAGTAAATAAATGAAATTATGATAATATTTGGATAAGGATATAAAAAATTCGTGAACTTAATATTACAAATCACTGATTAATTAGTAATAAACTCACAATTTACAAGTTGAAAGAAAATATTTATAAAAATTTAACATTTTAAAAGGTACAAAAATTACATACAATTTGTTTGTATTTTAAAATAAAATCAAATAATTGTGGAAATACAAAAAAACATTAAATTTCACTGTTAAGGTATAAATATAATGTTGTCTTAAGAGAGTTGGAAGTATGATTAAAACTAGTAAGTTGTTTTAAAGTTGGAACTTGGAAGCATGATTATTTCCATGAAAACTGAGCCAATGAATCCAATATGATGCGGAGAAGATGGCAGTTGGATGCCTAATCATCATTGTTATTATGATTAAGCTTAGTTAATGCACATAATAAAAGTCAAACCCAAATAATTAGTGAATAAATTGTAAAGTGGGTGGATGCCCCATATGTAATTCTAAGAATTTTTTTAAAAGCAATTTTAAGAATCTAAGTACGGATGCATTGTACATTTTCCATTATAAATTACTTTGAGGATATTTCACAATTGTAGTAATGTCTTTTTACAAACTATAATAAAAGTCAAACCCAAATAATTAGTGAATAAATTGTAAAGTGGGTGGATGCCCACTATGTAATTCTAAGAATTTTTTTTAAAAGCAATTTTAAGAATCTAAGTACGGATGCATTGTGCATTTTCCATTATAAATTACTTTGAGGGATATTTCACAATTGTAGTAATGTCTTTTTACAAACTATTACCTAAAATTATAGTTTAAAGTTTCTTTTGAATTGAAGTTGATTTTGTCACAGCAGTGCAACTGGCTTCATAGTATGATAACACGTGAATTAGCATTAATTACTAAAAGGTTAAATTATAATTTTGATATTTTTAATTCATGATATGCGATTTTAATAATTTTATTTTACAAATTTTAATTTTAATTTAATCTCAATATTTTACGTTTTTTTTTTTAAATTTTGACCTTATTAAATCTTAAATTTAATATATTTATTTAAGATACCATAAAAATAATTTAATTAATTAAAATATTAAAAAAAATAAAGAAATACACTATACAAAATTGAGAATTGAGTTAAAATGATAAATATTTTAAAATTCAGGGATCATATTTCTAAAAGAAATGCAAATAAAAATTAAAACAGGACTAAAATTTGCCTTAATAAAAAGTAATTTAATTACTAAGATACCATGCATATGTGATAGAGTGACACTAGTCCAAGTTATAACTCCCTTGAAGTTACTTTTTTTTTTATAGTCCCTTAAAGCTACATGCTTAAAACTGCTTTTTTAAGCGAAAGTAGTTTAAATAAATATAAAAAACAGTTTCTTTATTAAAAAACATTTTTTAATAAATAAATTTTAACAAATCAACCCAATATAATCCTAACTAATGTCATCATTATATATATGCGTTGCTAGATCTAGAGAATCGCCCAGAGGTGTGAAATTGAATTAATTTGGATTAGTTTATTACATATTGTGTAAGAAAGTGAGTTAATTTAACACTTTCTTTAGTCCAAAATAATCTGGTTTGATTATTACAATTTAAAAACAATTAAAAATGTGTAAAATTAAAAAGTGGAAAATTAATATAGAAAATTACAACAAAAAAAATTAGTAATGCTTCAAATTTCAAAATCTAATTTTAAACTTTGTAAATTAAAAAAATATAATTGTATCAGCATACTTCAACTTAACTTGAACTTGTCTCAACTCATTGGGCAACAAGTAAGTCAAGAAGTTAAGATAATATTAGGTATGATAACATGACAAGTCGAGATAATTTTCTCCATCTCAATTCCCATAAAAAAAATTAGGTTTAAGGATAGGTTTAAAAAAATGGGATAAAAAGTTTAAGCTTAATCTCATTTACGTTAAATTTTATCCCGTTTGGAGAAACATGCTTCACATTTTTAAAATACAATAATTTATTATGTATTTTTAATTAGATTAGATATTAAATTATTTATCATATTTTAATTCAAACAATATTAGTGAAGCATTTCATCTTTTTTGTTTATATTTCTCTGCTTTGTTATTACAACACCATAACTTTGCATACATAATATCATCACTACAAATTAAATTAAGAGTTAAAAATTATAATTCATAAACTATATCATATCGTTCAAGTTTTAAAATATCACAAAAACAATTTTGTATGAAACGACACGTCCTAAGATATGCAAATTTCAAGTTATAACATTAAAATTGAAAACTTTACTAAACCAGTCCTCATTTTTAAGTTTTGGATTGACCCACAACTAATTAAAAAGTGATATGTTCAACTTAATAAATTACAATTTCCAAGCTTTCTAACATGTTAAAGATCAGCCATATCAAAATTTCCAAGCTTTCAAGAAGTTGGCTAACCTGTATCAGAATTCAGCATAATGGGTTACACTTGAACAAATAATCAATATGCTTACCTCTGCAGTATATGATTACTTACGTCTAAAAGGATTAACAGAGCTTTCCAACCAATTTTAGCATAAATTACCTTAGAAAAGTTTCAACTCTCAACCATTAACAAGGGATAAATGTAATCATGCATACACAAAGTAATACATCAAACATGGAGAATAAATCATCAACCGGTCTATTCAAAGCCTTAATGCTTCCATCTATAATTTCCTCAACCCTATAGCCCCAAGAGAGCAGCACTTAATGCTTCCATCTATCATTTCCTCAACCTTATAGCCCCGCTCCAATAGAATTTCAAGCGCTTACTACCTGGCCTGCGATCGGCCCACTTGCATCATTTCCAACAAAATAAATTATTAATAAGGTTAATTCGTAAATTTTGTTATCAATTCAGAGAAAATGTTAATTAATATTGAGAAAATTAATATACTGATAATTTTAAGATCATATAAATGATAGATTTTATATTATTTTTCATTGATGATTGAATTAATTAATAAACTCTTTTATAAAATATGGTCATTTTAGGAATACATTTACTATTTTATTTGCCCAAATATAATCCTTAAGGAATAAATAGTTTATATTCAGACAATACAAGTAAAGATATTATATTAAGGTATATAAGAAAAATATAATTTTTAAAATAATAAATTAAATATAATATATGTTTATAAGTACAATAAAATCAAACACAAATATTAAGATAAAAATTAGTATTTATATAAATATTAAAAAAACTAGTATTTTTCTTATGTAGTGTTAATTAATATATTTATTAAAAATAATATATTTTCTATATTTAATACAAATGTCTCTCTCTCTATATGTGTGTGTATGTGAGACTTAAATATGATTTTGATCTTTAATAAATATTTGAATTTTGCATTTGATCTATGATAAATTTTTCCTTCACATCTATTCCCTGATATTTGAAAAGTTTTATTTTAGATCCATGCTGTCAGTTAAGTAATGACATCTCCATTAAATATTTGATAACGCAATTCGTGGTGGCTCAACAACCGCCAGTATTTATTTCAAAATCAAATTTAAATTTTCTGGCAATTAAAAATCGCCATAAGAAATGACAAAGGCACACGCATCAACTGCTCCTGGGAAACCCCACCAAGTCCATCCATCCATCAAATCCTCGGGTGTATCCTAAGCAACCAACATTAAAATGCCTCTCCCTAATCTCAATGCTACCTTTGTCAAAAACCAAACTCAACAGTTAATTTATACCCAATCCAAAACAAAACCCAAAATTTAATCCATTTTTAAAACCTCAATGGTAACCCTCTCAATTTCGAAGACTTCATCCTCAATGGATATAACGACAAACCCCCCGCCATCGCCACTCCTCTTGTCAATCCTCACTCCCTTGTCTTTAGTAACCAGAGCTCGCCGTGTCCACAAATTCCATGTCCTAACTCCAGTAATCGACGATAACCCTTCTTCCTCCACTGGTGGGGGAAACACGTCATTCATCTAGACATCATTATTGTATTCCACAACATCCTCGTCGAGAATCGCGTCCTTCATCTTATCTCCCTCAGTCTTGAGATCAAGCATGAGCTTTTCCTTGATGGCGTTGATCCCCTAGTTACTAATGAGGAACCACGACCGCGTGAGGTGCATTTGTATGTTGGCATTAGTGAGCAACGACAGGGATGGCGAGTCGAATTCTCGCTATGCTAGAGAGTGAAATCTTTCGCAATGTCAATGGGCGAGGAGTTGGAGTCGAGTTTGGTGCAGCAGAGGTGGCACTGACTCCCCCACTTCAAAGAAGGAAACATGAAATTTTAAAGAGGCTTCCAATGGGTACTCCAACATCCTACAATGGAAGATGAGTTCAAGCATGGAAGTGAAAACAGTATGAACAACACACAATAACCAATACGGGGTGAATTGGTTTAAACTTGGTCTTTTAAAAATCTTTAAAGAATCAGAGTAATCAAGATCGTATCACAAATAAAACAAGAATACTCAAACCAATAAAACCACTCAACTCAAGAATGCAATCACAAAAACTTCACTTGTTGAATAAGAAAGATAACACCAAAGAATCACAGATTATGACAACAAGAAAAGATTAGAAGGAAGTAGTTAACACAATGGTTTATATTGGTTCACTTCTCACCCTTGAGAAGTTACATCCAATTCTTCCAATCACAAAGGTTAGAGTTCCACTAATAAAAAATTGTTCTCACAAGCTTTTCAAGCTTTTTACACAATCACTCTTAATCAGACCTAGATTAAGAACGGGGCTTCTAACACCTTAGAATCTCTGTGATCCAAGACATAGAGATCACCCATCTCTACCTTTATCCCCTAGGAACACCTATCCTAGTAAAGCTCTAAGAAATCCTATGTTATTAATACAAAAAGAATCTCAAAAGAATACATAGTAGAGTGTAAAGAAAGAAACCACCTTTGATCCAATAAATGAAGTATGCAAATGATTTAACATACTTGGATTAAAAGATGGAAGAAGTTGTTCTAGAACCTTCTTTACAAATTTTTTTTTTAAAAGCTTCCCCAAGAAGAAATCCTCCTTTGAAATCTTTGAATCTTGAGGATTTGTGGGGCTTTAACAGAGTTTAGCACTTGTAACCTTTTCTTGCTCAGAAAGCTAATGAATGAACTTTGTAATTTTGTTATTTTTTTCTTCAAAACACCCAATAGCTATTTATAGAAATCAGTTTGTAGCTGTCAGTAATAAATTAAAACATTAACGTAATCAATTAAATACTCTTATGTAATCAATTGTTAACAAGTTTAATCGATTAAAGTGTTCTTGAGCTTTCTGGAAAAGATATATGAACAAAGTAATCGATTAATTCGCCATGTAATTGATTAACACGGACAGTCTTAATTTCAAATACGTGCCAAGTAATCGATTACCACAAATCGTAATTGATTATCACAGGAAGACTTTTCTGTGACTTTGTGAAGTGTAATCAATTACCATTCTCTTGTAATCGATTAAAATGTTCTTGAAAGCTTAATAATAGATTACCACAAGTTGGTAATAGATTAAAGCAGAGAATTTTTTTTTCCAAAACCTTAAACTTTTCCACTTTGGCTTTTATGCAATTATGAAAACCATTTGTTTCAAAAAAGCTTTTTCACAAAACTTATGCTTTTATGAAAACATGAATGCAAAAATCATGTATGAGCTTTATGCAACAGATCATAAGAAGTTTCATCTTATACACAAATTACAACTACCAATCAAATTGATTTGGCATGTAAAAAAGCCTAAACACTTTGTAGACTTGAGACTCAGCTTCTTGATCCTCTTGAACTCCCCTCTGACTCTAACAATCTCTCCCTTTTTGGCTTTGATCATGCCAAACTTCAATTGAACATGTTGAACCTTAGTGTTCTTCTTAGGAGAGAGTTTCCAAGAGCTTTTACTTAAACCTGAAAAATAATAAGCCTCTAGCCAAGACCAGGTGTTACGTATACTTTGCATAAACTCAAAACATCATAAGCATGTGTATTGCTCCCCTTTTCTTATGTAATTGCATATCAAGTTAGATTTAGAGCAATGCTTATGTTCATTTGAAATAGAGTAACCATTTATCATTTTTTATTTTAGTTTATTTCATCCTTCTTGCCTTCTATTCTTTTAATTACTCAACATCCTTCATATGTTCATTATTCATTTTTCTCCCCCTTTTGGCTTCTCAAAGGCAAAATGTTCCAGTTATAATGAAATAAGCTAAGGAAGATGTAAACAATATAAAACAAAATTTTATTCATTAATAGAAAGATGTAGAAACATAAAATGAACATCAAAGATAACTACTGAACATTCAAGAAAGCAAACAACAAAAGCCATAGATAATCGATTACCGATCCTTCATAATCGATTATTCCAGGACAAAATATAACTCTGAACATGGTGTAATCGATTACTACGAAGAGGTAATCGATTACTCTAGAGATTTTTTGCCTCTGAATTGCATTTGAACACCAAGTAATCGATTAATTTGACAGGTAATTGATTACTCCAAAGAGTTTTTCATTTTGAAATACACTTTAAGTACCAAGTAATCGATTAATACGCATGGTAATCGATTACTCCAAAGAATTTTTAACTCTAAATTGTCTCTAAACCTCACAGAATCAATTAATACATATAGTAATTGATTAAAGAAGACAATCATGCAGAGTGAATAGTGTCATTCATCATAATTCAAATTTTTGTTATATGTGATGCATAGTTAATTTGTGAGTGGTTTTCATGTAATCAGGCACATCATAAGCATGCTAGCATATATTAGATACATCAAGAATACCTAGCATGTTCCTAAGAGCATAGAATCTATCTCTAGCTAAGGGTTTAGTAAAAATATCAGCCAATTGATTATTTGTGTCAACAAACTCAATTAAACAATTACCCTTTTGAATGTGATCTCTGAGGAAGTGATGTATGTTCTCTATATGCTTAGTCCTTGAGTGCAATATTGGATTCTTTGATAAGTTGATAGCACTTGTATTGTCACATAGCAAAGGAATACCTTTCAATTCAACACCAAAATCTTGTAATTGTTGCTTTAACCACAAGCTTTGAGCACAACAACTTCCAGCATCAATGTACTCAGCCTCAGCTGTTGATAGAGCAACACAAGATTGTTTCTTGCAATGTCATGAGATAAGTGAAATTTCCAATAAATGGCATGTTTCGCTTGTGCTTTCCCTGTCTAATTTGCATCCTGCAAAATTAGAATCTGAGTATCCAATTAAATTTAATAATGCACCTTTGGGATACTAAAGACCAACTCTTGGAGTTGATTTGAGATATTTGATTATTCTCTTGATTGCTGTGAGGTATGATTCTTCAGGATTAGCTTGATATCTTGCACATAAGCACACACTCAACATTATATCTGGTCTACTTGCAGTCAAGTACAATAAAGATCCAATCATCCCTCTATACTCATCAACCTTCTTGCCTTTTTTATCTGAATCAAGGTAAGTTGAGGTTGCCATAGGAGTTGTAGCATCTTTGCTTTCTCCATGTCAAATTTCTTGATCAATTCATGACAGTACTTTGTTGGGTTGAGAAATGTCTCATTCTTCATTAGCTTCACTTGAAGTCCAAGAAAGAATGTTAATTCTCCCATCATAGACATTTCAAATTCATTCTACTAGAGATTGAGAGTATTTTGCACAAGGAATGATTAGTTGAACCAAAAATAATATCATCAACATATATTTGAACCAATAAGATGTCATTGCCATGTTTCTTGATGAACAATGTTTTGTCCACTTGTCCTCTCATGAAGGATTGGCTAAGTAAGAAGTTGCTCAATCTTTCATACCAGGACCTAGGAGCTTACTTTAATCCATAAAAAGCTTTCTTTGAGTTTAAAAACATGATTAGGATATTTAAAATCAACAAAGTCAGGAGGTTGATCAACATAGATTTCCTCCTCAATATATCCATTAAGAAAAGAACTATTTACATCCATTTGAAACAGTTTGAAATCCATTAAACATGCAAATGCAAGCAGTAATCTAATGGCCTTTAACCTTGCTACTGGAGCATAGGTCTCTTCATAGTCAATGCCTTCCTCTTGGTTGTAACCTTTTGTAACCAATCTAGCTTTGTTTCTGACTATGATGCCACTTTCATCAAGTTTGTTCCTAAAAACCCACTTGGTGCCAATAGGCTTGTGAGAAAAAGGTCTAGGAACAAGTTCCCAAACTTCATTTCTCTTGAACTGATTAAGTTCATCATGATTGGCAAGCATCCAATGCTCATCAAGTAAAGCTTGGTCAATGTTCTTAGGTTCAATTTCAGAAACAAAAGCCATGTCACAACATAAATTCCTGAGTGAAGATCTAGTAGATACTCCCTTAGTAACTTCACAAATTATGTTGTCAAGGGAGAAATCTCTTGTTGTTCTCTAGTCCTTAGGCTTTTGATTAGGTATTGACTGATCAATATCTTCATCTGCTTCATCCTTATTCTTTTCATTTGATCCATTGAGTTGCACATATTCTTCTATAGAACCTGCATCATTATCACAACTCTTTTCGTCTTTTGAGGAGTTAGATTCATCACAAATAACATGAACTGATCCTTCCATGCATAAAGTTCTTTTATTGAAGACTCTATATGCTTTGCTTTGTAATGAATATCCAAGAAAGATGACTTCATCAGCCTTTGCATCAAACTTGCCAAGTGACTCATTTCCATTATTTAAAACAAAACATTTACAACCAAATGCTCTTAGGTGAGCAATGTTTGGTTTTCTACCTTTATATAGTTCAAAGGAATTTTTCTTCAAAATAGGCCTTATGAGTAATCTATTCAAAGTGTAGCAAACAGTACTCACAACATCAGCCCAAAAATGTTTAGGCAAATTTGTCTCATTAAGAAGAGTTCTAACTCCTTCTTCAAGGGATCTATTTTTCCTCTCTACAACACCATTTTGCTGAGGTGTTCTTGGAGCTGAAAAATTGTGGTTGATTCCATTTTTTTCACAGAACTTTTCAAAATGCTCATTTTGGAATTCATTACCATGATCACTTCTTATTGAGATAATTTTGCAGCCTTTTTCATTTTGAACTAGCTTGGCTAATTTTCTGAATGCAATGAAAGCATCACTCTTGGATTTTAAAAACAAAGTCCATGTGAATCTAGAATAGTCATCAACTATTACAAGCCCATAGCAATTGCTTCCTAAGCTTATAGTTCTAGAAGGACCAAACAAATCCATGTGAAGCAATTCAAGGGGTCTTGAGGTGGAAACCAAGTTTTTATTTTGAAAAGAAATCTTAGTTTGTTTCCCCTTTTGACATGCATCACATAGTTTTTCCTTTTCAAACTTAAGTTTAGGTAAACCAATGACTAGGTCTTTTCTAATAAGCTTGTCCATGTGATGCATGTTAATGTGACTAGCTCTCCTATGTTATTGTGAATGAATGCATGTTCTATAGAGAGTAAGTAGATGTTACCATTTCTTTTTCCTACATGGATAACCTCACCGGATTAACCATCACATATCAAGTAGCAATTATCATTAAAGGATACCAGGAATCCTTTATCACATAGCTGACTTATACTTAGAAGATTGTGCTTTAAACCTTCCACATAGAGTACATTTCTGATCTTGGTTTTAAAGTTGTCTCCTATATTACCTTTACCTTTTATCTTTCCTTTATTGTTGTCTCGATAAGTGACAAATCCTCCA
This sequence comes from Glycine latifolia, assembly GCA_013407115.1. Taxonomy (NCBI): domain Eukaryota; kingdom Viridiplantae; phylum Streptophyta; class Magnoliopsida; order Fabales; family Fabaceae; genus Glycine; species Glycine latifolia. The sequence continues at coordinate 16,970,107 of CM023956.1, read as the reverse complement.
TCCTTTAAAGTCAAATTTGTAAGCATGGATTTGTCACCCGTCATGTGTCTAGAGCATCCACTGTCTAAGTATCATAATGATGCTTTAGCTCTAAGGCACACCTGCAAAAATGAAATCAAGTGGCAAAGAAAGATACCCAATTAAGCTTGTTTCCATAAGAGTTAGCTACTTTTCTCTTTTTCTTTGGAACCCAAATGCAGTCTCGATTAGGCACATAGAACCTTCTAGCATAACACTTATGAGATGTGTGTCATTCTTTCATGCAATAATGACATATGACAGATTTTGATTTTCTTTCAAAATGAGCCTTTTTAGTATGCTTTTTAGAAAACCTTTGTCTATTCATCTGTTTTGGAGGTACAAACTTGGTGTTTCAGAAAGGTTTTGAGTGATGTTTGTAACCCAAACCAGATGTATCTCCAGCATACTTTTGCACACTTAACATTTGATTCAAACTACATTTTCCTTGGTAAAGCTTTTGTGAGATCTACCAAGTATGAGTTTTCACTTTGTAAAGACATGCACTTTTCAAGTTGGCTCTTTGTGAATTCATCAAATTCTTTTTGCAAAGCTTTTTGGTCATTTACTTTTGAATAGGAAGAAGCACATACACACCCATTTGCTTTGTAACTTGAAACAAGTTTTTCATTCTCTTCTTTCAAGTTACAAAGTTCAACTTACAATGATGCAAGTTCGGTGATATGCCATCTAAGTTTACCTTTTATCTTATTGTTGGAGATTGCATGTTTTTGAGCCTCATGCATTTCATGAAAAGCATCAACAAGTTGATCAAATTCAGGATTTACTTCTGATTCAGCACATGAGTCATCTTCATCAATTGTTGAATTTAGGCACACATTTGCTTCTTCATTCTCCCTTGATGATTCAGAAGTTGTTGAGGCATTTTCTTCCCATGCAATCTAGGATTTCTTTGGTTTTCTTTTTCTCTTTGCTTTCTTTTCACCTAACTGCTTCTTCAAAAATATAGTACATTCAGATTTAATATGACCTTGCTTACCACATTAAAAGCAATTGAAGTTGGTATTGTTGTTGTTGTCACTTCTTTTGTTGAACTTTGTGAACTTTTTGTTCTTGTTCTTCTTCATGAATTTGCTGAATCTTTTGACTATTAGGTTTAGATTCTCATTACCTTCATCTTCACATGAATCTTCTTCTTTTTCCACATTTGAGGATGCAGCTTTCAAGGCTATGCTCTTTTGTTTCTTGTCTGCATCTTCTGCATGTGTTAATTGAGACATTTCTAATTCATACTCAAGTAGCTTACCAAAAAGTGTAGCCGTGGACATCTTTGATGGATCTTTAGACTCCTTGATTGCTGTCACCTTTGGTTGCTATGGTCTTGTTAGGCACTTCAAGATCTTGATGTTTAATTCTTCAGTATCAAATGTCTTTCCAAGACCAAGAAGATAATTTACAATGTGTGTGAATTTGGTTTGGAGTTGAGATATGTTTTCTGTTGTGTTCATCTTGAACATCTCATACTCATGAATCAAGGCACGCTTCCTTGATCTTCTAACTTCATCTATCCCTTCATGAGTGATTTTTAACATCTCCCACATCTCCTTAGCACTTTTACACCTAACAGTCTTGAAAATTCATCAGATGATAGTGCAGAGGTTATCATATTCTTTACTGAAAATCGTATTGAACTACTCTCTTTTATGCATCTGTCATCTCATCCCATTCTTTGGGAATCGTTTCATTATCAACAGTTTTGATTTGAATCAAAGGACCTTTTTCTATTGCATTCCATGCACCAGGGTTATTTGGTTGGATGAATATCTGCATTCTATTTTTCCAAAAACTGAAATGCTCTCTTTCAAACATCAGAGGATGATTGAGGAAGGCACCCTCCTTGAAGATAATTTGTGTGGTATTCATTTTCTTTGAAAAAAAGATAGTGATCTTGAATAACACTTGAGAACCTGCTCTTGATACCAATTGAAATTAGTATGAACAACACACAATAACCAAGAGGGGGGTGAATTGGTTTAAACTTGGCCTTTTAAAAATCTTTAAAGAATCAGAGTAATCAAGATCGTATCACAAATGAACCAAGAATACCCCAACCAATCAAACCACTCAGCTCAAGAATGCAATCACAAAAACTTCACTTGTTTAATAACAAAGATAGCACCCAAGAATATTAGATTATGATAGCAAGAAAAGATTAGAAGGAAGTAGTCAACATAATGGTTTATACTGGTTTACTTCTCACCCTTGAGAAGTTACATCTAGTTCTTCCAACCACAAAGGTTAGAGTACCACTAATAACAAATTGTTCTTACAAGTTTTTTACATAATCACTCTTAATCAGACCTAGATTAAGAATGAGGCTTCTAACACCTTAGAATCTCTGTGATCCAAGACATAGAGATCACCCACCTCTACTCTTATCCCCTAGGAACACCTATCCTAGTAAAGCTCTAAGAAATCCTATGTTATTAATACAAAAAGAATCTCAAAAGAATACATAGTTTGTGTAAAGAAAGAAACCACCTTTGATCTAGTAAATGAAGTATGCAAATGATTTACCATACTTCGATTAAAAGATGCAAGAAGTTGTTCTAGAACCTTCTTTACAAAATTTCTTTTGAAAGCTTGCCCAAGAAGAAACCCTCATTTGAAATCTTTGAATCTTGAGGATTTGTGGGACTTTAATAAAGTCTAGGACTTGTAAACCTTTCTTGCTCAAAAAGCTAATGAATGAACTTTGTAATTTCGTTGTTTTTTTTCTTTTCAAAACACCCAACAAATATTTATAGAAATCAATTTGTAACTGTCAGTAATCGATTAAAATGTTAATGTAATCGATTAAATACTCTTATGTAATCAATTGTTAACAAGTTTATTCGATTAAAGTGTTCTTGAGCTTTCTGGAAATGATATATGAACAAAGTAATCGATTAATTTGCCATGTAATCGATTAACACAGGCAGTGTTAATTTCAAATACGCACCAAGTAACCGATTACCACAAATCGTAATCAATTATCACAAGAAGACATAAGTAATAGATTACCACAAGTTGGTAATCCATTAAAGCAGAGAAACAATGTTTTTCCAAAACCTTAAACTTGGAACACTTTGGCTTTTATGCAATCATGAAAACCATTTGTTTTAGAAAAACTTTTTCACAAGACTTATGCTTTTATGAAAACATGAATGCAAAAACCATGGATGAGCTTTTTGCAATGGATCATAGGAAGTTTCATCTCATACACAAATTGCAACTATCAATCAAATTGATTTGTGTTGCGAAATCGGCAAGTGTACCGCTCGTTTCAAGTAATAAAGTGAGTAAGTAAAGTATCGTCTCCACAGGGATTGAATGTAATTTTATTGTAACTTAACATCTTAGAAATCAGAAGACAAATAATAAATTGAGAGAATTGGTGGAGTTTGTATGATTACGTAACTTAAATTAAATAACAGAAAATTAACGAGAATGTAAACTAAACTTAATTTAATTGTTATGCAGTGAGGAGAAACAATTGTGGTTAAAGCGCATTCCCCTATGATCCCTACCTTCTATACTTAAATTGATTATTATCTTGAATTATTTCTAATTGCTCAGCTGATGTATTCTCACATAATTAGCTAAATTCTAATCATTTAGCAATATAACCCTTTAGTGAAATTAGAAACCCTAATCCCTTAGTGATTCCCTCTTAAACCAAGCATTCAGCAGATACATCCTGAAGTTGCTGCAACTACACATTCCTATCCCTAGGTAATGTATAAATTGTCATTTTACTCATTTCAGAAACTAGAATCCCAATATCCCTATTGTGAATCCTAACCCTAAGCATCTTAATAGAATGGCCAGTCCCAATTAAGAACAATACAATGAAGAACAGAATAAAACAAAGCAATTATGATAATTCTCATTAAAACCAATCAAGACATAGAGGAGTTCACATAGTTTCTTGCTCTAACCACAATAAAAGAACTTAGCCAAGCATGCTCAGAACTGACA
>CM023956.1:16941589-16955004 GCA_013407115.1 Glycine latifolia | reverse complement strand
CCCCCTGACTCTAATAGGAAGGGGTGGGTCTAATAGTTAGGTTGGGCTGAGGCCTATTGGAAGAGGCGAAGGGCGAAGGAGGAGTCAGGCTAGTGTGGAAGAGGTCGAGGAGCTAGGAGGTGGTGGTGGGTGGCGAAAGTGGAACATAAGAGTGCGGAGGAGAAGTATTCTCAATGTGATTTATTTATTTTTTACTTTAATTGATTTTGATTTTTTAACCACCAAAAAATTTTAATTGATTTTGAAACAAATATTTGAGATTTTTGAGTCACCACGAATCGCGTTATCAAATTGTTAATGGACACATCATCACTTAACTGACAACAGGGATCTAAAACAAAACCCTTTAATATTAGGGAGCAATGCGAAGGAAAAATTTATTAGGGTTCAAACGCAAAATTTGGGTATATATCAGGGATCAAACACACACACACAAATATATATCTTACTTACCTATAACCTAAAAGCATATCACTCCTTCATGACTTAGTTAACATTGCACAAAGATAATCTTAGAGACGTTGTAAACACAACACTTTCATTGGATTTGAGGCCACTGGCATCCTAAAAATGCCTAACCAACGTGTCGTGAAAAGGGTATTGTAACAAATTTCATCTTCAATCTTACTTACACAGAGTGGGAAGTTATTTGTAAACCCTAATCTCATATTTCATTATCCATATTCCAATTTCAGGTGATTTATTCAAAACTAGTTACCTTATGCGCGTGTATAGAAATAAGAGCAATGAGCAACAAACATGTTATTTAATAATGAAATTAATATACTGGTAATTTTGAGATCATATAAATGGTAGGTTTTATACTATTTTTCATTAATGATTTAATTAACCAATAAATTATTTTATATAATGTAGTCATTTTAAGAATACATTTATTATTTTATTTGTCCAAATATAATCTTTATGGAATAAATAGTTGGTGTTTCGACAATGCATGTAAAGATGTTATATTAAGGTATATAAGTAAAATACATATTTTAAAATAAAAAATTAAATATAATATATGTTTGTGTTCTTATCAAAATCTGGATTGGGATTACATCAGGATGGACGTGGTCAAAGTAGGCTCCAGACTCTGCACGTTGGATGATTAGTCGACCTTGTTAGGAGAAGGGTCTTGCAAAACAAAGGAAATGACTCTGACGCTCAAGTAAGTACATTAATTGTATAGAGAGAAAAACATATATATGAGCATATGAATGTTCAAGTATCCGTGAATGAGTTGTGTGTTCAAGGGTTAGGCGAAACCTGATATTTATAGAATTAGCGTGGGCCTTGGGCCCTTGTAGATAATTATTAACTAGTAGATAAAGGCTAATAGATAATTGCAAGTTCATTCTGTGATTTTGAATTGTGTAATCGATTAAAATGTTCTTTGTTTTTAAGTAATAGATTACCACTAACTTGTAATCGATAAAATCAGTGAGAAAACATTTTTCCCAAAACTTGAAACATGGAACTCTTAGCTTTATATGCACTCATGAAAACCTTGTGTTTCAGAAAAGCTTTTTATGAAACTTTTGCTTTTGTGAAAACATGAATGAAAAAACATGAATGAGATTTATGTAATGGATCATAGGAAGCATCACCTTAGACATACACAAATTACAAATGACATTCAATTGAATTGGCATGTAAGAAGCCTAAACATTTCATTGTCTAAGATCCTCAGCTTCATTGATCCTCTCTAGCTCCCCTTGAGTCTAACAATCTCTCCCTTTTTGGCTTTGTTCATGTTAAACTTCAATTGAACATCTTGATCCTTAGTGTTCTTTAGGAGAGTGTTTCCATGAGCTATTATTTGATACTTGAAAAAGAATAAGCTTGCTAGCCAAGATCAAGTGTCAAGTATCCTTTGCATAAACTATACACATCATAAGCATTTTTATTGCTCCCCCTTTCTCTTGTAATTTCATATCAATTCAAATTAGAGCAATTTTTATGTTTAATTTAATCAGAGCATATATTCCTATATTTTTCTCCCCCTGCACCCTGCATTTATTTATTTTTCTCCCCCTTTACGCTTATCAAGGTAAAATATACCAGTAATAAGTGAAATAAGTAGAGGAAGATTAGAAAAACCTAAAAAAAATTTTATTTATTCAATGATAAAAGTGCATACATCAAGGCAAGTCATCAAATATCATAGTAGAATATGAGAAAACAAAAACAACACAACCAAAAATTGAACAAGACAACCACTAAGCTGATCTAAACATCAAAGTCCTTGAGACTCATCCTAGTCTTAGTGTTTCCTAGTCTAATGGTAATGTCTTTTAGAGAGGAATGAACATCAGCTAAATGTTCATGATGCAAAGTGATCATAGCATGTATCTTTTGAACCATAAAAGACTAAAAAAGACTCCACTGCTGCTCAGTAGGTGTAGCTTCAACATCTTCTTCCTCATCAGCTTCTTGGTCCTCATCAGCAACTCCTTGAGGAGCTTGAGCTCTAGCCATGGTCCACCCATTAGGGGTGTTTATCATTCCCAACTTGGTGAGATGCTTCTTGGAGATGAGTTTCGTTATGTTGGTGGTGTTGTCCACAATTTCATTGGTCACATCAATCTCAAAGTAGTCAATGAACCTTGAGATCATGACAACATAAGGAAATTGATAGCTCAACAGCCTTTTGGCCTTCATCATAGTTTCTTCAATAGTCAGAACCCAATTGATTTGAGTCATTGTCTTCATCCCATACACCAACTGAAGATCATCATTAGTGATTTGAGCATGGTTGGTTGATCTAGGTGTCAGAATGTAAGTAATGATGTAGTGAAGAAGCCTATCTTCTGTTGTCATTTAGCCAACACCTAATCTGTTTCCAATTTGTGCATTAGGATTCTGTAGCATACCTTTATAGGTATCCATCTTTGAGTAACCACCCTCTTCTTCAAGCCGTCAAACACCTCCAAAAGTGATACCAGCCACTGTATTCCACACAGTGTCATCAATCACCATAGCCACTCCATTCACCTTGGAGCAGAGAATGCCATCCATTCTAGCCTTGGCACAAGTATAAAAGACTTTCACCAATTCAGGTTAGTAGGTACCCTTCATCTACAGTAGTTTGGTGAGTCCTTGTGCCTGCAACATCTTAGGGAAGTTGAATCTCTCATTGATAAACTAGTTAAGCTCCAGACAATAGGAGGCAGAACGAACTTAGTAGCATGAAACTGCATGTAGTTGTTCCTTTCATCCTCAGTGAAGAACCAGGTGTCTAACCTGTTCTCTACAGCCTTAGAGCTTTGGCTAGCCTTCCTCTTGCTGGTTTTCTAATTCTTTGAGGAAGATGGTTGAGACATGGTGAAGAGACAAAAATTTTGAAAAAGGAATCTGAAAAGTTTTGGTAGAGGAGAAGAAGAGGCACAACAAGAATAAATAGAGTTTTTCTCGAGGAGGAGGATTGATTTTTGGTGTGAGGAGTGTAGGCTCTTGGATTATGAATTTATGGAGCCAAACTAGGTTAAACTTTGAATTTTCAAATCAGAATAACTACTTTCATGGAGCCCAATGAAGTCTGGGTTCACTGAACCAGAATTTGAATTTGAATTAAGAGATAAGGTTTCTGAATTTACATTAAAAGTAGTGCAGAGTTGTAGTAATTGTTGTAGTAATCGATTACAAGTTCTTTGTAATCAATTATTTCAGAGCACAGACATTCCTCTGAACCCCATGTAATCGATTAATTTGTAGGTGTAATCAATTAATTCGTAGGTGTAATCGATCATTCTAGAGTATTTTTAAACTATAATAACCCTAAACCCTCATGTAATCGATTAATTCATTAGTGTAATCGATTACATCAGTGAGTTTTTACACTGTAATCGATTAATCCATGGATGTAATCGATTAAGTCAGTGAGTAAGGCCCAATTTTGGCCTTTGGTAATCGATTACCATCTGTGGTAATCGATTATCACAAAGAATTATGCAGTTTGAATATTGACATTTATCAGGAAATGTATTTTGCTAAATATGATGCATAATGTACTTGTGATAAATTGCATGTTATCAAAACACATCATTTACATGCTAATCAATGTTGGATTCATCAAGAATGTCTAGCATGTTTCTAAGGAGAAAGAATCTATCTCTAGCAAGGGGTTTTGTGAATACATCAGCTAATTGATTATTTGTATCAATGAATTCAATTGATCAATTACCCTTTTGAATATGGCCTCTGAGGAAATGATGCCTGATCTCAATGTGCTTTGTCCTTGAGTGCATAATTGGATTCTTGGATAGGTTGATGGCACTGGTGTTGTCACACAGTAATGGAATTTGATTCATTTCAGCACCATAGTCCTGAATTTGTTGCTCTAACAACAAGCTTTGAGCACAACAATTACCAGCTGCAATATACTCTGCCTCAGCTGTTGAGAGTGTAGCATAAGACTGTTTTTTGCAATGCCATGAGATCAAGGAACTTGCTAGTAGATGACATGTTCCACTTGTGCTCTTTCTATCTAAGGTTAGAGAATGGATTGATTGATGTGCTTGCGAAAAAATATGCTGGAGTCATTGGAGTGACAAAAGGGTCAAAGGAGATTTTAAGATCATATAAATGGTATGTTTTATATTATTTTCCATTAATGGTTGTATTATTCAATCAATTTTTTTATATAAAAAATAGTCATTTGAGGAATATATTTATTATTTTATTTGGCCAAATATAATATTCAAGGAATAAGTAGGTTGTGTTCCGACATTGCATGTATAGATATTATATTAAAATTTATAAGTAAAATACATATTTTAAAATAAAAAATTAAATACAATATATGTTTATATGTAAAATAAAACCAAATACAAATGTTACGATAAAATTTAGTATTTATATAAATATTAAAAAACTAGAATTTTTTAATATAGTGTTAAGCAATATATTTATGAAATATAATATACTTTCTACAATTAATGTATATGTATATATATTAAAATTAATATATATGTGTATATAATAAAATTAATATATGTATTTAAGATATGTATTGATACACACACACATACACATTTATAGTTATATATATCTTATTTACCTATATTCTAAAAGCATATCACTCATTTATCACTCAGCCACCACCGCACAAAGATAGCCATAGAGGCACTCTACACACATAACCTATGATCTGAAGATGCTGATTTATCTACCACTGTCACTTGTGCTAGACCTAAGGCCACTAGCATCCTAACTAGTGCCTAACGAGCATGTCGCAAAGAGGGTGTTGTGGCAAATTTCATCTTCAGTCTTACACATAGATTGGGAAGGTATTGGTAAACTCTAATATCATATTTCATTATCCATATTCCAATTGCAAGTGATTGATCAAAAATAGTTACCTTGTGTGTGTGTGAATAAAGAAGAATAATGAGTAGCAAACCTTCTATTTTGTGGAATTATCTATACATCATGTGGATGATCAGAAAAAAAATCTTTGAATCTATAACACCATAAATTAAAAACAAAAAATGTTGCTTGAAAACACTTTAATTTTATTTATTTTAGGAATATGTGTCATTGTTTTTTAACTGTTACTTACAAATAATAAAAATATCTTCCTATGTATTTTTAAAACAAAGTGCATTAGTCGAAAAATACTAAATAGTTGCATCAAACTAAAATGAATATGAATATAGAATAACTCAGTTTCTGTAAATAATTAAAATAAAACCAGTAGTGTCACAAAAGAAATATACGAATGCAACCCATAATGGTATGATAGTAATGCAAAATACATTTTATATCCCTGCTACCACAAAATACATACCCTTGGAGAAAAATCTCTCAAAATACATTAAAATCAATAAAAGAAAACTAGGACCAAAGTAGTTGATTTATCACACCAGAAGTATTGAACTAACTAAGACATGCCCTCGAAAGAATTGTCACTCTACTCCTCAGACGTCGATTCCAACTTCCTCAGATGTTCCTAATACTCTTTGACCTCCTAGGATGACATGTCTGAATGGTCTCCTCAGTCCTCTGTAACCTCCACTGGATGCAGTTGTTGTATGTTGTATCTGCGAACGTTACCCCATCCATCGTACTCCTCTGGAGTCAACAGGAATTCCAAATCAAGGCCTGGCTCTTCCAGTTCGAGATACAAGGGAGAATCTTCATGATATCAGAGCTCTACGGGAGAAATGAATCCCCGTGTGATATAGCAGGTTAGTGTATAGTTTATGGTAAAGGGCACTGGATTTAGTCTATCTGTTGGCACTAGGTGGACTCGAGTATGGCAAATGTAACACGTGGTCTTTTTTAGAGTATAGGGACATACCCACTCTCTATCAACGACACCAAGCCATAGACGCCTTGGTTTACTCAGCACTGTTAATACTTGAAAGTTTTTGGTTGTACGGGTGACTCCTCTACTGCTCAAATGCCACAAACAAACAGTAATAAGACAAAGACAAAATGCAACCTAATTAATCAGTATGTGTGGTTTCTCTAAGCAAACACACGCTCGAGATCCTAAGCATGTTAGTAATGTTAGAGTCAGGGGGAGCTCAAGAGGTTCAAGAAGCTGAGTCTTTTAGGCAGTAAAGTGTTTAGGCTTTTTACATGCCAATTCAATTGATTGGTAGTTTTAATTTGTGTATATCTAAGATGAGACTTCCTATGATCCATTGCATAAACCTTATTCATGTTGTCATAAAAGCATAAGTTTTGTGAAGAAGTTTTTCTGAAACATAAAGTTTTCATGATTGCATAAAAAGCCAAGTGTTCAATGTTTAAGTTTTGGAAAAATATCTTCTCACTGGTTTAATCGATTACCAACAAGTGATAATCTATTACTTGAGATTTAAGAACACTTTAATCGATTACAAGATTATGGTAATTGATTACACAACACAAAATCACATAATGGACTTCCTGTGATAATAAATTATAACATGGTGGTAATCGATTACTTGACAACATTTTTAAACAAAGACTTCCTATGATAATCGATTACATTATGATTAATCAGTTACATTGTTCATAAGTCTTTTCCAGAAAGCTCAAGAACACTTTAATCGACTATATGAGTTAATTAATCGATGACACAAGTGAAATAATCAATTACTGATAGTTAAAATAATTTTCTATGAATAGATGAAGCCTGTTTTAAAAAACACACACCATGAAATATCAAAGGATTTTCATAAGCTTTCTGAAGAGAGAAAAGATACAGAGTGCTATTGTAACACCCCGAAAATTTCAGTGTGCTGAGCTGGACGTTTTATGTGTGTAATGCTTGATTACTTGGTTTGTTTTGGTAATTACTGTTTGGTATTATTCAGCCTTGGTATGCATGCTTGATGGATGTTAGGCTTAAGTCAACTCTGCTGTTATGTGGTTGCTGGTCGTGTGATAAGCGTTTGTTGTGTGACTTCAAAATAATTAAACTAAGCTAATTCTGTAGCACAAGATTAACCTAGGTCGACTCAGAGATACAATCAATATGGTTCCAACTTTTCAATTTAGTAGTAAATAATAGGGGATTTTTATCAAACAGTTTGCATGCACTAAATGAAAATTGCAAAAACACAAACTACGATTAAAGATTAATGTAGAAACTAACAGAATTGATAACAAGTAATGTAAAATAAATTAAAGAGCATCAATCCAATTCACCAAACCAAGCTCTTTGAATCATCATTGTTCTCAGAAATTTATCCTATTGTGGAAGTTCATCCAATTTCATTAAAAGCAGTTCAATCGAATTAACCCCTAAATTAATTGAAACCACAACCCTAATTGAAATATCATCCAATTAATCTATGATTTATATTCGAAATTACGAAATGAATCCATAACCTAATCCGCTTTCAATCCTAAAAGTATTCATAATCATGAAAACAAAATAGCAATTGAAGAAGAAAGTGAACATTTACACAGAATTCGAAATACTAAACCAGAACTCAAATTCTTCCCTTGCTTGGGTTGGATCCTTGGATTGATTGATTATTTAGCCTTCCATGATCATTACCAATGAAAGTCCCATGAAATAAGTGCACGAAAATGGAAGAAAGGAAAACGAAAATGAAGAACAAGGAAGAACAGTTGAGAGAAAATAAGAGAAAATGTTTTGATTCTAAAAAGTGGAAAAGAAAAATGTAAAACTGTTTGTGTAAATGAAATGTAATATTATAATTCCTCCTAATGTCACTAACATATAGTGACTAACTCTGAGGCAAAGAATGGGCCATGAGCAACCCATCAATTCTAATTGTTGATGCTATTTACACCAATAAAAGTCCAACTCGCAGCCCAAAATACAAGTACAGTGGTTCTGACTTCAAATCCTAAAATTACCCTCCAAATGACAGAATTGGCCTCGGCTTATTTCTGGCAAACTTGTAGATCTTTTCGTTATCTTTCCAAGGACTACAATAATGCTCAATTCGGAGTATAAATTTTCAGACGATGTTCCTCTCGAATGGCATAACAAAACATCCCTATATATTATAGACCCATTAATCAACAATCCTTCATATTTTGAACCTTACTCACAGATCCCACAACCCAAACGTCATCATATAGATACACTTATCATACCTATGTCAGAAAAACTAGCCATCATCATATCATAGATGAGAATACACTTATACAGTCCACATGACCCATAAGATAATTACCCCCAAATTATTAACTAACAGTAGTAGTAACAAGATACCGTAGAGCTCTGTAGGTCCTGTACAAGGCAGATATGTCAAGTGAGCATAAAATCTGAAAATGCGCAACAATTAGCAATTAAGCCCATTAACTTGCCTAAGACAAAAACTGAATTAGAATGGGAAAATAAAAGTCCAAGAGAAGTCAAATAAGCTAAGAATGATAGGAAAATATTTAACTAAAGGCACTCCATCATCGTGCACGTCAAGTGGACATGCCTTGTCAGCCGTGTTTATAAGCAGCAGAGTGCACAGAGGAGGCGTGTTTTCCTTTCTTCTTCCTTGTGCTTTTCTCTCCTTTCTCTCTAAACTTACCCAGAAATCGCTCTTCCTCAAACCCTTTGTGTCACCTTCAGCCCTTGAGGACCACCATATCTGCCACGAACCCCTTTACGTCAAGAGGAACCTCGTGACTGGAGCAGGAGTCGGTGAACATCTTCCTTGAGGTTTGAAAGAGAACGGACACACTCACGCTTTAGAGGACGGTGTCCAGCATCGCTAGACCATAGAACGAATGCCTGGTTAGGTAAGGGGAGTTTATTATGTTGATGACAACTTTAGATACCATGGTTGGGAGCCGGGGAGTCCAACCATGACGATGGCTGCATGTCCCTAGTGTGTGTTGTTTTTCCCAGAAAAGTTATGTCTTTTAATGAACAGGACGTGATGTGTTTTATGTTTGTTGGTTGGTGTTTTTGTGTGAAGAGTTTGATGGTGTTCTTGTGGGGAGAGTTCATGCGCAAGAACTCCCCGTGCATGCGTGTGAAGCTGGTATTTTTATTTTGTAAACTCCCAAAACACGTTTTTAGTAGTGTTTATGAAGGTGCCAGATATTGGGTTGGGTACACCGGGCTGAGCTTACTATGTAGCGTACATATACATATATATATATATATATACGAGATGTGACACTTAGTAGTCAATTGTTGGCAGATGTCAGATACTGGGTTCCTTACCTGGGGTTGCTTTCTTAGAGTTGTTAAGCTCACTTTCTCTTCCTTAGAGATATCAGGTTCCTTAACCGGGGTTGTTCATTCTCATTAGAACTGACGAGTTTAAGTCTTTTCCTTGTGAGCTACCGAGTTCCCTTACTCGGATGAGCTCATTTTTCTTCCTTTGAGAGAGAGCTACTGGGCTTCCTTCTCGGATTGAGCTAGTGTCCTTCCTTAAGAACACCTACCTGGTACTATGCGGCATTCTTAAACCTTGTCCGCCCTCATTCGCCCTTGTCCGCCCTCGTTCGACCTTGTCCAGATTCTTACATAAAAAATCATTATACCTAGGTGTCCATCCAGACACCTAATACTTCATATCGGCTCACTAGTTCATGTGGTGTTTGTGAATAATGTGTAAATAAGGAACATTTGTGATTATGTTGATAACAGTTGAGGACTGCCTATGTGATGGCTTGAGATAATGATGTGTGCATTGATACCATGGGGGTGTATAATGAGTTATCCTATCCAGGACGGGTTGTTCCTGGCTGGGTTATACATTGATGGTGCCTATAGTTATCGAATGCGGGTGGATATACATAGATACCCACGGGGGTGTATAGACACATGAGATGCATGGACCGGATGGTTAACCTTGCAAGGACCGCAGTCAGTGCATCGATGGGCCCATGTTGGGGTAGCCTGTGATTTTGATGGTATGTATGTACATGGGGGTGCATGACGTATTAACCTATCCATGACGAATTTGTTCCTAACTGGTTCATGCATTGATGGTGCCATTGGACATACGACATTTGCATGAAGGAAATAGGATGATTGGCTGTAGGGTACCGGGCTACTGGGGGGCCACATCTGTTAGGAACTCCTTCTGCCACCCCGGGGCTGATCACCACTGGGAGGGAGCAGCCTATACACGATAGAGTGACCCTGACAAGCTACTACATCATCAAGACCACAAGGATGAACTATTTCTGGGATGGTACCACATGGCATGCTGAGAGATGAGTCAGGAGCATACATCATGCTAGGCATTATAAGTTGACTTGTGAAATGTGGTTGAATGGCTATCCGTGTTGATTGCGTTATGAAATGCTTGGATCTTATGCTAATATTGTGATGTTTGGATTGCCTTCCCTAACTGATGTTATTTATTGGTTGTTGTTTAACATGATAAACTCACATTTGCTTTGTTGTACCGTGTGGTTTGGTACCTGTGATGATCACGAACCGTGTTTGTGTGAGCAGACGGACAACAGTAGGTGACCGGGAAGATGACCCCTTTTTGGTAAGAGCCGCTGAGTTGTTGGGATGACAATGGATCAGGGCCCGACCAAGAATTGTGTCTTTTTGAGAATTTACCTTTCGTTGTGTAATGTCTTTTCTCTTTTGAAAAGTTTATACATTTTAGACGTGGTCAACTGTACCTACAATTAAACTACACACACACACACACACACACACACATATATATATACATATATATATATATATATATATATATATATATATATATATATATATATTTGAGATGTCTTGTACATATCCTATTTACGTGATTACTTTATGATGATGGTTATCACGTGCTCGCGAAAAAAATTACTATTGTTTTCATAATCAAAAGAAAAACTAAAAGGGTTTTCATCTAAAACATGTTAATGACATGATTAATAGGCAATGATACAGTAACGACGAGGCGGATCGTTACAGCTATTTTGTGTTAGTCCCTCAAATCATCAAGTTTCAAGATTCCTTGAGAGGATTTCTTTTGGGGCAAAATTTCTAAAGAAGATTTTAGAGAGAAAGTTCTTAGATAGTTTTCTTTCAACCTTGATTTCAGTTTGGTAATCTTTTTCATTCATTTGTAGTGGATCATCAGGTGGTTTCTCTCCATACAACTTGTTTGTAGTTTCTTTTTAGAATTTCTTTTTGTGTAACTATAACAATAGTTTTTCTTAAAGTTTGTCTATAATAGATGTTTCTAGAGGTAAAAGTAGAGAAGAGTTTTCTTTATGTCTTGATCAATTAGGGTCTAAGTCAGTTAGATTTCTTGTTCTTGATCTAGGTCTGATTGAAAGTGATTGTATGAGCTTGTAAGAAACAGATTGTTAATAGTGGATTAGTTGGTTAGAAGAACTGGATGTAACTTCTCTAGGTTGAGAAGTGAACCAATACAAATCTTGGTATTGACTACTTCAAGGAATAAAAAGTTTGTTATCTGACAATGCATGTAAAGATATTATATTAAGGTGTTAAAGTAAAATACATATTTTAAAGTATATATTAAATGTAATATATGTTTATAAGTAAAATAAAATCAAACACAAATATTAAAACACACGAACACACAAAAACGCACACACACAGTTATATATATATATATATATATATATATATATATATATATATAACACCTAAAAGCAACACAAATCACTCCTTTATGACTCAGTAACTGTTGCACAAAGATAACCTTAGAGGCACATACATCTTAAATATTGCCTAACCAATGCGTCGTGAAAAGGGTTCTACAATAAATTCCATCTTCAATCTTACACATAATTTTGGAAGGTATTTGTAAACCCTAATCTTAGGTTTCATTATCCATATTCCCATTTCAAGTGATTGATTAAAACTAGTTACCTTATGCATGTGTGAATAAAGAAAAGCAATGAGCAACAAACTTTATATTTTGTGGAGTTAGCTATATATCATGCGGATGAACGCAAAAACACCGTTGAGTCCCATGCAAAAATCCAATTTGGTAGCTTTTGACTTATTTTGTATGCAAATTATGGTGTTGGGTCCAATTTTTAGGAGGATATTTTCCTTTGGGTTGTATATTTCGTTCCTTGTTGGTGTAGAAGGGGGTTTGGATCTAGCAACAAGGGCGGTATAAGTTGGATTTTGGATAATTGGTCTTCTGATGGTGGTAGTTGCTCTAGCTGTCTTTCGGATGAGGAGAATATATACTTTGAGGATGACCAAGTGATGTTTTGAGCACAAAGCTTTTGTGTTTTGGCTTTTTACTTCTGGATTTTTTCTCGTATTATATGTGTGGTTTTGGTAGTTTTCAACAAAGTTATCCAAGATATATAATATTGTCGACAATGAATATTTAGAACTTGGACAAATGACAAGCACTGTGTTACATGTTTGGATAGAGAATTTAGAAGCACGATGAGAAAGTCGTGCACCCAAGCTGACATTTAGTGTGTCACGCCTTTAACGTCTGGATGCATAACAACAAACACACCCTGGGGTAAGAAGCCTTAGAAAAATGAAATCCAAGGTTAGAGAATGGATTGATTGATGTGCTTGCGAAAAAATATGTTGGAGTCATTGGAGTGACAAAAGGGTCATAGGAGATTTTAGATCATATAAATGGTATGTTTTATATTATTTTTCATTAATGATTGTATTATTCAATAAATTATTTTATAGAATATAGTCATTTGAGGAATATATTTATTATTTTATTTGTCCAAATATAATCTTCAAGAAATAAATAGTTTATGCTCTGACAATGCATGTAAATATATAATATTAAAGTTTATAAGTACAATACATATTTTAAAATAACAAATTAAATATAATATATGTTTATATGTAAAATAAAACCAAATACAAATGTTAAGATAAAATTTAGCATTTATATAAATATTAAAAAACTAAATTTTTTTAATATAGTGTTAATTAATATATTTATCAAATATAATATACTTTCTGCAATATATATATATATATATATATATATATATATATATATATATATATATAT
>CM023956.1:16914478-16926714 GCA_013407115.1 Glycine latifolia | reverse complement strand
TCACTTCCCTAACCTACTTACTACTAATATTTAAGAGCCTAAGCTAAAGAATCATCTAAGGAAGCAAAAGAATGAAGAATCGCATGCCCTCCCTCTCAAATTCGTGGCCTATTTATAGGTTTTGCCTCCTGCTTGCTTCCACTCGCCCAGGCGAGTGATTTTGCTTGTGTTTGCTCGCCTGGGCGAGCTAATGTTTATCTCCTTGGAACTTGCAGCTCGCCTGGGTGCATCATTTGGCCTGTGGATACTCACCTGGGCGAGTTAAAAGCTTAGTGATGAAGAAAGGTTTTGGGCCTGGGCCTTGTTGCTTCTGACACCCCCAGTTTTGATCCATATGCCCTTTTTGCTTGCTTTGATGCTTCGAAAGCTTCGGATATCCTCGGAACCAATCAAAATACAAAATATGATTGGATTAATCTTACGAAATATGAAAAACAACATTTATCTAAGTACTAAATATAATTTAACTAGGTTTAGGGCAAGTTTATAAATAAAGTTATCAAAATCAAATGATAAGTACCAGCTTTTGAAACATAATTTTAACTGAAATATGGCACTTATCAATCATCACCTACATCTTGACTCCTAGGTATACTAATCATGCATAAGCAACAGATGATGATATTCAGATTGTGTATGGTTTGAAGAATGGTATTCAAATGAACTGGATACTCATCATTGAGGAAGTTATGCTCAAATCCAAAAGATTGATGGATTACCCATTTCCATATGCTGTACTGATTTCTAGATTTATTGATTACTTCAAGGTAGATGTCACTAATGAGGTTGTTGACCACACAAATTCCAGCAATAGCCTCATTAAGGAGAAACATCTTACCAAGCTTGGAATGGTTAAGACACCATATGGATGGTAGATGGATGGGCAACAAATTCCTCCTGCTGGTGCTGAAGAGGAAGGTGAAGAAGATGAAGAAGAGGTTGAAGGCTCTGCTCAACCATCCTACAGTCCTTTTGAATCTCTCATGATTCAAAAGATGGATGCTTTATTGTCTCTTCATCATGAGCACAGAGCTGAGAGAAATTCATCCTTGGAGGAGATGAAATCTAGACTAGAAAACATAGAAGCTAGAATCGTCCTTGATGACTTTGATGAATAAGTTTATCTTGCTTATGGCTTTTTTTTCTCTAGTTGCTACTTCATTATGCTCTTGTTGTCTTCTGTCAATCATTGTTTTGTTTACTGTTTGTTTCAGTATTTTAAATTTCAGTTTGATTAATGTACTGCTTGCATTTGGATTAATACAAGTATTTCTTTTTCTCTCCTTTTATTCTCCTTGTCCATACTATAATCATTTTTGTCTTTGATAAGCCAAATAGGGGGAGAAATAATTGTAATAATTGTAGGGGGAGAAATATACATGTATTGCATGAATGCTTTAATTCTCTAAAATCTACCCAAGTCAGGGGGAGCAGTTTCTAAATGACTTATGCTTATGCGTGTTCTTGCATAAAGCTGACTTAGATATCAGAAATCATTCATCCCTCTAAAGCAATTAAATGATTAGACAAATGGACAATTGATTTCGCATGTTCAAAACGAAAAAGGGGGAGATTGTTGATTTTGAGGGAGAGATTGTTGATTTTAAGGAAAGCTGCAAGAAGATTGAAGCAAGGATGAAGGCTTGATGTTTTAGCTTTTTACATGCCCAATCATTTGAAGACATTTGTAATTTGTCTAAGTGGTTCAAGTGTTTTGCCTTGTGATCTTTCATTTGCATTTGCATTCTCACTATCATGCATACATAGTTTTTGATTAAAAATCTCAAAGCAATCCAATGATTTCATAAGAAGTTAAGTTCTCATGGCTAAATCTTTGAAAAATGAAAACTTACTGTTTTAATCGATTACACAAGCATTTTAATCGATTAAATACATTCATACTATTTCTGAAAAAGCCTTGAAGAACTATTTAATCTATTACCAGCTTCTTGTAATCGATTACATAGTAGTATATGAAAAACATGCATCACTGGAATAATCGATTATTCTGTTATGTAATCGATTATCTTAACTTGGTTGTCATGGTGCCTTACTGGAATAATCGATTACCATTTTTAGTAATCGATTACACAGGCCGGGTTCGTGTTTTTCGTGTTTGAGCTTTACTGGTTTAATCGATTACCAGCCTTATGTAATTGATTATTTCTTCATGCCTTAAATATACTAAAACTGCTTTAATCGATTAAGTATTGGTTTAATCAATTATCTTGTTCATGAAAACATTTCCAGGAAGCTCAATAACATATTAATCGATTATGTGATAACTTAATCGATTACATATGATTAAATAATCGATTACTTTGTCGTTTTAATCGATCATTGTGAGTTAAATCTGTTTTATAACAGCTTTGCTTTAAACTTGTCTTTATAAATAGACTTAGAGAGAATTATTCAAAAAAGCATTATTGAACATTGAGCATTTGTGTGAATCACTAAATGAGAGAAAGCTTTTTCTAGAGCCAAAATACTGAGTTGTTTTAAGAGTGAAAAAGCTCTCATGAGATCAAGAGAGTAAAATCCTTGAGATCAGTTTTTAAAGAAAAGAAGAGATTTCAAGAGTTCTTATACTGAGCTTTGATTTGCATTCAACCTGATTGATTGGTAACATCATTCATTCATTCATTCATTTGAAGGATCACAGGTAGTATCTCTTGAATCTTTCTTTAGAATTTTTCTGTGTATTAAAAATTCTGTTGATATATCGTTGATTCTTTAAAGTGGTTTTCTAGAGTAAGGTTCTCTAGAGGTAAGAACAGAGTAGGATTCTTTGGGTCTTGATCATTTGAAGTCTGTCGGGTTTAGACTTTTGTTTCTTTGTCTAGTGTGGATAAAGGTAATCATTGTAAACTGCTTGTAAAGATTCTTTGATATAGTGAAAGCTCTAACCTAGTGTGGGTTGGAAGTAACTGGATGTAGCCTCCAAGGTTGAGAGGTGAACCAGTATAAATTTCCTTGTCTCTTGTCTTGAATTCTGAATATTTTATTGCTTATCTTTGTGAAATAAAAAATTATCATCAAAGAAACTATTTCTGTCATTACATGCATATCAAGGGCTGATCTTGATTGAAGAAAGAGTTCTGTATTCTCAAAAGGTGAACAAGTGATATGATCCAAGATTTTAATTCAGCAATTTGTTTTAGAAAATTTAAATATAAGTTTTGAACCAATTCACCCCCTCCCTCTTGGTTTATTTGCAGTATATTCATTGTGTTTTTCAACCTCATTCGACCTCATTCGGGTTCCTACCTTGGCACTTAACAAGTCCAAGGTTCCGCCTCTTACCGACCTCATCTGACCTCATTCAGGTTCCTATCTTGGCACTTAACAAGTCCAAGGTTTTGCCTTCTTCCAACCTTATCTGACCTCATTCAGGTTCCTACCTTGGCACTTAACAAGTCCAAGGTTCCACCTTCTACCGACCTTATCCGACCTCATTTGGGTTCCTTGTTAATACTCAATTTAAGAAACACGAACCCGGATCTGTGGCAAGGTGGTT
Source organism: Glycine latifolia (assembly GCA_013407115.1). Classification (NCBI taxonomy): domain Eukaryota; kingdom Viridiplantae; phylum Streptophyta; class Magnoliopsida; order Fabales; family Fabaceae; genus Glycine; species Glycine latifolia. The sequence continues at coordinate 16,923,197 of CM023956.1, read as the reverse complement.
ATTATCACAACTTCTTCCTAATAATTATCATTATTTTATTAAAATGCCAACGTGGACACCTAAAACCTTACATTCACCCTACCTTTTAAGGAATTTTGACCACAAAATTTAGAATCTTACCTGTCAAGTAATTCGGGGTGTAGTTACAAGAGTTCATGTTCCTGCTCCCAAGTCGCCTCCTCGGGTGTTCTTCCTTCCCATTGTATCTTGACTATAGGAATGGTCTTACTCCGGATCGTCTTCTCCATCCTGTCAAGAATCTGGGCTGGCCGTGTAGGGCAAGTCAGATTCTCCCTAATTTGTACTATGTCCGGCTCCACCACGTGTGAAGGGTCGAGTACATATCTCCTTAGTTGTGACACGAGAAAAACATCATGCAACCCGGACAAGCGGGGAGGCAAGGCTAGCATTATGTAGGCCACAGGTCCTATTCTTTGGAGAATTTGATAAGGACCAATGAACCTACGGCTGAGCTTCCTTACTCCCAATGGTCGTCCAACCCCGATCACTGGAGATAGCTCAGGAGCACATGACCGCCCTTATCAAACTGCAGTGGGCGATGCTTGCTATCATAATAGCTTTTCTGTCGACTTTGAGGCCGCAACAGCTTGTCTCAGATCATGTGGATTTGCTCGAAAGTGTCCCGTACCATCTCGGGTCCAACTTAGGCATGACAATTGATTATCCTCAAGCTACAGACAAATCATGTTAGTATTCTAACTAATAAACCACAATATATCTTCCAAATAATTTCTAATTCCTTTAAACCTTCACAAGAAAAGATTATAACCTAGCATGCATCTCAATCTCCTTTCACCTACCACCTTACTACTTCATCCTCAAAATTGAATCACTCTAGTATTTGAACCATTTAACTACATACCATTCAACCTCTACTTCTAAAAATTAATACCAAACAGCCCCATAATAAAAATATGAACTAACAGTCCAAATATCATCAAAATCACTTCCAAAGATCACTAATATTTCAGCCTATAAATCATCACCTATCCTATGGTTTAAATTAACATTTTCACATCATAAAATAACCTTCAAATGACATGAAATTCCAGCCTAAATAATAACCATAAATCTGCATATTTAAGCATATAGGTTAATCCAAATAAATGTTTAACTAGATATTGAAGCCTAAAAAAACAGTCCAAATATCATCAAAATCACTTCCACAGATCACTAATATTTCATCCTATAAATCATCACCTATCCTATGGTTTAAATCAACATTTTCACATCATAAAATAACCTTCAAATGACATGAAATTCCAGCCTAAATAATAACCATAAATCTGCCCATTTAAGCATATAGGTTAATCCAAACAAATGTTTAACTAGAGATTGAAGCCTAGCCTACCTCAAACGGATTTGGATTTGAAATTGATTAAGTGGTTGTTTCTCTTGGAAATCCTCTAAGGAATGAAGTCTTGAAAAGGAAAAGATGAAAGTGAAATGAAAAGAGATGGGAGAGAGAGATTCACATGAGTTGTTGTATGGAGTCTTGAAAGTGACTTCCATTTAAGGCCCTCCTTCCTTTATATAGGGTTTGGAAAATAATAAAATATTTAAAGACATAATTGCCCTTCCTAGCTAGTTATTCTCATCTAGTTCCATTATAACTTAGTTTCTTCTCATTCCATTACATCTTAACTAAACTCATAATTACTCTTTCTAAATATCTTTCCACTTTATACAAAAATCTCCTAAGTCATGATGTCTTTCTTCCAAGTGTCTTCGACTTGTCCTTATATCATGTATGTAAGTCATGAAATATCCTCCCTTCCTACTCCCTCTTTCACGTGATTATCAAGGGAAGAGGAGAAGATTTTTCTTCCTTTCATGCCACCTTGTGTACATATGTCACCTTTTATGAAGAAAAAGAATCCAATTTCATGATAACTTCACACATGGCATTTCCTAGAAATAAGTAAAGTTCAATTCGAACTCTTCTACCTAGAAGATAATATTGAATAATAGAACTCTAGAGATTTCCAGAAACTGACTTCAGTTACAGTACAAATAGCTCATAAACAGTCTATACAGAGTGCTACACAGGCTTTACGTACAAGACTGCTTTATCTTAATTCTGATTGGTCCGTTCTACTTCTGACCATCAAAATTACTAAACCATTTTATTAAATAAATCTCTACATCCTACAATTAAGAGAAATTTTCACAGATTCTACTTATCATTTTTCCATATTTTTCTGCTGCCTGAATTCTTCTGAATAAAATTTCAAAGTTATTATCGTATAAAATTTATAGAAATTCTATTCTAAGGTTTTTCTGTCACAACTGTATAGTTTCTAACTCTACAAATTATTTACTATTATATGAGTCCTGTCTCACCTTATTTTGCTTCAATTTGAAATTTCTAATTTATACAGCGTGTACCGACGCTGTCCGAGAAACAATCCAATTATCATCATACTTCCATAATTCAATCATAAATATATCTCATAATATAATTTTGAGGATGTTACAATACAGGTAGTGCCTCCATATTTTTAGAGCAAATACCACTGCTGCTAGTTCTAAATCGTGCGTAGGGTAGCTCTCCTCATGCGGCTTTAGTTGCCAGGATGCATAGGCAACTACCTTTCTCTCTTGCATCAAGACACCTCCAAGCCCTGCCCAGAAGCATCACAATAGACCTCGAAACTTCCCTCAGGATCGGGCAGGGTCAATATTGGAGCGGTGGTCAACCTTTCCTTCAATCTTTGGAAGCACTCCTCGCATTCATGAGTCCAGACGAATGGGGTGCCCTTCCTGGTAAGGCGGGTTAAGGGCAACACCATCTGTGAGAACCCCTGGATGAACCTCTGATAATACCCAGCCAGTCCAAGGAAGCTCCGGATCTCGAAAACACTCTTGGGCCTCTCCCAATACATCATGGCCTCTATGTTACTGGGGTCAACTGCTACCTTGGCTGCCGAGATCACATGGCCAAGGAACTTCACCTCGGATAGCCAAAATTGGCACTTTGACAGCTTGGCATACAACTGGTCGTTCCTCAACATTCGAAGAACAATCCGGAGATGCTCGGCATGTTCCTCCTCACTTTTGGAGTAGATGAGTATATCGTCAATGAATACCATTATGAATAGATCCAAGTACGGTCTGAACACCTAGTTCATAAAGTCCTTGAACATGGCCGGGGCATTCGTAAGGCCGAACGGAATGACCTGGTATTCATAATGACCATACCGAGACCGGAATGCGGTCTTAGGTATGTCCTAGGGCTTAATTCGAATCTGGTGATATTTGGACCATAGGTCTATCTTGGAGAACACTCGAGCTCCCCTCAACTTATCTAGTAGGTCATCAATCTGGGGCAATGGATACTTATTCTTTATGGTCACCTTATTCAACTGCCGATAATCCACGCATAGCCGCATACTCCCGTCCTTCTTCACGAAGATGACTGGTGCTCCCCATGGTGACACACTCAGCCTTATAAACTCTTTGGACAACAAGTCCTCAAACTGTGCCTTCAATTCTTTTAATTCCAAAGGAGCCATACGATAGGGGGCTATAGAGATGGTCCCCATACCGGGAATCAAATCGATGGAGAAATCAATCCCCCTATCGGGTGGAAGTTGTGTAATCTCCTCTGGGAAAACATCAGCAAACTCGCTTACTACCGGGATCCTTGACAGGCCTAACCCCGACTTCTCTATTGTTGTACTCAACAAAAGGTAGCCCAGGGATCCGGTCTTCATTTCCTTCTCCATTGTTGGAACTCGACTTTTCTCCCTCTTGAGGTACCACGACCTTCTTATTACAACAATCCAACATAACGCCATACTTGGCTAACCAATCCATCCCAAGAATAACCTCGAGGGTAGGCATCGCAAGGTAGTATAGATCAACACAGTACTCCTTGCCCTCAAACCGGAACTGCACACCTCGACAGTACTCATCAATGTGACACTGCTCCCTAGAAGCGATGGTAACCTCCATAGGAGGGGAAAGTTTGAATACCTGAAGGTTCAGCCCCAATGCAATACTATCTTTAATGAAAGAGTAGGTAGTTCCAGAGTCGAATAAGACTTTCACATCATTATCATTTATCGAAATCGTACCTCGGATCAAGTCAGGAGCTCGGGCTGCCTCTCTGGTATCCACTGTATAAATCCGGCCTGTGGTGGGTGCTGCAGGTATCACTGAGGCGACTACAGCCCGGTTGCTGGCCCGAGGGCACTTTCTAGCATAATGGCCCGCCTCGCCACATCTAAAGCATATCAGTTGGCCAGTGGAGCATACTCCCCAGTGATTCCTCCCACAAGAGGCACACTTGGGGGGTTGAGCCGGCCTCTATAATGATCCTCTTTGACTGGGGCTTCTCTTAAACCGATCTGTTGAAGAAGAAACTCTCAAATCCCGCTCTTGCCCTTCCCAGCTGAGCTTTGCCCACTAGATCGCCTCACCTCTTGTCTCATGGAGAAGGTAGGTTGGCTTTCACTGCGTCTCCTAATCATGTCCTCGACTTGGCGACACTGTCTCACCAGGCTGCCCAGATCTCGGGATCCACTATCAGCTATCTTTTCCTCAATGCTCTCCCTAAGTCCTCTTTGGAACTTAGCCACGAGAACCTCGGCATCTGGTAGAGCCCTTCTGAAATGCGCATATTTAGCCAATTCATTCAATTTGGCTAAGTATTCGTCCACCGACATCCGTCCCTGGACGAGGCCCTCAAACTCGGCCTGCTTCTGTTCCCGGGCGTCCCTAGGAAAATACCTGTCTAGGAACTGGGCTTCGAAGGTCGGTCAAGTGATAACCTCATACCGGCTTCTCAACAAATGGGAAGTGGTGACCCACCACTCATGTGCATCTTCCTGTAACAGATAGGTAGCATAGAGAAGTCTCTGATGGTCTGGGCACTCCATCACCGTAAAGATCTTCTCTAATGCCTGCAGCCATTTGGCTGTAGCAATGGGTCGTAACCCCCATGGAAGGCTGAAGGGTCGTGTTTGCGGAAGGCAATAAGCATCTTCCCTCTAGCCGTCGTGTCTTCCTCGGCTTCAACTTGGGGAAACCGGTCTCCTCTGCAGTGGCTAGGTCCATCAGAATGATGGCTACCTCCACCTTGGTTGCGACTACCCTCGCCCTCGAAAGCAGGTGGTGGAGAGGGTGCTCGATCCTCCCTCCACAGAGACCTCAGCTCTGCCATAAAAACCTCGTTGGCCTGCATCAAGGCCTTGTTCGCTTGCCGATTTGTAGCCATCTCCTGCTGCATGGCTACCAAGGCAGCTGTCACCGAGTCCGGGTGTGCATTGGCGCTCGCCATCTAGCTGTTTTTTCGAGTTCTCACCATGGTACTGTATATGTCACACAAAATGGTGAGTTGATCAAGCCCACACTTAGTGACCACACATGCAATAGTAATAACGGAAACCTAAAACAGTTGTGCACCACCCACAATCTACCATACATAATGATTCCCAAGGAAACTGCTCTGGTACCATAAATGTAATAGCTCGTATGCATCCGGTTGTTAACATTCAATTATGGTCGTTAAACGCAGCAATTAATTAATAATAATTAATTAGGAAGCCATTGTAAGTATGATGTCATAATATGTCCACAAATATTATTTGTATTCGTTCATGGAATTGCAACAATATGCGTCGGGTTCATTCTCCCCACAGGGTCAGGGTTCAAAGCGCATATATATATATATATAATGTGCCAACACACTCTCAAAATAACACTAAGGTTCATTCAGAACCCCTTCCCGGCTCATGCTCTTGTCCAGAATCCCTCAGACTGTCTCACTACCCGAGCCTCTTGCCTCGGGATCCGTCGTCCCCTCTGAGCTCATCACCTGCAAAACATATAATCCCAAATCAGGGTGAGATATAAATCTCATTAAACTCTGGGTTTTTTTAGGCTTCTCCTCCTCGGCTTCGTCTTGCACGACACATAGCATCAAACCCGGCATCACATAATTCGGTCATCTCAGCTAATCATAAAACTCATAGCATGCATATAACAACACGAATATAACAAGAGAAGATCGTCCACTTAAGGGCACATTCTCCCAAGACTTCCGCAAACATTGCCTGAGAAAGATCATCCACTGAAGGGCACATTCACTCAGGGGTCTGCTTGGACATATATGGCTCTTCCAAGAGAGGATCATCCTTATAAGGACACACTCTCTTAGGGTTTTCATATATACTAATTGACCACTTAGAGTTGTTCCACATGACTTTGGCTCCAAGGGAAGTCCATATTTAGTCAATTCTACTGGCCAGAGAAGCTCATCAAACACACAACATATCATTATATACATGTTTTCAACCAAAAACAAGAACACACAAGTTCAATACCACATGCATCATTCATATCAGGACCATCACTCCTCGGACTGTGGTGGAATACGGTCAAGGGAAAAACTCCCAAGAACAGAGAGCTTACCTGCTCTAAGAGTTCCACTGGTTCTTCCCGACCTCGTGCTTACAACCACCTATTTCCTCTCTATCACACTCTGTAAAACATGCAAGAAACAGAACAGTGATCAACCGTTGCATGCAAGCCATCCATGATGGTCATCAACCATGGCATAAAAAGAAATGTTATCCTTTTCCAGAAAGGACCCAAGCTTAGTTCCAGCTCTGGGTCATAAATCCTCTCAACACAAAATCTCAACCAATCGGTAAAACGGGAGTGTACCTTTTCAAACTTCCAGGAAGGCTATAGTACGGCCTCTCCAAGTTCGAAAGTCCTTAAAAGCCTTCTTTCCCTTAGAGTCGAAACTCTATGAAAGTTCTCGGAGAAGACCATCTCTCCGTCTGATGGCCTTCAGAAGGAACTAAGATCGGAACCTAGCTATGGGATGGTTCCTTTCAACTTCTCAATTGCATGCACAGGGCCTTTGGTTAAGGGTGGGTAGCTAGGAATTTCTTTCACTGGGAATGGAGGAAACGAAGAGAGGAAGAAAATGATAGTGTTGGCGTTGAAATGTGGAGAAGAGGTCTATATAAATGGCTCTGGCGCGTGTGCCACGTGCCAATAGTGTTAGCTGTCAAAACAGCTTGAATCAACGCACATGCTGCCGGGTTCAGATTACCCATCAAGAGCCTACCTTGTGTAGCTCGGGGCATGTAACCCGGATAGCCTTGTGCAGATATAACGTACAAGACAACTAAGTCTCACCTGTTGTATAAGCACGTGTTGTGTCCGTCCTTGGAAATATATAACTTCCAAGGTTCCGCCCTTCTCCGACCTTTTCGGGTCTAACTTGACACCTCGTCAAACCCAAGGTTCCGCCCTTCTCCGACCTTCTCTGACCTCATCCGGTCTCGCTCGGATTCCTACCTTGGCATTTAATAAGTCCAAGGTTCCACCTTCTATCGACCTTATCCGACCTCATCTGACCTCATTCAGGTTCCTACTTTGGCATTTAACAAGTCCAAGGTTCCACCTTCTACCGACTCATCCGACCTCATTCGGGTTCCTACCTTGGAACTTAACAAGTCCAAGGTTCCACCTTCTACCGACCTTATCCAACCTCATCCGACCTCATTCGGGTTCCTACCTTGGCACTTGACAAGTCCAAGGTGCAACCTTCTACCGACCTTCTCTGATGTAACACAGCTAAACCCATAGCTATTAAGTTTTCCTAAATCTACCTTCCAATAGAACCCAAGCTTCAAGCAAACCTCAAGAACACATAAGCTTCCAGCACTCCTTGAATTGGGGCTGTTTTAGAAGTTTTAATTGCAGAAAATGAAAGATGGAAGAAAGGTTAGGGATGAAGATGAAGACACCATGGAGAAGCTCTCCAATAAGTCTAGGAAGAATCACCACAATAGCATTGGGAAGCCATTGATAAGACTCATGGAGTTCTTGAACAAGAACAAGAGAGAAACTCTCACAAATATTTCAAAAATTGTATTAATGAACCAAAGTTTGTTACATTCAGTTTTTGGAACCTTATATAGGCCACAAATTAACAAGCTAAATGACACTAAATGTAATGTAAATGCAAATTGAAATGAAGCCTAAATGTACCTTGAAGTGCAAGCTTTCTTTAAAATGACCCTTGGCTTCTAAGTTTTGCACTTCTGTAGAGTTTACTGATTTAATCGTTTATTTCGTCCATGTAATCGATTATTTAACCTAAATAATCGATTACTTGGTTTGGTAATTGATTATTTTGCTCTTATCCTTCCTGGAAACTGATATATGAACAAAATAATCGATTAATTCGACATGTAATCGATTAAAACAGAGCTATTTACATTTTTCAATCTGATTTAATCGATTACAGGTATCAAAAGATGCTTTGAATCTGTTACAGGATGCTTTTAATCTGTTAAAACAGACAACACTCCTTTTGTGTTTCCACTACTTTTGTGGGCTTCTTCTTGCTTTTCCAAGAGATACAAGTTAGGTTGGATATGATCTTGAAGTGCTTGAGCCCTAGCTCTTTAGCTTGCATTGATCCTCTATCATTATCCGACCTCATTCAGGTTCCTACCTTGGCGCTTAACAAGTCCAAGGTTCCGCCTTCTTCCGACCTTATTCGGGTTCCTACCTTGGCAGTTAACAAGTCCAAGGTTCTGCCTTCTTTCGACCTTACCCGACCTCATTCGGGTTCCTACCTTGGCACTTAACAAGTCCAAGGTTCCGCCTTCTACTGACCTTATCCGACCTCATTCGGGTTCCTACCTTGGCACTTAACAAGTCCAAGGTT
>CM023956.1:16839495-16914468 GCA_013407115.1 Glycine latifolia | reverse complement strand
TCGCCTTCTTCCGACCTTATCTGACCTCATCCGACCTCATTCGGGTTCCTTGTTAATACTCACTTTAAGAAACACGAACCCAGATCTGTGGCAGGGTCATTATTATCACAACTTCTTCCTAATAATTATCATTATTTTATTAAAATGTCAACGTGGACACCTAAAACCTTACAATAACGACTGTAACTATAGCCATCTAACAAACATAGTAAACAATTTGTTGAGAGTTGGACACCCCCGAACCCAAACTACAGCACGTACAAATAAAATAAAAATATACAAGTATGCAACATAATATAAATTCACACACCACAAATATAATTTGTCGAAGTTCACACTTTGTTGGTCTGACCATTCAACAACAACAATAACAATATACATGCATTTTAGGAAATGTTTCAGCAGAAAATCACCTCAATTCCAGAGCATTCATCAAACATCAGATCCTGCAATTTATCTCAGCAATAATACAACAGTTAAAACAATAGTTCCAAAAAATGAATAATTCTAAGTAACGTATCCAGAGGCATATATTCAAATTTTAAATTGTATGCTATCTAAAATTACTTTGTCACTCAATTTTATAAAATTTCACTCCTAACTTATTTTCCATGTTCTAGGTGTTTTTCATGAATCTTATATGTTATCCTACATTTTCAAACCTAACAAACTCATTTTTGAGGTCAAAACTTTAAGAAAACTGGTTTTGTTCATAACTTTGGCTTGAAAACTCTGGTTTTATTGAAGTTAAGGCTAACCATATGTTTTAACACCCAAAGAACTCATTTTTAACCTTAAAACTTCTAGAAAAACAACATATTACACAATTCTAGTCATGGCAGCAGATACAAAATTTTGAACATCAAAACAACATGCAATGAAGCCTAGCTTCCAAAGGCAACAAGGTTAGGGTTCAAGAAGTGAAAAGGATTCCCCATACCTTGAATGAAGCTTCCACCAAATGCTCAAGAAACAAAGGTTCAGATCTTGAAGTCTCAATCTTCAAAGGATGAAAAACAAATTTTGGAGACAAACATAAGGGATTTGCACAAAAATAAGGAAGAAATAAGAAGAAAAGAGAGGTTTAAAGGCTTCTTACTAAGGCTTTGAGAGAAGAAATCTCAAAACACTAAGATAGAGCTTGGAAGAAGATGAAAATGGTGGCCTCTCCCTCCTTGTGTGTCTTATGCAAGATGGAGAAAATGAATGCCTAAGCTTTGGTTTTTGAGAGAAAATGGTGAGAAATGATGCAAACCAACAAGGCCTAATGCTATTGATAAGCTCAATTGACAAGCATGAATGACTCCTTGGATGGCCATGGTTAACACGCGATCAACTGCAATAAATGGGTGGTTTTGTTTTGGAATTTTCAGGAAAAAATGGATAAAATAGACACAAGCAAAAATGGTCAAAACTGTTTTTGCCAAAACTGGTAAATCCTATCTTAAGCATCTAGATTAATGTGCTAACTTCCAAGACTATCATGCTAACCTCCTTAGAAATACGTTTACTCAGAGTAAACCTCACAAGAGACAAATTACACTGCGACTCAGTGCGAAGTGCAATTCTTGCACATATACTAATCTAGCTCGGATAGTTTCTATTTATCTTCCAAGCTTCACTAAACTAATCACACACACACACACACATACACACACGCGCACACATACATATAACAAGCACGAAAATCAATAATTAAAAACATATAATCGCTGCAATTAAATACATACATGAACAAATGACAAAACCCAAAGTTTCCTCTGTATGACTAAGTTCTAATTTTTGTCAAGGTGTTCAAGAATCACTTGTGAAAATCCAAGTTGATAGCTTTTGACTCTTTTTGTGTGCAAATTATGGTGTTTAGTCCAATTTTTGAGGAGGCTATTTTACTTTAGGTTGGGTTGTATATTTCATTTATTGTTGGTGTAGAATAGTGGTTTGGTCTAGAAACATGGGAGGTAGAGGTTGGATTTTGGATAATTAGTCTTGTCGTGGTGGTAGTTGCTCTAGGGGTTTTTAGGATGAGAAGAATATTATACACTTTAAGGATGACCAAGCGATGTTTTGAGCACAAAGAGTTTGGGTATTGGCTTTTTACTTTTGGATTTTTTTCTCATTATGTGTGATTTTGGGGGGTTTTCAACCAAGATATCCAAGATATATAATATTGTCAGCAATGAATATTTAGAACTTGGACAAATGACTAGCACCGTAGGCAAAGATAATGAATAAGAAGATGATGATGCAAGTATTGTTTAATTTTTTAAAAGTATACTAAATGATGTTATACAAATTATATAAACAAATGAGAAATCTTACCATTTATACAATTTTATTTAATTTTTTAAAAGTATAGTAAATGATGATTATTCTCGGGAAATATGTCAATTTTAAGCACTATGCTGTAAATTGGTTATGTTTGTAGGAATGAACAACCACCGAAACTCCTACGTATGTTGGGATCCACGATTCAGAAGCACGACGAGAAAGTCATGCACCCAAACTGAGGTTCAATTTTAAGCATTATGTTGTAAATTGGTTATATTATCTTGTAATGACATGTTAAAATAGAAAAATAAATTCTATCATGTGTCATTTTAACTTTTCAATATAATATTATTTTTTTCATTTATATCCCAAATATTTTTAGTTTGATAAGCATGTGCTGACATTGTAAAATGGTTTTAAGCTAGCAATCAATTAAAAATCACTATAACTGTATGACTTTTATCATAGTTATTGTAAAGTTAAAAACTTACTGTACATGATGATGATTTGTGATTCAATGACAATATAAAACTATTATACACAATCATCGTATGACATGTTTTCTGTAATATTTTTAAGAATATTTTTGTGTTTCATCATTTCCAAAAAAAAAGTTAATAATAAGATTAATTTTGCAAATTTCTTTTACCAATATAGAGAAAATGTTGATTAATATACGGATAATTTTAAGATCATATAAATGATTGAAATATTTGAATTAAGATCATATAAATGATTGGTTTTATATTATTTTTCTTATATTTTCCAAAGTATTACTATGACTCATCTATTTCTAAAAGTTTACCTTAATAGGAGTTGTTGCATATACAATCATGGTTTAACTTAAGAGGCTATAAATGAATTAATTACATGGGACTAAATGATATAAAAGGTAAATTAAGTATTGTTTGTTCACTTGTCCTTGCCAAGACTTGCCTCTGGAAGTTTAAATGTGGGAGGCTTATCAACACCCCTCCTTAAGTATTCCCTCCATCTTCATGCCGCTGAAGCAGCTCTTTTTGCTCTTTCTTCAACCACCTCATTTGCAAAAGTAACAAAAGTTCTAATAGTAACTAATTTAAGGTCTGTTTGGATACAAGTCACAAATGCTTTTGAGAACTTTTCTATAGAAAATATAGAGCTTTTTACTCTCAAAAGTTCTTTTAATCTACCTAATCTACCCCTGCATTGCATGTGTATGCATGTGCCACTTTTTGCATGAAAATTAAAACCAAAGAAAACACACAACTTATTCTAATTCTATCATGCACGAGTATAAATAACTCTCAAGAGTATGGCTTGTAAAACACAATGGAATGGTTTAGGCTAAATATGAGAAAAGATAGAAAGTTCTTACAGGCCACGATGACAACGTTGAGCATGGTAGTCAAAGACTTGCCTCCATTGGCAATATTCTTGTGAACAATAATGCTAGTGAACCAAACAAGCAAAGACCATGATAGAAAAAGGACACAGTGCATTGAGCCCAAGCCCAGGCCCATTGTCGAACCTGCTTTTCGATCGTTTACAAGTTTTCATGAGTGCAACTTTATATGATCTTAATGCCCTTTCTACTCCCGCAAATGCTTGAACCGTTCTAACATTGCCAATCACCCGAAACCCACAAAAAGTACTAATAATAATAATAATAATAATAATAAAGATCAATAACCAATGGCAAACTTGATTAAACACAAGAATTTACATCAAGTATCAAATAATTGGAATTTATTGCTTACCTATATCTGTTCATTGTTTCTAGCTATAATGTTCTCTATCAACAGGCTTAAGAGACATAGGAGTGTACCATGATTATAACAAATTTGATCTACATGAACACTCTAGAAGAAATCTGAATCTGGCAAAGGTGATGGATAAGGTTGGATGAGCTCATGATCCACACATTCTACTAAAATCAAATGAGCTATTTTCTCTTCCAAGGCCCTGTTGTAAAAGAACTAACATTTAAAGTGTAACCGAGAGAACTACAATTCAATAACCTTATAACCCTCCAGTTTGAACAAATTATATAAATAACACATCAGAGCATAGCTTAAATTTACTAATTACTTTATTTTAAACTGTTAAATCTCAAAGATTTATATAAATTAGTGGCTAAGTTTGACATATAAATTAATGTTTTTCTATATCCTTATTCTCATTTTCCTCCTTATAAACTAACAACGTCTATTGACAAAATTAATAACAATAACTTACATATTATAGCCCTGTGTAGCCTTCTTGAGTTTATTTAGATGAATATGATGATTAACATAACAACCAAGAGAATGCACAGCTAAATACTATGGGAGTAAATAATCTGTAAATGAACTCTGAAGTTTCTAAAATCAAAATAATTAACAGAAAACCATAACACTGGTAATTTAATAAAATCATTTCCATCATAACATAAACACAAGAAAAAATAGATAGTTACATTTATGCCAGTCTCCTAAATTTTCTTAGGCTTAATTCTTAGTTCTCACCTTATCCTACTTTCTTGTTCAAAAGTTCCTCATGGTCAAGTTATCAAAAAATGCAATTTTCTTGTTGAAAAGATCAAGCTATTAGTGTCAAAAATTAAAACCATGACTTATAATTCACTGTCAAAAAGTTCACATTCTTTAATTTCTTTTCCACAGTTGTTCTAACAGCATAATCCAAAGACATATCAGGGAAAAGTAGATCTTGCAATCTTCTATCGGATGTTAGCAGAACAGGGTGAAGCTCAATGCATGATTCCAATAACTTCTGAAAAATATATTTTTCATTTTCAAGGACAATCACGTGTAAAAGTCATATACTGCATCAAATATTGAGCAAACCACCTCCATTAGTGGACTAATATTGATGTCACCAAAATGTTCTTTCACAAAATTCAGATTTTTCTGCATGTTGACAACATGAATGAAGTATCTTCCACTAACACAATTGAAGAGCGGGTTTTAAACAAGCACAATCATGCATATTTCTCATTTTTTATCCATAGTACTGATATCTACATGATAAAGACCTTCAAAACACAAGTCCACTTGAAATTCCTATAAAAAATTTGCATTACCAAAAGTTTCAATGGCAAACCAGACGCAAAACTATGTTGAATTGCATTTGCAATGTTGTCCTTCAAAAAGGAACCCAAACAAACATCAATAGCATGTTCAAGGTCCACACCAGTGTGAACAACCTATGTATCACAGAATATTAATTAAAGTAACCATTTCCGACAAGTAATCTATCTAATATCTATTTAAAACAGCAATAGGCCATGGAAATTTCAGTTTTACCCTTATTTATTTTGTTGACAGCTGTCCCTATTAGTTGATAAAATGGACATTTCCAGTTTTACAAAAGCTCATTCAAATTCAAATTTCAAAACTTAAGGCAGATACACAGACCTTCATTTGCTTTTCTCCCATCTTCTTTCTTCATTTTTCTTTTCTTCTACCTTTCGCTCCACCGCTTCCTACGTGACCTTCATTTTTTTTCTTCTAGCTTCCGATCCGTGCACCAAATTCATCTCTTCCCTTTTTCTCTTTCTCCATCTCTTCCTCTCTTTTTCTTTTATCTCTTATCTCCGTTTTTCTTCCTCACGATACCATCGCTTCCTCACCGTAAGCCGCCGGCTTGCAACTCATGACACAAGCATGACAATTTAGACATGCAACCACCCTTTACCAACAACACAAAGTCAGGGCTTCAACACCCTGTAAGCTAATGTTTTGTTTGTGTTTTTGTTATTTGGGTATTTTCTTTTCTTTAGATGGAATTGAGGGTGGTGGCGAGGGAGAGCACTACCATAAGGACATCCATGGCTGAAGAAGAAATCACGAGGTGGTCCAGGTAAATTTTCCTATAAAAAGTTACCTATTTACAAAAGCTCATTAATAAATTGAAAGTTCTGATGAAAAGTTCAGATTTTTTTAGGCATTTTCTCTCTGTTTAGTGACTGATGAATTGTTAGAGGTTGATGTAAATTTTCAAGTTGCTGTGTTTTATATTTGTGTTAATTGATTGTCTTTGTCTTGCTTTTGATAAGCTGAGATATTCTGCTAGGAAAAAAAGCGAGGATATTTTAATAAATTACTTTGTAATTTATTTGGGTTTTTGATTTTTTATATTTTAATATTAGTTTGTTATTGACATTGGAGTCTAGATGTTTGGTTGTTTGCATAACTATGATTCAGATTTGACATTTTGTGTTGCAATATGACTAAGGCAGGGTTGTTAGACACAATGAAGGTCCATTTCTTATGTGCACTGTGTTGCAGCTTGCAGGTAATATGGTAGTGATTTAAATGTTTGTGAGTAGTACAAAGCATTTCAATTGTCAATTTCCTCTTTAATATTGTTGCAGTCATATGCTATTAAGGTAAGATATTTTGATTTTGTGATATGAATTAAATTATATGGACACATGATTTCACCCAAGATATGTCATGTGTTTTTTTGTTATAAATTTGTTTTTGCTTGATGTTGTATACTTTCATTCTTTATTTTTATGGCTCTTTTCATTGTAATTAAAGGATGCTCAATTTTTCTCACCTTTGATTTATGGCTCTGGTCATTGCATTAACAAGGTTCTATTTCTTCTCTCACTCTCTTCCTATTTACAGGACATAGAAAACTAAAGGATGCTCTGGCTGGGTTGGTCATTGCTTTTTTTTTTTCAATAAAAAAATTGTTGTTATATCTATAGATGTTGTTATAACCTTATTTAGAGTGACTGTTTTAAGTGTGTGATATATTTAATATATTTTAAATATAAATTCTAACTAAAGTGGTTCACTAATATACAAATTTAGTGTTTTTTAGATTGTGAAAAAAATGATAGTATATCAATTAAATTCATTTATATTCTTCAATTACACTATTTACTCAAAAGACACACCTTCATGCTTTTCTCATGATATAATTCATAATGCAAGATGTTGACTCTGAAACTAAGGTGCTTATCCCACTCTTTATATGCACTAATGTAACATGAGCATTTCATTTTTAAAGCACTTTGCATTCCCTCATTTAATGAAAACTCAATAAATGGAGATATAGTCCAATAGGTAATTGAATTGATTAAAAAGATACAATAAAACACTGAACAAATTCTTCTTTATAAAAATGTTTAATAACAAAATGCATGGTAGTTACTGCATGATTCCTTAATCAGATTCATCATGTTAATATTATGTTACTAAGCTTTCTATACCTTTATTATGGCCAATATTTATATGTTCTATATTGAAGTATTGTTTTTCATTTTAGTGATAAGTGATATCCTTACAAATATAATGATGTGTTTATATTGTCCTCATACGTATGTGTACATAGGCAGTAATTTGTTCACAATTTTAGTGATTGGTAGTTTATCACTCTCCTCCATTCTGATTATTGTACATTAGTATGAATTAAGTGCTGAGTTTTGGTTTGGAATCATGGTATTTGAAGTTCTGAACTGAAATCAGCCAGCATTGATAATATGAAACTAAGGATGTAGTTCAATGAAGTCTACATAGCATAATCAACAATCTTTAGCATTTACCTATCTTTGTCTCTTCGCTATGCATCTCTTACAAAGTTTGGACTTTAGAGATCATATAACTTATTTCTTATTTAGGCAGAGGAAATGACAGTAGCATGGTCATTTAAATTACATTTGTTTCTTAAATCTAATCTAATATCTATTTAAAAAACCTTTAGGCCATCGAAAATTCATTTTTGCCCTTATTTAAAACCTTCACAGCTGTCCTCACTTATTTGATAAAATGGGAATTTTAGGCCATCCAAACTCTTTGTCATTTTTCTCTTATATTTTCTGTTAATGCATTGTTTCTATTTGTAGCAAATTTGATGTTTGAGACAATCAAATATTTGTCCTCTTTATTTCCAGTTTTGTTTGGTGTCTAGATTAAATAATGAGATGTTGGTATCTTTATCACAATTTTTTTCCAGTATGGATAAATACTCTTTGCACTGTTTTCGTGTTAGGAGTTTGCTTGAGGTTTGGAGTTTGAAGTTGTTTGGCTGGGTTTGAGCAATGAAGAAATAAGCAATGGTAACAGACTCATGCTCATTGTTGTAGGTGTGTTTCCACTTGGAACCTCAAACTCTTATTGCTATTGCAAACTATTCAACAATGTTGATATTGAAGAAATTAAAAAATTTAGGAGCAGGTTTAAACTGAATATCTTTTATATACACATAATCTTAGTAATGAGATTATAAGTCTAAATAATGTTATTCTTATGTGATATTTTTCAACTCTGATGTTAATAGCTAAATGCAAATACATAAACAAAGTGAAAATCTATCTCAAATCAATATTTTCTCACAATTTTGTGCAATCTTTCAATATTCAAAGTAGGAAAATTTTATGTAGACAGCAAGTGCCAAGACCCTTAGTCAGATTAATGAGACTAAACAAGTTTTTTTGTATCAATTTATAATTTTACACCATCATTTAATTTAGTTAATGTATTTTTTCTCACTTATTAATTTACAATATTGTGTTATTAGTATAGTATTATGAAAGTATGCTATTAGGATATCCAATGTCTAACTGTTGCTACAATTGGTAAAATCATTGTCGGGCCAAATAGATGGAATTGTGAAGGATGCACCAATTGTTATAAGAGTGCAGACCCAAAGAAGTTCCCTTATACATGTATTTGTGGTAGATACATTGAGAAACCTACAACAAGGTAGACTCTTATTGTAATCATTTTTATAAATGACATTCAAATTACTTGCCCATTTTTAAAAACCACTGCATTGTTTGCACTTTTCTCAAATTTTTTTATCATTCATATTCATAGGTATAAAGTTGAGGTTGAAGTTTATCACAACAAGTTTAATTCAAAATTTGTCTTCTGGGATCAAGAGTGTGAAATATTAATTGGAATTATTGTTGCTGATATTAGGCTCCTACTAATCAAGGTACACGTTTGCATCTTTGTCATTGTTTTTTAATTGTATCATTTATTTTATTTGTAAAATTAAAAAATTGTAATTTATTTTACATATAAAACAAAAACTAATTAGTTACATTTACTAAAAAAGTTAAAAGATGATGAAACTAATCATATCAGCTATCAATCAACTCAAGTGCTTTTGTGAAAAGTTGTGTCAAAAACTTCAAGAAGAGAGAAAATATGCAACTTCATTAGTCTAAAATGATAATAACAAATGCAATTAAAACACATAAACAATTTCTTAACTCTTAACCAGTATAGCTTTGTGTGTTGACCCAAGCAAAAAGCTTCTACCTTCATTTACCTTATCTTCTCTAGGTTCTTTCATTTATTTCTCTTAATCTAAATATCTATTATCTATTTAAAATATCTTTAGGCCCTGAAATTTTCATATTTCCCCTCATTTAATTTGTTGACAGCTGTCCTCAATTAGTTGATAAAATTGGAATTTTAAAACTTCTAAAAGCTGCTGATCGTAATACGAATCAAAAGAGACATGGTTTTTTTAATTTTTAGAATATGTTTAATTGTTTATATTATTATTTATATGTACTTATACTTTTTCTTCTAAGGACTGAAACACATTTTTTTTCTAAATTGTGTTTTTTCTTCTAAGACAATTTTGTTTTATTTTCTAATAAATTTATCTCTGCAGGTTACACTTGACTATATTTATCTCAAATTCCGTATCTTTGGTTATATCACTGTTATGTTATTTTCATTCTATTAAAGTCAAGTTCACACATTTTATTATTACTAACTACTAATTTAAGGATTCTGGTGACAATACGATTGTTTTAAATGATACCAAAAGTGGATAAATTTTGAGGTGTAAATCTTTGTTGTATGTTTGACTTGAAATTGGTGAGAACGACAAGAGGAACCATGTGATAGATTATTGGCTTTTCAATTATTGATAGATTAGTTTTGTGAATTCCTGCATAAGTAGACTAATGTATTGAGGTGCTGATTGGTTTAGCAGCAATTTGTCATGTAACCTGATATTTGTCTATAACAAATGTTTAGATCTTAGCATAATTTGTAGAATTCAATGTTTAGATCTTGCAGCAACCTACCAAGATGCCAAAATTTTACCCAACAATTTTCCTTAATGATCAATTCAATGATCATTAATCAAACAAGTGTGATGCCAATATTGTTTTTTTTGCCACATAGCTTAGAAGTTGCAAATGAAATTTTTGAATCAAACCAAGATGAATGAACATTGAACTTTGTATGTTTTCAAACATGCTAGCAATGAAAAGTGAAAAAATTCTTGAAACTTCCTACCATACATAGATTATAATAATATATTATCGGTACTTTTTTTTGCAGATTAGGTTCCCTTTGTGACATGGGTTTGACTTTCTTATGATAGTAGCAGAGCCATCAAAAAATCTCCTTCGACATTGGAAAGTCAAGACCTTTTCATATATTTTCATCATGTAAGTCGTAAAATGTTTAACATTTTTGCTCTGTCAGTCTTTTAATTTAAGTTTTGTTATTTCTATGGATGACATGAACTTCATTACATTTTTATTTTAGCAATCTCTATTGTCATTTCATTTCTTCTTACATGCAGTACTTTGTAATCTTGCACAATATCATTATCTGAGGTTTGCATTATAGACAGAACCATGTATCAAGAAAGGGTGTTTGTGTATTAGAGCCAGAACTTTGCCTATGTACTCACTTTTGATTTTTCTCTTTATTTCTAAAGGGTGTTTCTGTATTAGGCACAGGTGGACTGAAAGATATAAAGCTCATCTTTGGGACAACAGTTGCAACAAAGAGGGGCAAAGTAGGAAAGGAAGACAAGGTATTAAGAAATGGACTATATTCTCAATCACTCTTACGAAGCTGTCTTTATGATCTTTAAGTTTAATTTGTAAGTTGTTTCAATTTTGGTCTTTTGCTTTGGAATAATTAAATTAATTTTACTGAACTATGTTGTGTTGTGGTTCTTTTATCATCTATCACTTCAATTGCTGTTATTTTGCTTAGCAATAGCAAGCTGAAATCTCCTTCTGTGATCTCTAAATGTGTTTTTAGAGGAGGATAGTAGTTGGACTTTTGCTTTGGAATAATTAACTTAATTTAAGGCAAGCTCTGTTGTGTTGTGTTTATTTTATCATCTATCACTGCCATTAATGTGCTAAGTTGTTTCAATTTTTCCTTTTGATTACTATTATTATTGGTGTTCATAAATATGTTCTTCTGCTATTAGACCATTTTCGTTTGCAATGGTGGTTCTCCTTTAAATTTATATACCCATCTCCTCCAAATTCTAAGGTATAAAAAGACGGAGACATTTGAACTTGAGGAGAAAAAACACCAGCAAAGCCATCTTATTTCTATGATTTTCTTACTAAAAAGAAAAATCATTATAATCGGTAGTCATAAATTGAGATGTTCATGTTTATCTTACAGGCTGTGATTAAAAATAAGTATAGACATTATGCTACTAATGTTGGTAAAGAAGGTGGCATTGCTCCTAATATCCAGGTCCTTAACAGCTGCATAAGGGAAATTTTGGCATTCTATAGAGATGTTGTCATCAAGGTCAAGCAATATCTTTCCAACCACAACACACAGGAAGATTGGACAAACCATATTGGTGCTAAATGGATAAAATTCTTACAAAGAAAACATCAGTTTGATCGAAGAATGATTCTATCACCAGGGCAAAAAATCTTCCACAAACAATTAACTGTCATATTATATGTTCAATTACTAATGTAGGAGACTAACACACACGAGTCATATTATATTGTCTAACACAGGTTACTAACACAGGTCATATAAAATTGAGACAGCATCCTACACCAAGTTACTAACACAGGTCATATTATATGTTCAATTACTAACCAAACACAGCTTGCTGCAGAATTAGCCTTTATCTGTCCTATCCAACAGCATGATCACAACAATTTCCATGGTCAATTTGTATTAAACACAGCTGCAGATTTTTTGTTTTTAGATATATTCACTGTTTCATTATACAAATATTTTAGCATTACTTTATCTCATTATTATAGTTTGTGACACAGGTCTTATTCTGTATATTGAGTGTTGAATTCAGTTTGGGTTGTTGGAAGCATGATCTTGATTTCAATTCTATAAGTTTTGAAAAGTGGAATATTTGGTCGTGTGTTACAATGCAAGGCAAGTGTCGAGGAGGTACATCTTTCTCTCTGATTGTCATCTTGAACATCTCTGTTGGTTGGATTTAAATACATTAGAAATGAGTTTTTGTGATGATCTTTGCTAGAAAGCCCAGTTAAGGTTTGAATTCCCTGGTGCTTTCTATGCTGCTTGCTAAACACATTCTGTTGAAGCCTACATTTCTTTACATAATTTAATACAAATAAAGTGCAGTATAACTTCCTTTATCTCAAGTTTAGCTATCATGTACTAGGTTGAAAAAACATATCAAGTCAATTGTTGTGGTTAATGTATGTAACTTAATTGGAGAAAAACTTGGAGCAATGTGTATCCATATTAGTATTTAAAGATGTGTTCCATAATGTTGAGCAGGTACATATCTAAATTAATTGAATCTGATAATGTTACAGTTTTGTATACAAATAAATACTTGATATTGTTTAATGCAGTAGCAAAAATATATAACCACCTAAAGATCTTCATATGCAGATGAACATTTAGCAGATAATTTTATTTTGAAACAAGGGCAGGTAAGTTACTGTCGTCTTCAGATTTGGATATTTATGAGAGTTTTGTTTAGTATTATACTGTACCATTTTAAATAACTAATATTTTAAGCGTTTAATGCAGTAGCTTTGTCAATCCTTTGGCTTTTTGGAAGGCTTTTTCGAAACAATCATTTTAATCAATTCAACCTCCTTTTTTGAAAGTAAGTTTTACATTTAAGAATGCAAAAAAAAAAAATTGATACATGGTAAACACTTTATCACCCACATCTTCTCATATTTTCATGGATTTGTCACAAGCAAACTAGATTTAAGTGTGTTTTTTCAGAGGTAATTTTTATGTTTTAATAATTTAATCATTATGATTTTACTTGATATGTCTAGGTGGTTGAAGGTTGGGAAAGAATCCTGCTGAGGTACAAGATGTTATTGCTGCATGTTATTGTTGCAGTTTGCTTAGAGGCATATTCCTCAAATACCAATGTTACTAGGACATCAACTACACTAAGTAATAACGATGGAAAACCAGAAAAAACTTAATGATGTTGAGGTATAGCCTTATTTTTAATTAGTTTAGATGTGTGTTTTTTTCAACCGTGATTTTTATGTTTTTATAATTTAATCTTTATGATTTTACCTGATATGTCTAGGTGGTTTCAAAGGCTGGGAAAGAAATATCATGCATTCTGTGTGTACGCACGACCAAATATTATGTATTATAATTTAATCCTCAAATACATTAATGCATTGATACAACACAATGTTCTTCCAGGAAATTTTATACTATTGGTGGATTAATTAATTTTTTTAATGACAAAATTAGTCAACCTATATGATTCATTATTGGGCGAAACATTCTGTGTGTTTAGCAAAGTGTACCTGATGCATGTTGAGATAATATATGAAATGTGATTTGAGTGTAGCGATGATTCAATCCAACTTTCACCTATTGTCTCACTTTATTGACGAGACTTTGTTGCTACTTGCTACCTTTTTGAGAGATTTGATTCCTACATGACACATTGTTATATTTGATTTTCAAAAAAATCTTTTTCTAGGATTGAAGCTCACACTTCATGTAATTTTTTTTGGTCATGTGACATTCATTTGTTTTTAACTTTGTAGGTGGTCACCTCTTTATTTGTTTGCCACTAATATAGTAATATATGCTTTTCTCCAATCTTTCTGATCTAACATGGATATAGGATATTTGTTGTTTTGTCACTAAATGAGCTTTATGAATATTTTTAGTCAGCTTTTCATTATTAATAATATCATAAATAAAAATATTCTTATTTATAATAACTATAAAAATTAAAATTAATTTATAAAAATATAACGAAACATAACGGAGCGGAGCGAAGCAAACCCGTGCGTACGCACGGGTTACTTACTAGTATTTCCTAACAAGTAGACATATCAAGAGACCAAGCCTTCCAAGGAAGATTAGTAAAGACTATTGCAGTTGACAAAATAGGATATTAAGAACTAAATTGTTACTAACAGAGTACAGAAAGCAATTAAATTACTAGCAACAAATCATGGTAACTACAAATACCATTATTCCCACAATAACCAAAAATCTCACACTAATCAACAGCAGCCCATGTTAAACTCACGACCCCACTACCCCTCTTAGAGCCATAAACCCTCAAATTCCTATCACCATCCAACTTCAGAACCCTCAACACATCACTCCCTTCACCATAGTCACAGCTATAAGCAACCACCATAGGGGCACTCAAATTAGAGATGAAGGTTCACTAATGGTGGCAACGACGAAACTTCACAAACGGTGGCAACGATGAAGCTTCACAGAGAGATGGAGTGAGAAGAGAGGTTCATAAAGCTTAGGGAGAGGGGTTCCCAGAGAGAGGGCTCAAGAGAGGGAAGGTGAGATTCGCAACTTTGGAGGGTGTTCTTACCTTTGCAGAGACTGAAAGAGCTTCAAGTAACCGACGGCGGTGACGCGTGATACAACTTTGACGACGATGACAGAGGAAGGAGAGTGTGAGAGACGAATCCAATGACGGATGTGAGAGGGTAAGAGACTTCATGAGGCGCGAGAGAGGCTGTGAGAGAGAATCAAATGGGAAAACTTGTCCCGAGACCATTTTTGAAAAT
This sequence comes from Glycine latifolia, assembly GCA_013407115.1. Taxonomy (NCBI): domain Eukaryota; kingdom Viridiplantae; phylum Streptophyta; class Magnoliopsida; order Fabales; family Fabaceae; genus Glycine; species Glycine latifolia. Next base: position 16,899,440 of record CM023956.1, on the reverse strand, counting down.
TGATGTTAAACTATTTATTTCAACTTCGGTTCTTGAAGAAACACATGCATTTTGAAAAATAGTTTTGAGAAAATCATCCTTAAGAAGTTACCAATATTTATAAAATTGCTATCCCATTTTTTACAACATTGGTTTTAGTAGAACCAACATTGAATCAGCATAGCTGAAGCTCATTTTTATAGTTGTGTAAAATCAAACACAAATATTAAAGTAAAATTTAGTTGACGCTATTAATATAGTATTTATGTGAATATTAAAAAAACTAGTATTTTTCTAGTATAATGTTAATTAATATACTTATTAAATATAATATATTTTATACAATTTATATATATATATATATATATATATATATATATATATTAAACTTAAGATATGTATTAATACACACACATACAAACACACACAACATTTATAGCTATATATTTCTTATTTACCTATAACCTAAAAGCATATTAGTCCTTTATGACTCACTATCGCCACACAAAGATAACCTTAGACCCACTATACACACATAACCTACAATTTGAAGCCATTAGTGTCTCAACCAATGTCACTAGCACCGGATCTAAGTCCATTGACATCTTAACAACTACCTGACCAACGCATCGGGAAGAGGGTCTATGACAAATTTCATCTAGCTTCAATGTTGCACATAGATTGGGAAGGTATTTGAAATCCTTAATCGCATATTTCATTATCCATATTTCAATTTCAAGTGATTGATTAAAACTAGTTACCTTATGCATGTGAGAATAAAGAAGAGCGATGAGCAACAAACTTCATATTTTGTGGAATTTTCCATAGATGTTGTGGATGAAGGAAAAACACCTTTGAATCACTTGTGAAATCCAATTTGGTAGCTTTTGACTCATTTTTTGTGCAAATTATGGTGTTGAGTCCAATTTTTTAGTGGCTATTTTACTTTAGAATGGGTGGTATATTTTGTTTCTTGTTGGTCTAGAAGGGGGTGTGGTCTAGCAACAGGGAAGGTAGAGGTTGGATTTTGGATAATTAGTCTTGTAATGGTGGTAGTTGGTCTAGGTATTTTTCGGATGAGGAGAATATATACTTTGAGGATGACCAAGTGATGTTTTGAGCACAAACCTTTTGCCTTTTGGCGTTTTACTTTTGGATTTTGTCTAATTATATGTTTGGTTTTGGTGGTTTTTCCACCAAGTTATCCAAGATATATAATATTGTCAGCAATGAATATTTAGAACTTGGACAAATGACCAGCACCATAGGCAAAGATGATGTAGAAGAAGATGATGATGAAGATATTGTTGCAAGTGTGATGATATTGATCTCAACATCAAATCAAGGAAGTACCAAAAGTATTACATATAAGTATTTGTTTTCTAATTAATCAGATTCATAACCTTAATTAAACTAGTGTTTTTTATATATTTATTTTTCTTTTCCTTTTGTTAATTTCTTTATACTTAGCTATTAAACTAAATATCATTTCTTAGTTTTCTCCTCAAAACATTGCAGTTTTCGTGATATATATGAATAGCTTTTTTTTAAGTGGATCAATTGAAATTTATTTATACAAAGATTATATAATTATATATACAAATGATAAATCTCATCTTTTATACAATTTTTGCTTAAACTTTTTTAAGAGTATACTAAATGATGATTATTCCCATAAAATATGTCAATTTGAAGCATTATGCTGTAAATTGCGTATGTTTGCTGGAATGACAAACAATCGAGAGCCCCTCTTTATGTTTGGATTGAGGATTCAAAAGCACAAGGAGAAAAACATGCAGCCAAACTGACATTCAGCACCCTACACCTTTAAGGTTTGGATGCATAACATCAAACACACCCTAGGTAACAAGCCCTAGCAAAATAAAAATCCAAGGCTAGAGAATGGACTGACTGATGTGCATGTGAAAAAATATGCTGCAATCATTAGAGTGACAAAAGGGTCAAAGGAGATTTGGGAGTGTTGATGGAAATTGGATTAAAGGAGAAACAAAATAAACATTTATTGTCGATTGCTAATGGCTTTTATTATTTATATTATCTTGTAATTCCTTCATGTCATAATAAATGTCGTGTTAAAAGAAAAAAAAAAAAAAAGAAGAAGTGCTATCATTGTGTCATTTTAGCTTTGGAACATAACATAAACTTTTTTCATTTATATCCCTAATAATTTTTTGGTTTAATAGACATGTACTAACTTTGTAAAATAGTTTTAAACTATCAGTCAATTAAAAATCACTATATCTGTATAACTTTTGTAACAGATATTGTAAATTTTAAAAACTTATAATACATGATAATTTTGTGGTTAAATAACAATATAAAACTATTATACAAGCTCTTTGTATAACATATTTTCTCTAATATTTTTTAGATTATCGTTGTCGTGTTTCATCATTTCCACCAAAAAAATTAATAATAAGGTTAATTTCATTTTTTATCATATTAGAGTTAATTAATAACGAGAAAGATAATATACTGATAATTTTAAGATCATATAAATGGTAGGTTTTATATTATTTCTCATTAATGATCTAATTAATCAATAAATTCTTTTATAAAATATACTCATTTTTGGAATACATTTATTATTTTATTTGTCCAAATATAATCTTTAAGAATTAAATAATTTGTGTTCCGACAATGCATGTAAGATATTATATTTAGCTATATAAGTGAAATACATTTTTTTAAATAATAAATTAAATATCACATATATTTATAAGTAAAATAAAACTAAACACAATATTAAGATATACTTTAGTTGAAGTTATTAATGTGCAAAAAAATCCAAGGCTAGAGAATGGACTGAAGGATTTGCATGTCAAAAATATGTTGGAGTCATTGACTGACAAAAGGGTCAAAGGAGAATTTGGAGAGTGTTGATGAAAATTGGATTACAGGAGAAACAAAACAAAACATTTCTTGTTGATTGCTAATGATTTCCATTATGTTGCAATTCCTTTGAGACATAGTAAATGTTGTGTGAAAAGAGAAAAATAGAAGTCATATCTAGTGTTTTAAAAATCGGACCGACCCGACTGGTCAGACCAGTTGGACCGCGACCCGGTGATTGGACCAGATCGAGTATCTCATCAGATCGGTCATGCTTTCAACTCGATGTGACCTGATCGGGTTAGAGGTCGAACCGACGATCCGTCAACCTAAACGGGGTCACTATTTAAAAAAAAAAAAAAAGCAGACAAAGGCATCATTTCTCCACTCTACCCGAATCTCTTCAAATGTGCCACTACTACAAATAAGACCTACAATGACGGTTATTTAGGCCATACGATGACGGTTGTTCAAGTGTCATTGATATGGGTGTCATTGAAAGTTGGGTACCTTTGATGACGGTTCCAAAAAACCGTCATTGTATTTTATTTTTTTCCTTTTTTGTTTTTAAAATTCGAAACAAACGAAGACGGTTATTAAGGAAAACCGTCATTGTATGACTACAAACGAAGACGGGTTTTCCTATTAACCGTCATTGTTTGTATTTTATTTTCATTTTTCTTTTTTTTCAAAAATTAAAAACAAATAATGACGGTTATTAATGGACAACCGTCATTGTATGCACGTATACGAAGACGGATTTTTTTTATTAACCGTCATTGTTTGTATTTATTTATTATATTTTTTAAATTTTAAAACAAACGATGACAGTTATTAATAAACAACCGTCATTGTATGGTTACAAACGAAGACGGGTTTCCTTAATAACCGTCATTGTTTGTATTTATTTTTATTTTTCTTTTTTTTTTAAAATTAAAAACAAACAATGACGGTTATTAATAAACAACCGTCATTGTATGCACGTATACAAAGACGGATTTTCTTATTAACCGTCATTGTTTGTATATTTTTTATTTTTTTTTTATTAAACACCTACAAAGACGGTTATTTACGAAAAACAGTCATTGTTTGTTTGTTTAAATTATTTGACACCTATGAATGCATAACATACAACCATTAAAACCACATCAAATATTAAAACCATTTAACACTTTCTATTAGAATAACAGATTCACATAGAGCACTGATCACAGAAGACAAGTTCATTAAAATTGAGCAACCTATGCCATCAGATATATTTCCCTTCCCAAACCCCAAAAAAAGTTAAAAACAAAACTAAGTTGTCTAAGGCATGTGAGACTGTTGAGTCTCATCCCTATTCTATGAATCTGGACTTAATAGAGTATCTTCAACCTCTGATGAAGAAGCAGGTAGCTTGCAGCATTTCATCTTCTTCAAGTCCTCCCGTGAACAAATGAAAATCCTCTTCACCATGTTGCAGAACTCCCTGCAAGTTAGGTGGCACGTGAAAATAAATAAATAAATAAGAGAAAATAGTTTAAACTATGACCATAAAAAAAATTACATTCTTCCATGATCACAAATTAACATATATGATAAATTTATTGATTTTTACAATAATTATCTTAAAATTCGTATCTGCAATTATTTTTTACTACTTGACAGTGTAAAATATTTTTATATTGATAGTGCATGGAAATTAAAACAGGCTATATTAATTGGCAATTTTTTTAAAAGCAAATGAATGATAGTATTGATACCTGGGGATAATATTACAAAAGACAATTCAAGAACATTCAACCCTCCCATGAAAGGCAATAATAGCAGAGAAAAACAAAACGAAATATCTAAAGAACAGCCGCTATAATATTTGCGGACGGGGAGGTGAAGGATGAGTGAGGGTTGGCTAGTCAAAGTCAAGGAATTCCATTCTTTTCCTCATAGTTCCTTTCAGATTTGAAGCCTCCCTTTCTGCTTTCTGTGCCTACAAAATCACAGTTCCAGTTTAAAATAGAAAATTTCACAAGTCTACAAAATTGACTTATTGCTTAAATACGTCGACAACTAATTCCAAATCATAGCAGAAAAGCAATGGACCAAATATGTAAGTAAATGATACAAGTTTTGTCTGGATAAATTTCTCATTAAACACACTGATAGGCAGAGAAAATAAGATAAAATGAATTAAGCTTTTCGATTAACTTATGCATAAGCCAAAATCAGTTAGTTGGAGAAGCTAAAATGAATACAATAGCTATATGCTATGTTATCATGCCACAACCATCTACAAAAATAAGAAAATTTCAAGGACATCCTTACTAACTAAATGGGCTAGAATTTGGTAGGCAGAGCAGGGTACATATGTAAGTATTTATTATTGGCCCATCCAAATGAAGCCTTAGTCTGTCTGTCCACTTTTTAATGGTCATCACGCGTAATTTGCCATTATTTCTCCAGCCAAGGTTACTTACCAAATGATTAATAGATATCAGATACAAAAATACACAATCTGTTTCATTTCCACACACTTTATATATAAATGTAATGAAATTACAACAATGGTGGGTGCCTTGACATTTGAAAATGAATGTCCAGGTCACAACATAGCATTATATTTAAATAAAGAAACAATTTAGGAATATTTACCCTCTTGATTTCTGCGGTAGAAACACGTGTCATATGTTCGGGAAGTTCCTCCCTCTCCAAGTCCTAAAAGTTGAAAGACACGTGATTGTAAAACAGAGATTGAAAAGTAGATAATATTATTAGATGCAAAGGATAATAATCAGTAATCTTACCAGCTCACCAATTAGAACAACATTTTCCCCACGGATCACATAAAGACCTAAAGGGATGTCACAGTATAGATCACCAACAATAACCCTCTCACAAGCACCCTCAAGAACTGCATTAGCTGCATATTATTGATGGGAAATTTTAGAAACTCAACCTATAGCATGTCAAAACTTCACATAATTTAAGGAGAAGTTGTTACCAAATTGATCAAAAGAGCGAAGTGTTCCCATGAGCTTTCTACCATCTCTCAGCAATACAAGAAGTTTCTCTACAGCAAATAATTAGTGTCAGGCCACAAAAATTTGTACGAAATACAAAATCAGCTTCACCTCCAATGAAAACTCAGAATAATTTACCACATCCAACTGATTTTCATTGCTTTTGAACAATATCTAGCCCAAATCCCTCATAAAGACTTGTATGATAAATATGCAAAAAGCAAAGTAACATCAAAACTATTCAATCACACATTATTATAATTTAAAAGCAAAGTAACAATATTCTTATATGTTCACTTTTGCAGGAACGACTATAGTTTCCTTGCATTACAAATGGACACGGGATATTACAGTAGGATTGAGGAAGAATAACACTATGCAGAGTGGTGAGTAACAATGATACACAAAATCCAAATTGAAGGAAATAAATGAGGTCAAACATTGGGATGTCCCCTCTTACCATACATGTTATAAAAATTATCTCATAGGATTACATCAAATACCAAGCATGACTATTCGTTTCCATGTTCCACAGTTTCTCGCACACTATAGTTCTCAGTTAAGTTATACTAGAGGCTCTAGGCTATCAAGCTAATCATATTCCCCATATTATTACCAGTTTTTTCTTTCACTTTTCATACATTCAGCGGCTAAATATTATCACTATCACTTCACAATCACATTTAAACCACTTGTCACTACTAAATTTCCTAATGACATGTTGGAAGCATAAATTTTTTTGCTTTGGTAAACATAGCTCGTGACAAACATGCATGCTAGGGATCAACTATCAGTCGAAATCGTGTCCCTTCCCTTCACTCCCAACATAATAATAATGACTAAAACAACAGTCAAGCACACATAACACCCCAACCTAGAATTCCCAATGAAAATTGAATCACCAACTTCCACAAAAATACAAAACACAAGTTGATAATTAAAATAATTTACCCCTATATATATGCTTAAACTTCCACTCAAATCCATGAAGATCCTTTGCTGCCAACTCCTGAGTAGGGGTTGCTTGAGTCATGTCCTACAATATATAAATACATAACATTTAAAATTCAGGAAAATTTGATTTCTTTTAATTATTGTTATCAGACCTCTACATTCACTCATTCAGTCTCAGTTAAAGGAAACTCAAAAGGGCTAAATACCAATGCAGGCAGGCACTCTGTAGCATGCTTCCGCAAAACTGAAAATCCTCCATGTGTGCTAGTATCAGAGGCGGTTAATATCTTGCAAGATGAGTGAAACTTCTGTTTTGGGGTCTCAGAAACATTTGGATCAGGATTTATAGGCTCAGTTTGCTGTATAAACCACAAAAAAAAACAGATTATTTCAAAAAACTGTTAAGCTTACAAGTATTAACCCTAGTTAATTTCTCAACTTAAAATCTATTTCTTTGGCACGAAGTTTTTTTTTTCTTCTAATAATAAAGCAGAATGAGACAGAAGCAGACCAATAATGAGGGGAAAATCTATTAAGAAAATGTGACTCAATAACAAAACAGCTTGACAAGACTAAACCATAAAAGGATAGGAGACACATATATTCTCACATCTGATTCTGGAAGCAAAGCGATGCAAGCATAAACCTCATCAGTGTCTTGTTCCGCCTACAAAAAAATTAACCAAGATTCCATCATAACTACACGTGAACCTTCACTTCACCAAAAAAAAAAGAACAAGGAAAAAACAACAGCAAAGAAGAACAAAAACAACAGTACCAACAACTGAATGTTCACAACACGGCAAAAAATCTTGGCCGGGAGATTGAAATGGGGAATTTCCTGGTTCAATTCCTGATCCGTAGATGCTTGCAACTGCACAAAAGCAAAAGAAAAAAAGAAAAACAACCCAGAAGGCCTTAAAGTTTTCGTATGCAAGTACAACAAGGAAAGAAAAACAATCACAACCCCAAAAACAGCAACAAAATTAAAAAAAACAAAAACAAAGAAAAGAAGAACCATATGCATACTTGTTCCATGTGACCCTGAGGGAAGTAGAAAACTCTGTCTCCAGTACGAGGAACATCCACCAGTGGCCCTGCACACAGCTTCCATAGCTCTCTGTAGAGATCATCATCCTTCAAACCTGCCACAAAACAGAACCAAGTGAGAAGAGAGCAAAACAAGAACACAAGCTCAATGCCCCTGCATGGTCTCTGAGAAAGTTAACAACTTTACTCAACCCCACTTTCCCCAATCCTCACAAGGGAAAAGGGTTATTCACAGAAGACAAGTTCACAGAGAACCCATCAAAATCGATCCAAACAGAAACGATACTACAATGAAGAAAGAGCATACCTCAGCTTCCGATTTGAGGATGGTCGCACACCACTTTGATGCGAGACGCGGGAGACACAACTGATGCAGGCAATGAGGGTGAGTGGGTAGGTTGCCGGCGAGACGATCACTTCAACATTGAAGTCGAAGGCCACGACGCGGTTGCCGGAGACAGATACGGTGAGTGGGTAGCTGCGGGAGACGACCTTAAGGGTTCAAAGGAAAATATCTAGGGCACCAAAATGATTCACGCGTACAGCTGGCTGACCAAATTAAAAGTGAACCATTTTAACCATTTTCGATGACGCAAAACAAAGACGGTTAAAGCAAAACCGTCATTGTCTTCGTGGACCGTCTTTCAAATGTTCACTTTAATTACAAGTTTGCCACCGCATAACAAACAATGACGGTTCAATAATAACCGCCTTCGAAAGTCCGTCGTTAAATGCGCCATTTCTAGTAGTGTGCCTAGCTGTTCCATCCTTCCTAGTTTGTGCTACCTTCATCCACGCTTTCCGTAGGAGAGAGAGGGATGGGTTTGCAGGGGTAACGACTTTCTACGAGCGGGGGGGTTTGCTGGGTTAGGGGTTCAGCAGGGGGTGGGTGGTTTGCGGGGTAAACAAAGGGGAGGGGAAGGGGGTTGCATACGTGCGTTGTTTTGTTGTGGGGTGGGGGTGGGGGGTTTTGCTGTTAAGAGGATTTTGGGGTTTGGGGGGCAGGGGTTTGCGTGTTTTTTTGTTGGGTGGTTAGGCTTGCTGATTTTGGGGTTGGGGGTTAAATTTATTTAGTTTATGTTTATGATTTTTGTTAGTTTGAATTTGGATAATAATTTTTTTATATTTTGGTATCTAATTATTTATGCTATCAAAATTATATTAATTTGTGATTTTTTTTTAAATATTGTAAGATAGGTATAAAAAATTTATATTTTTTATTACAAACCGGGTCATGCGAGTCAACTAGTGACCCACCGGTTGGACCACTAGTCCAGCGACTCAGTCACCGGATTGATATTTAAAACTATGGTCCTATCATACGTGTCATTTTAGCTTTGCAACATAATATTAATTTTTTGCATTTATATTCCTATAAATTTTTAGTTTGATAGTCATGTGCTAACATTTTATAATAGTTTTAAACTATCAATGAATTAAAAATCACTATATTGATATGACTTTTATGATAGTTATTGTAAAGTTAAAAAAACTTACAATGTATGATAGATTGTGATTGAATGACAATATAAAACTATTATACACCGTCATCGTATAACATATTTTCGCTAATATTTTGAGATATTGTTGTTGTATTTCATCATTTTAACCAACAAAAATTAATAATCAGGTTAATTTCTTATATTTTTCAAAGGAAAAGATTAATATATTTATATGGACACGAATTGTAACCAAAAAAAGAAAAAGTTACAATAGCTGAATATAGCTATTGATATTACAACCATTAAGACAATAAACCCAAACACAATAAAGGAGATGAACATCACGAGCCAAAGAGATACCACTAGATAAAGAGACTTTGTATCTAGCCCACATCCAAGATAGTGCTTGAATGTGCTGCATAATTTCACATTTATCCAATCGCCCATTCTGAAAGATAATTTTGTTACGATGAATCCAAATACACCAAAAAGTATAGTCTCAGAGCTGGCTGTGCAGAAAATGCAGCTTCCATCATCATTAAACACTCCTATATGCTGTAATGCACTTTGAGTAGGAAGTCTACCAAGAAATAATTAAACCAAGATCTATCCAATGTGTTTAATTTTGTCAAATTGTTTACACCCAAAAAAAGATTATACTAAAAAATAATCGAGAAAGATATTAGGAAAGACACGTATGCACAGCGAAAAAATTACACAAATATGTAGTGGTAAATAAAACCTTTTCCGCTTGAGTGAACCTGTGAAAAGCGTAATATACGGCAATCCAAAAATTCAAGGGTGCAGAAAAATAAAGAGATAACATCAAGAACTACACAGACAATTTTAATGTGGAAAACCCCCAATGTGAGGGACAAAACCCACGGGACCAAGTCCAGAAAAATTATCCACTATGTAAAATATCAAAGAGTATAGCAAAGAGTTTCTACAATAGAACCTCACAAATAAATGTCTACTCACTCTTAAAATAGTGGAAATCAACAATGCAACAATATTCAAATAGAGACCCGCAAAAGGGTAAATATATCTTCTTCCAAAATATGAGAGAAATAAAATTCTAAGCATACCAGATGAATGCCCACAATATTAGGAACAACTGATTAAAATTTCATCCAAAACAAAGCACAAATGAATATCAAACCAATACCACAAAGTGAACAAAATTTTTTCCCTCTCGTGTTGACGGCACAGGAGATAACATATAAAACAAGAATCAAAGCAGCGCCCTTTTTAATTTCCGTATAGCTTCTTTCTTTCTTTTTTTGAATGAAAGTGGTTGGGCCCACTTGAAGAGGCCCACCAACAAAAGACTCACCCCTATAAAAAGATTATACTCAAAAACCAATCATGTTGGAACAAAGCCCTCAATTGTTCAACCATCTCAATCTCCCATACATATAGTCTTCTCCTTCATTGTGACCTTGGCTACAACATTGATTCTTTAGGAATAAAATATTTTTTTTAATTTAGAGAAAATGATATTTATAATGAGAAAATTAATATACGGATAATTTTAAGATCATATAAATGGTAGGTTTTGTATTTTTCCATTAATTAGAGAATTAATCAATAAATTCTTTTATAAAATGTAGTCATTTTAAGAATGCATTTATTGTTTTATTGGTACAAATTTTTTTTTAAGGAATACACAGTTTGTGTTCCAACAATGCATGTAAAGATAATAGATTAAGGTATATAAGTAAAATTCATATCTTAAAATAATAAATTAAATATTATATATGTTTATAGGTAAAATAAAATCAAACACAATTATTAGGATAAAATTTAGTTGAAGTTATCAATATAGTATTTCTATAAATATTAAAAAAACTAGTATTTTTCTTGGAATAGTGTTAACTAATATATTTATTAGATATAATGTATTCTCTAAATTTAATGTATAATTAAGATAATTTTAATACACACCTTTATATCTATCTATGTATCTATCTATCTATCTATCTATCTATATATATATATATATATATATATATATATATATATATATATCTTATTTACCTATAAATTAAAAGCATATCACTCTTTCATGACTGCTGCTCAAAGATAATAGTAGTTTTCAACTGTAGGTAAAATTTATATAGTAATAAATAAATAAAATTCTAGCTATACTTGCTATCCATTCATATTCTTTTCTTCTCAAATTATTTTGTATAGAGGACATAAATTAACTATTATGGTGAAAGATAAATTTCATAAACAAAACCAAAAGTAACGTACTTGATTTTATGGGATTTTTTTATATATAAAAATGTGGTTTTATGTGATTATAAACATTGTTTATATACTACTAAAAGGTTTAGAATTCAAACCAAACAGTAAGAGTGGATTATAAGTTGTAATAATTGATAGAAAAATCATTTAAAAAATTGCATCACTCACAAGCTCAACTATTAGTTAACACTGCAGAAATCAATCAATTCAACAATGGGACATAATAGGTTTGTTCTAGTTCAATTCTAGTAACCAAAATGGCCAATCTTTCCTCACCAAAGTTCATGCAATGGATAAATTGAACACATCGATCAATCCATATTTTCCAAACTTACTAAATACTAATAATTTTAGGTTAGCTCATTTTAACAAGATCATTTCAATATCTCATTCTCTAAGAACTCATCTTTATTCAAGAAACTAGTTGAGATTGTCACGACTTAGAGATGATGGAACAATACCTATTAGTTTCTAGCACTAAATTTGTAAGTTCAACCTACACTGACTTTTATTAGAGATACCATAAGAACTCAATTAAATAATGAAAAAATACCAAATTTGAATCATATGTCCCACCTAAAGCTGCCCCAGTAATTGTCCAAAAATTCTCATTGTTGCATGCAATGTAAATACATAATCTTAAGTGGAAATAGAATTACTCCTAGCATAAAATATAATAATACAAACATATCTTATACATCTTATCCAAATATAGAGAATGAAGGAAGCTGAAGTTGGATGTTGCCCATGGCTGAATATTGGTCTTGGCAAATACAGTCCAATTGTTTGCAATGATTGTCCCTAAGACTTGTTTATAGTCATAGAATAAGAAAAGGATAAATATAGTTAGAACTGCATGCAAGTCTTCGTATAAGTAGGATGCATGATGCTAATGATCATAATTATACACATACAAACGAATAGGAGTCATATACATTGGTATCGGCACACATTAATAGTATAAATTCTAGCAACTATGGATCAGTTTGGATAAAAATCTCAAACAGTACTTATTAGAGGTAAAAAAAATAAAAAGAAACAAAGTATAATGAATCAAAACTTTTCCTAATCATTAAAATTAACTTATATGTCTCAACTTCTTAAAAGCTCTCTCATTTAACTTTCCAATAAATAGAGATTACATTTACATGAAAAACACCAAACAAAGTAGTGTTCAACACCCTCAACCAAAAGCATAATGATATATCTTGAAATGTGATATTAATGAAAACTCTACTTCTTTGTACCTTTTTATAATGATGAAATTCAGCTAGTCAAGACTTTTGAGTACTATGTGAAATGGGTTGGATGCTACCTCCATTAATTTTTCCTCTAACTTTCGAGATTTTTGAGTTCCTTAAACAGTGCTTCTCAGAGCCCTTGATGCTTTCTGAAGAATATCCAGGACAACAGAGATTTTAAAAAAGAAACAAAAACATTAATCTATGCAACAAAGAATCTTGGGGGGAGAGAGTAGACACAAAATCAAAATAGCTTATCAATGGCATAGTGTTGCAAAGCTTGGTCATGAAATAAATGGCATTGTCTCTCATCTAAACTCTCTATATAACTAACTTTACCTTGTTACCTTCATGTTTCCATCCTTGTTACAATTAGGTTCTAGTTGTCTTAGGTCTACAAGTACAAACTTGTAAAGTCTTCTACTTATTGGACCCATCCAAAAAGTGTTTTAATATGCAGGTTTATTAATACAAATGTTTGGTATTGACCACATTAACCAGCAATAATATTTGCCCACAAACAATAGACTTCAAAATTTACCATTTTCCATCAACGGTTTATCAGTCAAGGAAAACAGTTATAACAATACTTTTAAATTTTCAAGCAGCAGTATTTTCTTTTCTATAAGACTCATCCTCTACATTCTTATCATTTTCTATTTTTTAATCTATATTCCCAAATCACTACTGTGAAGTATATTATCCCTTCATCACATCTCTAAAGTCTTGTTGATATAGTAACATCATAATTCTTTACTCTATGCTGATTTTACTAAATCAAAGGCCCTAACATTCTAGAACTTCAAGGCATCAATTCATTTGATTTTATGCTACATCTACTACTATTTAGTCTACTTTGCTAGTATGCTTTAGGTGCCTATACGGAAATTGCTTATTGGTTATGTAAGTTTAAACCTAATAATTCCTTGCAACATAATAACTGATATCGCATCGCTTCAAAACAAATAAACTACGCTAATTTTGTAGCACAGGATTAACCTAGGTCGACTCAGAGATACGATCAATTCGGTTCCAACTTCAATTCACTAATAAACAACAGGGGAATTTTTATCTAACAGTTTGTAGGCAATGAATAAAAATTGCGAAAACACAAACTACAATTGAAGAAAAATGTAGAAACTAATAGAATTAATAAGAGGTATAGTAAAACATATTAAAGAATATCAATCCAATTCATCAAACCAAGCAATGTGAATTATCATAGTTCTCAAATAATGATCTTGTTATGAAAGTTCATTCAATTTCATTAGAAGCAGTTCAATCAAATTAACTCCTAAATTAATTGAAACCATAAACCTAATAGAAATATCATCCAAACAATCTGTGATTAAAATTTGAAATTAAGAAATAAATCCATAACCTAATCCATTTTCAATCCTAAACACATTCATAATCATGAAAATCGAATAGATGGTTGAAGAAGAAAATGAACATTCACACAGAAATTGAAATACCTAACTAGAACTCAAATTCTCCTTACTTGGACTGGATTATTGGATTGATTGATTATTTAGCCTTTCATAATCATCATCAGTGGAAGAGCCATGAGATTAGTGCAAGAAAATGGAAGAACATAAATCAAATGAAGAAGAAAACTGAAGAACAATGAGAACAGTGAAGAACAGTTGAGAGAAAAAGAGAAAAAAAAGTTAATTCTGAAAACTTCTAAAAGAAACTACAAATTTTGTTTGTGCTATAATGAAGTGTGTCCCTCTAACTAACTAACTGCACTAATATATAGTAACTGAGTTAGTCGGAAAGGATGGCCTATGATTAGACTCATCTAATCTAACTAATTACTAATTACACCAATTCACAACCCAAAACTCAAGTGCAAAGGTTATGACTTCCAAGCATAAAATGACCCTTAAAATGACAAAATTGACCTCGACTTATCTTTGACAAAATTGTAGCTCTTTTCCTTATCTTTCCAGGGACTACTCATATGCACCATTTGGAGTTCTGTAGAACTCTCTAGATCTTGCACAAGAAAGATAGGTCAAGTAAGCAAAAAATCTGAAAATAAGTAACAATTAATAATTAAGCCCAATTGTTTGCCTAAAACAATAATTGAGTTAGAGTGAGAAAATAAAAGTCCAAGAGAAGTCAAATATGTTAAGAAGAATAGAAAAATATTAAACTAAAAGTGCTCAATCCTCACCTTAAACTTTTGCACTCCTGGGCAAAACTAAAAGAAAGACTAAGAAAAATTCAAACTAAAGTAAACTACAAATTAAAAGAAAAGGTATGAACAAGGCACGCATATTTTTCAATAAATCCTAACAATGCACAAAAGTGAGAAAGATGAAAAATGGAAGAATGATATTAAGGTAACAAACAACCCATGAACACATGATCACAAAGTGCAAAGTGAAAAAGTAGTCAAGTTAAAATTAAGAATGAACCAAGGTGATAGAAATCTCTCAAAGAACAACACTGAACCTCTTCTAATGTGTATTGGTTTATATTTACACTCAAACACCACATGTAACTAGCACATCCAAATTTTGACAAGACTCTAATTCATTCAACTTGAAAAACACATTCATCAAAAGATCAAAAGGACTTTATTGGTTTGTAATGCATGGCTTAGGTAAAGGATAGATAAGAGAAGGATATTTAGGCTAAAACTAACAGAAAATAGGGGCAATGGGGAGTAAGATAACAAGTAAAAAGAGGGGTAGAAACAAAGAAACAAGGTGAAGAACAATGAAATTAAAAGAACAATGAAATTAAAATAAAAAGAACTTACAAGGATGAAAATGAACCATAACAATTTTTATTGCATTTTTTTCTTTGCTTATACTTCTTTTTCTTTGTTTATACATTTTTTTTCTTTGAACTTTTTCTTTTTAAACTCTTTCTTTTCTTTTATTTTATTTTCTTTTCATTTTATTTTCTTTTCATTTCTAAATCAAAACAAAATAAAAATATCTCACACTTGTTTGAAACCCACTCCCAAAACAATTCCAAGGCCCCTTTTCTCCCTAAAGTTAGGATAACATGGTTTTCCATTTTTTTAGTTTGTAATGAGCTACACAAGAAAGAAAAGGTTAAAGGCTCAAAAAGGGTGACAATGGATATCAATGCAAGGATAGGTTTATTTGGCTAGTGGACAAAAGAAAGAAGGTCTAAATCATCTTAATCAAAGCACGTACAACAAGGAATGTCAAAAAGAGGCAAGGCAAAACATAAAGTAATCTAGCACAAGGGTGAAATCACACATGAAAGAACATGAATGAAATAATGTGATTCATCCACGAAGGCCCAAAAACTCACAAGACATAATTCAATCACACATGATCCATCTTAAATTCTATTTCTCAAGCCTACTTATCACTTCAACAATTGCAACAATGATTCACATCAAGCATGAAACCTTTTAATCCAACAAAAATTAATACATTTCTCACAATTTATACAAGTTAGAAATCCTATGAAAAACATGAAAAAGTGCCTAAATTCTAATTTTCATTTTCTAAATGTAAAAACAGAATAACAATAAAACAAAACAAATACAGCAACACAATAACAAAAACAACAACAAAAACTAACAGAAACAGAAACAATTTTTGTAATCCTTCACCCTACACTTGAAATACACATTGTCCTCAATGTGAGCATGCAATGAAATGCGAACAAAGAGACAAAAAATAAAATAAGGGAAAAGGAAACTCTCCAAATGTCATTTAAAGTACAAATCTGAAAGACTTCTAAGTGAAATTTGGAGGAGATTTCATTGATGCAAGTTCTGGAGAAGAGAGTGAGGTTGGCCTGGGTGATGAGGATGGCTCTGTAGACATTTTTGAAGTTTATGTGGTTGGTTCGTCGAGGAAGAAGACATAGATCTGGTTGCTGGATTTGTCGCTCTTCGACTTATTGATGACAAGGTCCTCACGCTTCAAGTGCTCGTCATACATAGACTTGCACGTGTTAGGACATGTTGATCTCGAAGTCACCCCTAGAAAATACAGTAAAGTGAAGTGACAAAGGGATGTGTTGCGATTGGAGACCCTCACATCTCTTCTTCTACAAACTCTCTTCCCTAGGGTTCTTTCAGATCTCCACCATGGTATCTTCTTTGCAACAACAACCTTCATCGGTGTTCACAGCGACCTTGTAATGGTTTCGACAAACCTCAGTCTTGGGGTTGGCCAAAGGTAGATACACCATGGTAACTGAAGCATAGCATAAGGTTTAAGATGGAAACAAATAGAATGAAAGTGATGAGGGTTTGGGGGTTTTGTTGTTTGGGAGTTTGACAACATCGATTTTTAATCAAACCGATCTTAAGCGAAAAAACAACATGGATTTTATTAAAAACAATGTTAAGTTTTCCCTCACTACATTGGTTTAAAATAATTGATGTTAACTTTGCAATCACAACATCAGTTTTATAGTAACCGATGATAATGGAAACTCACAACATTAGTTATTCTATTATTTACAAAAATGCCACCATGTTTTTGTCAATATCGATTTTCATTATAATCGAAGTTAACTGTCCAACGTTTAATCCATATTTTCTAATAGTTTTTGTAGATGGAGGCCTTTCAGTGGTATGGGTAGTTGAGCCCACAATGACAATCCTGGATGCACTGCAATTGGACCTAGTCATCCAGACATGATACGATGATCATAAAAGAGGCCGAACTTGAAAACAATATGAACACACATAATTAAGCAAGATGGGGGTGAATTGGTTAAAACAGGGACTTTAAAAATTTCTTTGAAAACTAACAGTGGAATAAAGATTGTATCATAAGTATTCCCTTGTTAAAACTGAAACTTTCGATCAATCAACATTCACCCTTCACTTCAAACAATAGCAAAAAATATATCTGTTGATCTTGAAAAAGATTAACCACAAGATGAGCAAATTAAGACAACAAGATGAGAATTAAGATAACATCAAATCTATATTGGTTCACTCCTCAAAAGAGAAGCTACATCCAGCTTCTTCTAACCAAACTTTGGTTAGAGTTCCACTATATCAAAATCTGTTCTTTACAAACTTACAAAAGATCACCCTTTATCAACCCTAGATAAAGAACTGATATCTAAAACCCCTTCAGACTTCTAATGATCAAAAACTAAAGAACTCTTCTCTATTCTTCCCTCTAGAGAACTCTACTCTAGAAAAGCTTTAAAGAACCTCTTTGAAATAGGAACTTAGAAGAAACAAAAGTAACAAATAAATTACTGCAAGAGTTTAAGAGAGATACAACCTTATGATCCTCAGAATATGAGTGAATGAATTTTACCAAACAAACTTAGGTTGAATGAATGGAATTCTTGAAATCAGCTCTCCGTGAAACTCTTGTCAAATCTTGTTCAAAACTACTTGATCGATGATGCATGTTTGTCTTGGTTTTGAAACAAGAGCAATGTATCTTAGAATTTCTTTTCTCAGACTGTAAGGACTTTTGAAAGTGATTGTAAATTCACAAAATCAAGTTCTGTCTAAAACAAAAGACCCAACAGCTTTTTATAGAAAACTATTTTAACTAATTGTAATCATTAAATCATTCATGTAATTGATTATTTTAACAAAAGTAATCAATTAATATCCTATTTAATCGATTAAAGTGTTCTTAGTTCTTTCTGGAAAAGATATATAAGCAAAGTAATTGACTAAACCATTGAGTAATCGATTAAACCAGTCAAACTAGTTTCAGACATATGCTAATGTAATCGATTACGATTGAATGTAATCGATTAAACCAGTCAGACGTATTCTGTGTTTTTTTGCTGTGTAATCGATTACCATTTACTTGTAATCGATTAATTAGTTCTTCATGGTTTAAGTAATAGATTACCAATGTTGGTAATCGATTAAGTTAGTGCACAATATTATTTTCAAAAACTTAACCATGAGAAAATTGCTTTTTAATGCAAACATGAAAACCTTTATGCTTTTCACAAATCATGTATGCATGCTAATGATTATGATTATGCAATGCAAGGATCATAAGATGAGACTCTTAAACAACTTAACAAATTATAAATGCCTTCAATTGAATGGCATGCAAAAAGCTAAAATCTATTTAAAGCACATGGCTTCATCCTTGTCTTGATCCTCTTCTAGCTCCCCCTATGTCTAACAGAACTTTTTCACGTGATGTCATTCTTCACTAGCTAGTCAGCTTTAATTTGACACAATATTAAATGCCTATCTTCCTAAACAGGTCTTACCCTTGTTCAACCATGTCCAGGGGATTCCCTATACACCTCTTTGTCTTACACACCATATTCCTTCTTACAGTGATGCAAATGAACATTATCAATGGTGGGTTGATAATATGTTTCCTAATGAGCTTCAAAGACTGAGTGTGGTTGTTGATGCTCATTGGATGTGCACTAATGATTATATGAACTAGTTTTACACTTTTTCATCCATACATCTCGTCCCAACCAGAGACCCTTCCAATATGCCTCATCAACACACTACACCAAACACCTAGGTGGAGGATTAACCTTATTATTTTTAAGTATATTTATATCTTTGTCTTTTTTATTATTATATGATTGCATTATAGTTATAGTTTTTTTCCTAATGAGCATAGTGACCTTTGACATTGAGGCATAAGAGGATATTCAGTGAGTACTGAGATAGGCACATGACCAATGCACTTTTGGAGCTTGCTCGCAGCAGAGGAGGAAGACTTTGACTTCCTATTTTGTATTTGCTTATAGCTTGTACTTCACATTTTGTATTTATTTTTATATTTTGTATTTAACTTTCATATTTTATTACTAAATGTTGCATTATGTATATGTTAAGATTTTAGCATGATTTATACTACATTCTCGCATCCATCAATATTTATCAAGCTCTGGTCAATTTAGATTCAACTCCTTTAAAAATAAAAGAAATAAAAAATAAAAAAAAAATAAAATTATACTTAAATACACAACGAAAAATTGTTTTTCATTGTGTGTGTCCATCACTTACACAATGGAAACTTGTTTTCATTGTGTAGTTGAATAAAAACTCAACATCAACAACACCTTTAACCCAGACTAATTGGGTTCGGTGGTAGATGAACCCAATGATAGATATGAGGAGGTTGAAAAAAAAAAGGTAAAAGCAAAAAAGAGGGAAAGAAGAAAGGGGAGATGAAAAAGAAAAGGACTAAAAAGGGATCATCTGGAACATAGGGATAACAATGGATTTAACCCTCCACCTAACTTATAGCTTTTCTCCATTGTGTCCTAAGACACACCTAATCTATATCCAACTCCATTAAGTCTTGTTTAACTACCTTTCCCCAAGTAAGTTTCGGTCTACCTCTATCTTTCTTTATGATGAGCTCTTGATAACAAACTTTTGTTCTTACAGGAGCATCAAGGGTCGTCTCCTTACGTGCCCAAATCACCTCAATCTATGTTCTCTCATCTTTTCACTCATTGGTACTACTACTACCTTTCATCGAATATCTTCATTTTTTATCTTATCCATCTTTGTATAACCACATATTCACCTTAACATCCTTATTTTCGCTACCCCTATTTTATGCTCATGTTGGCTATGTGTTGGTTAACATTCAATTCCATATAACATTATCGATCTTACAGTTGTTCTATAGAATTTTCCTTTTAGCTTAAGGGGAATTTTGCAGTCACACAACAACCCAGATGTACTCCGCTATTTCATCCACCCTACTCTAATTCTATGATTTACATCCTCATAAATCTCTCCACCTTTTAGCAAAATTGATCTCAGGTATTTAAAAACATATTTCTTGGGTACCTCTTGACCAAGTAGATGCACGAGGTCTTGATCATCTTCTCTTACCAGTGAAAACTCATTTCATATACACAGTCTTGCTTCAACTTAACGTGAGTTCTTTAGACCCCAAAGTACTTCTCCATAATTCAAGTTTCTTATTAACATTGTCTTTGGTCTCATCAGTAAGCACAATATCATTTGCGAAAAGCATACGCCACAACACTTCTTCTTGAATATTTTTTGTTAGTTCATCCATCACTAAGGCAAAGAGATAAGGACTAAGATTCGAACCTTAGTGTACACCTACTGTGATAGGAAAATAACTTGTGTTCCATTACAAGCTTTCACACACGTGGTAGCCCCATCATACATATCATTGATTGCACTTACATACTTTAATGGTATTTTTTTCTCAATAGCTCACAATAAAAATTTTCTTAGGAGCATATCGTATGTTTTCTCAAGATCTATGAACACCATATGTAAGTTTTTCTTCTTTTCTCGATACCTTTCAATTAATTGTTGCAACAAGAAAATGGTTTCCATGGTACATCTTCCTAGCATAAACCCAAATTGATTTACAAAAGCCTTGGTCTCTCCCCTCAAGCAATGTTCAATAACTCTCCCACAATTTCATAATATGACTCATAAGCTTAATGCCTCTATAGTTAGAACAATTCTGGATATCTCCTTCGTTTTGTAAATAGCCATAAGCATATTTTTCCTCCAAGCATTAGGCATCTTATTTGTTTAAAGAATCTTATTGAAAATATTGGTTAGCCATTTTATAGCCACATCCCCTAGGCCTCTCCACACTTTAATAGGGACATCCTCGGGTCCCAAAGCTTTATTATTTTTCATCCCCTTTAAAGTCTCCTTAACTTCATATGTATTAATTCTGTGCATAAATCTTCTATTTAGATCATCATAAGTGTCCTCCAAGTCCGCCTCACTTTTATCGCCATCCTCATTAAAAAGTTTATTAAAATAGTTCTCCGATTTACATCTTAATCTCTTACCAAAAGTTTTTTAGTTTCATCCTTGATGCATCTAACTTGGGTGAGGTCTTTGCTCTTCTTATCCCTTAATTTTGCAAGTTTGTATATACCTTTTTCACCATCATTGCTCCCAATATTTTTACAGAAATTGGCAAAAACCTTGCCTCTGGCTTCCCGCAATGCTTTCTTTGCATTTTTTCTCGCTAATCTAAACTTTTGCAATTTCTCATCATTGGGACTTTTATGTAAAGATCTAAAGCATTCCTTCTTCTGTTTAATTGCCTCATGCACCTCTCCATTCCACCACCATGTTTCCTTTGTGAGAAATTTGTGTCCTTTGCTTTCTCCCAACACCTTTCTTCCCACATTGCGGATACACTTGGCCATCTTGTTCCATATTTCATTTGTTTTTCCAACAAACTTTCACAATCCTTCACGCAAAAATGTTTTCCTTGAACTCTATTTGTTTTTCCTTCCTTTAGCTTCCACCATCTTGTCCTTGGATTTTGAACCATCTTCCTCATATTAAGTACTTTGTTGAAACGAATCTCTAGAACTACTAGCTTATGTTTCGTAGCGACACAGTCTCTAGAGTAGACCTTGCAATCATACAAAAATCTCTATCTTCTCTTATAGGCATAAAGAAATCAATTTGACTACAATTTTGGTCACTATGATATGTGATAAGATGAAACTCCTTTTTTAGAAAAAGGTGTGTGCTAGCATCAAATTGTAGGCTAGTGCAACGTTCAAGATATCTTCTAGTCTTATTTCTTGTCCTATAGCCAAAACCTCCATGAATTCTATCAAAACCTTCACTGCTTTTACCAACATGACCATGTAGGTCTCCTCCTAGGAAAATTTTGTCCTCTCGTGGTATCCCTCTCAAAACCTCCTCCAAATCTTCCCAAAATTGGTTTATATTATTTGATTGTAGTCCAACTTGGGGTGCATACACACTGAGAATATTTAAAATTAGATCACCTACTATAAGTGATGGACTCCAAAATTGGATCAAGTCCTGTTTGCCCCGATCTTCCTTGCAATGGAATCAATTCTTCAATTGATAGAAAAACAGAGTAGGAAATGCTCTGTTTTCAAGAAAGCTTTTTAGGTTTGTGTTTAAGAAATGGATCAGTGGAAAAGGATTAGGAACGGATTTGGATTGACACCATGGAATAGGAATTCCAATAAGCCTTGCAAGAATCACCACAATAGCTCAGAAGCTATTGATAAGAAACAAGAAGTTCTAAACTAAGAACAAGGGAGAAAACTCTCAACCTAACACACACAAAGTGCATTTAATTTCATTCAATCAAAAGTTCTTACAATCTATTCAGATGTAGCTTATATAGGACACGAAAATACAAGCTAATGAAATGTAAATGCGTCCTAAATGAAATACAAATGTAACTTCCAAAGGAAGCTATCCAAACAAATGCTTTTAAACTGAAAAATGGCACCTCTGCAGCAGAAACTGAAATAATCGATTATTTCGAAAGGTAATCGACTATTTTGAAGCAAGTAATCGATTACTAACTCCTGGTAATCGATTATATTGTTCATATCAGCCTGGAAACTGACTCAAGAACAATGTAATCGATTATTTTAACAAATAATCGATTATCACAGGAGCTCCCAAACCCAGGTAATCGATTATTTGATTGGGTAATCGATTATTTTGCTCATATTCATCCTGGAAACTGATATATGGCCAAAATAATCGATTAATCCGACAAGTAATCGATTAAAACAGAGCTATTTGCATTTTTCAGACTGATGTAATCGATTACAGGATGCTTGTAATCGATTACAGGCATCAGAAGATGCTTTTAATCTGTTACAGGATGCTTTTAATCTATTACAACAGACAGCACTCCTTTTGTGTTTTCACTACTTTTGTGGGCTTCTTCTTGCTTTTCCAAGAGGTATAAGTTGGATTGGATATGATCTTGAAGTGTTTGAGCCCTAGCCCTTGTCATTGGCCCTTTAATCACCAAAGGAAGTTCTTCCATGTGTAGTTCCAAGCCTTCCTCCTCTTGACTTGGTTTGAGGATTGCATCAATAAGCTTAATCAGTATAATCCTGTCGCCTTTCCTTTTGACTTCATCGACTTTATCTCTGAAACTTCTATCCATCATAATTCCAAAACCATTTCAACTCTTGTTTACACCTGTATACCTCAGCTTGAAACTGATGTCATCCACTTCCTTAGCCTTTTCTCCAACCCACTTAGTTTCTTGCAAGTAAACAATGTTCACTTTCCTTCTAGCAAAAACATCTTCTAACTCCCTCAGTTTACCCGTTAAGGTTCATATGTTCCAACTTCTCAATTGCATCCTTAACCCCTGATGCGATGTTTACCCGCCACGCTCGTCCATCTACATGTCGGGATTCTGACCTACTTGTCACCAAATCTGAGTGAAGACCTGGCACCTTGCCTTGAGGCAAGGACCCTATCTCACTTATCATTGCATTCCAGGACTGATGCAGCGCCTTGCCTTGTGGTAAGGACATTAGCCCATTTTTTGCTACATCTGGGTTTGATGTAATGCGTCGCTATGAAGGATACATCCAAACGAAATATCATAATGGGTCATCTCATAAAAATAGCTATTTTTTACAGCCAATTCGCAACACCTGACACCAACCCTCTTCCTTTATCTTGGTTTGGGACAGGTTATGCATTTAAGCATACCTAGACGAAGTCTTGAGTAAAAATTCACAACGAAAAATTAGTTTCGTTGTATATTTTTACTCAACTACATAATGAAAATAAGTTTTTATTGTGAAAGTGGTGGACATATACAACAAAAACTTATTTCCACAATGATGACATTTCAGTCGTTATAATCACGTATAACATCTAGGAGGTGCTATTAGCATTTGGGAGTGCCAATAGCAAAGCCCATACCATGAGTATATCTTGGATCAACATATCCAACACGATCGGGATATTTTTGGCTCGAGGTTCGAGTCCAGTATAACTACTATAAATAATAAAGTTTTGTCTCTATATATTTAATATAATTATATATTTAAAATTCAAATTTAAAACCATATTTTTAAACACAATTAATTAGTGATACATAACATGTAAGATAATAAATAAACGATTTAAACATGTTTTTAGTTCTTCAAAAAAATTATTAGTCTCTTAAATTTTTTTAAAATTATTTTTAATCTCTCTCTTTTATTGCACTAATGATAACATAATTTATGATAATTTTTCATCATCATAATCCTTTTTAAATTTAATTTCTTTAAAAATTATTTTAATGATTTAAAACAGTTAGAATATGTAAAAAAAAGTACAAATAAATAAATAATCACCATAATTTATCATAGATACTTTTATTTTTTTTCTTTACATGTTTTGACGGTTTTAAATTATCATGAAAATATAAACACTATGACTATAGAGCCTAAAAGTAGTTTTGTGAAAATTTGAACAACTAATAAAATCAAATATTTTTTGAAAGACTAAAATATAATTATCCAAATTTAAAGAATTAAAACTATATTTAAATCTAGATAATATAATAAGTCAACATTTTCCTAATTTCCTAGGAGACATAGATACATCAAAGGCTAAACGTTTAGGCAGTATAGCATTGATTTTTATAGTGACCCTCTTAGGCTACATTTGATCAAATCCAAACAATTGAAGTTTTGGTAAAGAGAAGAAAAAAAAACTATTGAAGTTTTCTGGCCATTCAGTATATATATTTTATATTTCCTCTTCTTAATTGGTATCAGATTCTCTGCTTGTCAAAGTTAAAGAAATTATATGGTCTTCGAAATATATATCTCTTCTACATAATTAAAAAATAATTGCTATTTTCTTAAAATATAAAGCGGCCTCCAAGTTGCAAGTACCAAAAAATAAAAAATGGAAGCCAATTGAGACTGCGTAATAACATCAGAAAAAAAATATATTTGTGAAGTAACCAAGAAGTCGAGGATACATAGAGCAATTAGCATCTTCCACGTGGCACTCTTTGCAAATGACATTTGCCCGCGTCAATGACGCGTAAGGATGCGTTACGCGTTTTTTTTGTTCTTGTTCCTTATCTAACGAGTCAGAGTCACTTGTAGATCCCCAATTTTTCTCTTTTTGCTCCGTTTCTGTTGCAAATTCTCTCTTTTTGCTCCGTTACTGTTGCAATTTCTCAATTACTACATCGTATTCTGCAAATTCAAACCGGTGAGTTCCCTAATTGTTCACCATGATCAAATTAATTTTTGCATGTAACTCTTTTGAACATGTCAAATCATGAAATTATGTTACAGTTGTTACATAGTTCTCTAATTCTTGGCTATATGATCAATTTCATTATAGATCGCGAGTGTTTTGATTTTTCATGTTTGATCTCTTCAATCACTGTTCGTTGACCACTGATTTTATTTTCTTGTTTTCTTTTGCATGCAACATTGATTTCATTATTGACATGAATTTATCATCTTTTTGCAAATTTAGTACTGAATTGGAGATTCCCTGTTTTGTGCTTTTTGGTTTTCACAATTTTACCTAACTCTGCTTGCATGATTCCTAATCATCATCATCATCATCAGGGTCTTGGTTTTCTGAAAGATGGGAGGTGGCAAGGACAAGCATCATGATGAATCTGACAAAGGAATTTTTTCACAACTTGCTCATGGGGTAGCTGGTGCAGCACATGGTGGACATGGGTACCCACCTGGGGCTTACCCACCACCACCTGGGGCATACCCTCCACAACAAGGGTATCCTCCAGCTGGGTACCCTCCACAACAAGGGTATCCTCCAGCTGGGTACCCTCCACATCAAGGCTACCCTCCTGCTGGTTACCCACCAGCTGGTTATCCTGGTTCGTCACATGCACCAGGTACATATATTTTCTTTCAATTATTTTTTCTTTGTTACATCTTTTAAGTTACTCATGTTAGATATCACAATCACTTGACTGATTGAATTCTGAATTCCATTGTAGTTGTAAAATCTGTGATGCTGCCTACTTAGAAGCATTGTAAATTAACTTTGATGAAACAGGAATGTCTTTTAAAAGTACATATAAACATATTCCACCATCAAACAGTAGTGAAAAGGGATATATATTTACTGTTGATTTAAAGTGTCTCCTAAATTTAACTTACTTTTTAATCAAGGGTAGATACATTCTTTTATTCTTAATTTAATATATGTTTAGTCCAACTAAGGAGACAAATCCATAATGCAATTGCATACAAAGATAGGGATTGTTTGGCTACAAAAACAAATTCATGGGATGAGAAAGATTGACTTTGATAGTGGTAATTAGAGCTGTGTGTCCCTTAGAGACATTGTTGTCTTCTTGTTTGCATTATCCACAATACACTTTCTTAAGTAACTTTTCTTTTTTCTTTTTTCAAGTAATGTATGATTTGGCTTCTATTTTTACTGTATCTGAATCTTTTTTGTGCTTGTTGAAGTTCTCTTCTTGTTTATCCTTATTTCTTAATAGTTTGATTTATGCATTGGCTATTGCAAAACTTTGTGCTGCTGGCTATGAGAATTGTTGTCCTTGGAAGTTTTTTAACCAAGTTCTCTGTTTCTGCCACCAGGTTCTCACGGGCATGGCGGTATGGGAGCAATGCTCGCTGGGGGTGCTGCCGCAGCTGCTGCTGCTTATGGTGCTCACCATGTCTCTCATGGCTCCCATGGCTCCCATGGCTCCTATGGCCAATATGCACATGGTGCTCACATGCCTCATGGAAAATTCAAGCAGCACGGGCACGGTAAGTTCAAGCATGGAAAGCATGGCAAGTTCGGCAAGCATGGAAAGCATGGCAAGTTCGGCAAGCATGGTGGGTTCAAGAAGTGGAAGTGAGGAATATGTATCTATGACTCTAAAATTGTGCTCCGCGTAGAGCTTATTGCTTTATAATAAACCATACTTTGAATTATGTGAGCGATCGATCTATGAGATCATGATACTTGACCCCTTGTTTTCTTTCTTGTTTTTTGTTACTTTGATACTTTTGGCATTGGCAAAGATAAACTGTTCTGTTTAGATTGTATTAATTGAACAGCAAAACATACAGATGCACTGGACCAAGAGCAAGTCTCAAAAGAATCATAGTCATTATTGACTGCAATTTGCATTCAGCATTGCCTTTTATTTTGCATTGCACATATGAAAATTGAATCGTTCTCTTGTTCGTTCATATATGATATACAACTCCTGATTTCATGGATCTCATCTGAACATTGATAATTGAATAGCACAAATGATTAGTATAACCCTCAGGACAAGCATTTAACCATTTGTCTAACTTTTTTACCAATTACAGTTAACCACAAATCTGTGATGAGTCTCCAGTTATTTCCTATAATGTTACGTGATATTTGCTATACACGATGGGAAATATCAAATGATCTGTGTTTCAGAAAAATCAAGTGTTAAGACCTATAAGTGTAAAAAATTAACACTTACTGTCATCTCGTTCTAAGGGGTTAAATTTTTGTATTTATATTACTTAATATCTTGCAATAAAATATGAAATTAATGAATTCAAATTAATTGATTTTTTTGCAAAATAGATAATGTTAATTTTTTTTATACAAATTAAAAATTATTATTCATAAATTAATTGTGTTTTGTATAAAATTTATATTATTAATTAATACTAATTTAAAATATAAATAATTTTTCATTGTTAGATAATATAGTCTCTCTTTCTTTTGCTGAGGATAATAATATAATCGCTAATTATGCGAGATTTGGTATTCTAGAAAGATAATTAAATAATTTAACGGTTTAATTGATTAATTTCATATTTAATAAAAAGTTCTTAAATGTTTTAAGTGCAAAAGTTTGACATTGTTTTTATTCATTAATTAAAATTTTGGGATTTAAGGTTAATTAATTTTGTTCGGATATGGGATTGAATCAATTAATAATATGTGCCAAACTTTAAGAAAAATTGTTGAAGTTAAAAACATTTCCATTATACTACTAAATAACAAACTTGTTTATTTTATCTCGAGCTTTGTTTCTCTTTTTGTGTGTTATTCTTCATCACTTTTTAAGTCAAACAAAAGCGATAGCTTTTATTCAATGTATTGAATTGTTATCTAATCTTTCATTTTGTTTAAATCAAACCAAGCCTAACTTTCAATATATTAGTACCTAATTGTAAACATGTTGTTAATTTTGGGAATTTAGAAGATGATATTGAAGTTTTCAACACTCCTGTTATTGATAAACTTCACTCACAATTACCAATTTATCTTCTAAAGTCTCACAACTAACAATAAGGATTCAAAATTACTTCGCAATAATGTTGAGAACCACAAAGAGAAGAAAATGTCTATATGGGCCGAACGCCTATATATTTCTTAAAGTATAATAATTTTACAGTACTAAAAAGTGAGACCATTGTTACTTAAGTTGTTATTTACACGATTCAGTTTTATAAATATTTATTTTATATTTTTTTAAAAATTAAAAAATTTAACACTTGCTGAAAATTAAATTTCAAAAGTGTTAAAACTTTTAACATTTCAGAAAGTAATAGAAGTGTTAAATTTTAAATACTTTCAGAAAGAATACATTTCAAAAGTCAATTTTTTTTGGGGGGGGTGGCGTTGGGGAGGGGAGAGAATTTGAGATAGTCCATGATGGAGACATTGCAGTCCCAAAGAATCTAAGCATTTACTCACACCTCTCACCATGGTGAAAAATTGATTTCTCATTGATGCATTGACACTCTACTCACAATGGTTACCTCACTTTTGAAGATGTTATCATTGTGAGTGGAGTGTCAATACATCAATGAGATTTATATTTCTACAATTTCTTTCAAAATTTTATAATTTCCTTTTTGGCTAGGGTTTCTTTGAATAAATCAATAAAACAAGTATATCAACACGTAACTTAAAGCCAATTGATGCCCCTTTTTCTTCTTATGAAATTGGTTTCCAAAATGTACTTTTAAGAATGTGTTGAAATTTAACACATTCTGAAAAGTAGTTTCTGAAAAGAAAAGAATATAAAAAATGAAGTATATTAGTAAAATTGGAAGTTATAAATAACAATTGTAAGAAAAAAAATTCATACTAAATGCACTGTTTATTTTATAAGCATATAACATGAGAAGAGGCAAGATTACTACTTTTCATTTTTAAATGACTTGAGACTCCATAGTTATAATATGGTATGGATTGGTCATTGGTAAAGTCAAAGAATATTTCACACTTAGGCTAAATGCTCATTTTCGTCATTTATCTTATTTATTTTGCTCAAAATAATCTTTTATATTTTAAATTTTTTACTTTGGTCTTTTATCTTATTTAAAAGATTCAAAATGGTCCTTTGTCTTTAAATAAATTTACTGATACTTTATCTTATTAAAAAGGTTCAAAATGGTATTTCAACTATTTAAATATATTTAACTTTTTCTTTCAAATAACACTTAGATAAGTGACCATTTTGAATATATTTAAATAGTTGAAGGACTATTTTAAATCTTTTAAGTATAATGAGATGTCAAAGTGAACTCTTTAAAAGATAGATAATCATTTTGAACCTTTTAAATTAAAAAATTTAAAACATAAAGGACCAAATTGAACAAAAAAAAAGATAAAAAACCAAAATGATCATTTAATCTCACACTTGTAACATGATAAAATAAATTATTGGAAAAGTCAATCACTCCATCCAAATTAGGGATGACAAAGTGTACACAGACCCTATGGATACTTGCAAAAATATCCGCAAGTTGGATGGATAATTACTCATAGTATTGAGGTTTGGTACGGGAAGGGTATATACCCATAAATTTAGGTGGATATAGGTGTGGATACGCGTACCACATTACCCAACTCGTCCCACACACACACATACAATAAAATTTACATAAATTTTACTCAATAATAGTGTGACAGAAAATATGACCTAGTTAATATTATGATATCATAAACCCAATTTTTTTATAAGAAAAATGTAAATTAGGCAATTACGTATTATGATAAATTTTAAGTGTGATGCTCAATCTCAATAATCAAAAGTCATGTTTATTCCTAACTAATCTAAATGACCAAGTAAATGTATTTAAGGGAAAAGTTCTTTCAACACATAATTAAATTCTCTTGTTAGCATTTTCAATTGTACTTTCTCATTAATTCTCTTTTTTTTAATCAAGTGAAGTTATCTAACAGATATATAAGTTGTACTCCAAGAATTGGGACAAGCGATGTAAGACTTTCTAACACCCCTTTCCACATAGATCTATCAGAACAAACGAGCCTACTAGAATATGTAAGAATCAAGATAAGTTATAGACTCTAATACAATGTTAAATTTCAATTTAAAACTAATTGGCATTAAGTGGAGTTGTCCAACAAATATATAAGTTGAACCCCGATAACTTAGGCATGCAATTTGAGGCTTTCTAACATCTCTAATCTCAACTACATTTGAAACTTTTTTGTGTTTGTTTAATTTTTTTTTCCTTGATTGATTAAGAGACTTTGTGTTTTGTCTCCAAACAGTTTTTTTAATCACTGTAATTAGGTTATTTATCTCCTTAATGGAATCTCAAAAGTATCCTCAAAAGTTTCGGTCATTTGGATCCACTACAAGACTAATCCACTGTAGGAGGCTTAATCACACCCAAAGTTTTTCACCCCTTCCCAATAATGGTGTATTCTATGGGAGTTGAAATCCCCACTAACTCAACGTATTGGCTAGTGGATTACATCCATTGGGTTCTCAAAACACTGGTGATAGCTCCAAATTTTCCCTTTTGAAAAAATCACTTCACTTCAAGCAGTGTGATTTACCCGGTTGCTTGAACATCAAAAACAAACTGGCCACAATGTAATGGCTTGTCTGCTGAAGATGCCGATACTACCGCTGCTTATGCTGCATATGGTGCTCACCATTTCTATCATGGCCACTATAACCGTGCTCCTCACATACCCCTTTAAAAATGCAAGCACTAACTAAAAGTCAAACTAACCCCAAGCATGGAAAGTTTAAAACTTGAAATGCAACCATGACCCTAAATGCTACAGCTTATTATTTTTATAACTAAACCAATTTTTTCGTTAGATATCTATATTCTATTCATCAATACTTTGCTTGACACCTATAGTATTGTACATAAAAATGCTAAATAAACGATTTAGTT
Source organism: Glycine latifolia (assembly GCA_013407115.1). Classification (NCBI taxonomy): domain Eukaryota; kingdom Viridiplantae; phylum Streptophyta; class Magnoliopsida; order Fabales; family Fabaceae; genus Glycine; species Glycine latifolia. The sequence goes on along the minus strand of CM023956.1, from coordinate 16,867,766 downwards.
AGACTCTAGAAATTGATCCTGGAGTCACAGACAAATGTACTGGAATCATATATTCAAATTTGAAGTTGTTGCTTGCAGCAAAAATCCGTTGACAAATTAATGCCTAGTCTATTTTGTTCAAGGACACCTTAAGAGAAGAATATAAATTAACATAAAATCAATAGCCGGTCAGATAAAATAAGCACATGCAAATTGACACCAGAAAATCGAGCATCACTTTTTTATTTTCAGTTTAAAATAAAATATGGAAGAAAAGAGTGATACAATTGAATGTCTCCAGTATTGAATTACAGTCAATACAATATCTACCAAGACATCAAAGACCAAAAAGTGCACCCTCTAAGAAATTTAGGGCCTCCATTTCTCGTGGTTGCAATATATTGGTAACATGATACAAAACAAAAGAAATTCTTAATTGTTACACAAGAACTAATTGTCTAATCTCTATGAATATCTTACATTTTCAATATGGATACAGATTCTTCACTTGTGTAAGTATAGAATCTTGTTGACAATTAGTTGGAAACTAAATCCCCTTTGGATTTATGTGTCTTATTTCCCCATTCATCAGTGTTTTAACAAACACAAATCTAAGTTGATTTCAATAAGGTGGATGATCATCCTCAGAAGTTTGAGGAGGAACTGCTTTCCATCCTGGTTTCTCATCCCAGTACATATCATAATATATGTGACCAGGAGTGTGATCTGGCACACAGCACCATATGCCCACATACCGCTTAACACGGTTTCTGAATTTATCTTCCCTTTCCTGGGAAATAAATGCATGGTATCAGCACACGATAAATTTATTACTTTGTAGTTCGACTCTAACTCAAAAAGTAAAACTTCAAATCAAAAAAGCAAAATGTCCTTGCCTTGTTAGTGAAACCTGTGAATGCGTCTTGCACTGAAGAGAACTTGATAACTTTTACATCCTTGAATGATGAGAATACTTTCATAAACTGCAGATACAGGTAGAAACAACAGTGTTAAATGGATACACATGATAATAGATATAATGATATATAATCATTTAGAATTGGACATTCTTTATAATCGTATCAGTGTATTTTATAGGTTTGATTTAGAAAAATTTAAACAGAAAGGAGTATTAAATGCAAAGAGTCGATAGACATGATAATAGATATAATGATATATAATCAAATACCGTTTCTTCATTGCTGTGCTTAGGAAATTTAAGTACTCCTCCAACAGTGGTATCATTTGATGTTGATGCATCACAATCTTGGGTTCCTTCTTTACAGAGCTGAACATCAAGCCATGACTTTTTTACCTGCACTCAAGAACCAAGGCAAATAAATTTAAATTTACATAAATAAAGAAACAAGAATCATGATTTAAAATTGATGTAATAGACATTTAGTACCTCTGACGGCAGAGAGGGACTATCAAATATTGAGTACTCTCGGAAATCTATTTGAGGACCAAACTCTTCTTCAGGGAGCTTTTTCAACATGACATTCACCTACAGTAGAGTGCGTTTCCATAGCAGCATAAGGAAGTGACTGATAAAATATTATAATTATGTAAACAAGGGAGAGGTGGTGAGGAAGAAAAGATGGGGAACACATTAAATATTAAAAACAAGAATTGGAGAAAACACAAAATTCAAAAACCATACAGAAATAATAAAAAAAGCAAAGCATCTAATTTAATTTTAAGTACACTCTTGAGGTAGCAGCGAGTTTAAACATTCTGGGCAAAGAGGTATGTAGATTTGATTAAAAGAAATCACGTTATAAAGAAATTGTGATATATAGTGCAAATGAAAATACATATGGATAAATTCTAAACTTTGAGCCTATTCAAGGTCCATTTCTTCTGTGCATGAAATGATACGGGCATAATGAAGTATCATATATCATCGTGAATTGAATTTCAATGAATCTTAGGTTCAATTATTCTTCTACTTTTCAAAATTTACTTGTGTTTTCTGGGTTACTTTCAGAATATTATAAGATAGAAAATCACAAAAAAGATTTTCTACAAAAATGCAATGAAATATCTTTGAAAACATAGTTTTAACTTCAATCATTAACTTTCAGTTCTGCCCAAGTATATGTTTTTCTTAATTACTACAGCTACAATTATGACAAAAAATCTTAAATTATTTCTCATTGACCTGCAGACCAACAGAACAGTCCATAAACCTATGAAACTTTTTATTTTTTTGGTTATGAAGTCTCTTGGAACCAATTATCCCCATATCCCAACGGTTTTGAGGCCTCAATAATAAGAAACATATTGCTCATTGAGTACAACATAAAAGTATTGTTACTTATGGCATAGACCTTTGCTCAGTATTCGGTACTTGGACCCAAAGGTATCAATATGATTATTTAATCTTCCAGTTCCAAATGATCCAATTGATAAATGAACAATAAAAATAATAAGGAACCACTTAAATACCTCAAATACATGGTCCAAAGGACAGAGAAAAGGTTGTCTAGTCATGGACCCTTCCAAAATACCAGGATGGGCATACCATAGCCTATCAATCCTGCACCATAGTGGAGGCATAACCTAAACACACAAAGAATCTACTTCAAGATATAAATATAGAATTTATTAAGTTAAAATAACAACAAAAAATGAAGCCATCAATCAAAAACCAGGCATACCCACAGTAGCTAAATCACCTACCCCAGGTGTATATTTCAATTAAAACTGTCTTATCACAAACAGTATTGTTAAATAGAAGCCATGGCGGAATGGTGTGGCGGTTTTTTTGCCAACTGCCATATGCAATTTGTGAAGGGATGCCCGCCATAGGGAGCAATTGCATGTTTATACAGCGGAATTTTGGCCCTCCGCCATGTTCCACCAACCGCCATTCATAACACTGATCACAAAACATTTTCAACTAAAACTGAAATTCAAAACCAGTTAAATCAACTGTGTAATTGTGTGATTTTCATATATTTCCACTAAAGGGAATGATTACAATTTATACAAGTGATCAAAGAGTAAAGAGGAAACTAATTAATTACAAAATCAATCCTAATAAAAGGAAATAATGAAAACAAATAAAATGATGATATTCCTAATAATTAGCCACTGATATTCCTTGATTTTCTACACTCCCCCTCAAGTTGGGAGGTAAATATTGATCATTCCCAACTTGTCAATCAGATCTTCAAATGCTGGCTTAGGTAGACTTTTGGTGAGGATGCTGCAATTTGTTCCTTGGTTGGAATGTATGTCATGCACACACTTCCATCATCCAATTATTCCTTGATGAAGTGGCGATCAACCTCAACGTGCTTTGTTCTGTCATGTTGGACTGGATTCTGGGCAATGCTAACAACTATCTTATTATCACAATACAATCTTATGGGTAGAGAATAATAAATCTAGTTCTTCAAGAAGTCTTCTCAACCAAATTCCTTCATAGAAACCATGAGCAAGTACTCTAAATTCTGCTTCTGCACTACTCCTTGCAACCACATTTTGATTCTTACTTCTCCAGGTTACCAAGTTACCCCATACATAGGTACAATAACCCGAAGTGGATTTTCTATCCACAATAGAACCTGCCTAATCAACATCAGTGTAGATTTCAACCATCTTGTTATGCCCCTTTTTAAAGAAGAGTCTTTTACCAGGAGTACTTTTGAGGTATCTCAATACTCTACAGACAGGCTCAAGATGTCTTTCCTTTGGTGAGTGCATGAACTGACTGATCATACTTATTGCAAAGGCAATATCAGGCCAAGTATGAGACAAGTAGATCAATTTTACCAACTAACCTCTGATAATGCTCCTTGTTCACATCTTTCTCATCTTTAATCCCCAACTTGATATTGGGTTCCATAGGTGTGTCTGCCGGCTTGCATCCCAGCATACTTGTTTATTGAAGTAAGTCATGAACATATTTCTTTTGGAGATAGCGATTCCAATTTTACTCCGTGCAACCTCTATACAAAGAAAGTACCTAAGAGCTCCAAGATCCTTCAATTCAAACTGATTCGCAAGATAATTTTTTAAGAATTGCAGCTCTTCATAGTCACCACCTGTAATAATTATGTCGTCCACATAAACAATAAGAACAACAATCTTACCATCCTTAAAACGTTTTTGAGTATGATCGATTTGAGCCTGTAGAAATCGTTTCCCTTTAATTGCTTGAGTGAATTTTCCTTCTCTTGGGGACTGCTTAAGTCCATAAAGAGGCTTTCGCAACTTACACACTTTGTCGACTCCTTTCCCAAAACCAGGTGGAGGATCTATGTATACTTCTTCATACAACTCACCATTTAAGAATGCGTTTTTTACATCCAATTGTTATAGAGGCGAATCAAGATTAACTACAAAGGACAAAAGAACTCGAATGGTGTTGAATTTAGCTACTGGTGCAAAGGTCTCCTAATAATCTATCCCATATGTCCGGGTGAATCCTTTCATAACCAATATTGCCTTGTACCTGTTAATACTGTCATTTGCATTAAATTTACAGTGAATACCCACTTGCAGCCCACTGTTTCCTTGCCTCTGGAAAGTGTCACAGTTTCCCATGTTCCATTCTTTTCCAAGGCATCCATCTCTTCAGAAACAACATGTCTCCATTTAGGATCATCAAGTGCCTCCTGAATATTTTGTGGTAACCTTGTGCTATCCAACGTTGTGTTGAATGCACGAAGACCTGGAGACAATTTATCATAGGAGATATGGTGAGAAATAGGATGAGCAATGCATGATTTAGTACCTTTCCTTATTGCAATCAGATGATGCAAGTCATCAGAGTGCATAACTTCTGGTCCAATGGAAATGGACTTGAGCGTGGATTCTTGGTAGTGTAGAGGTTCTGGATTAGTTACACTTTGAGGATGATGTCTCGTACTATAAACCAGTAATTGTCGTTGTGGTTGTGGCTCTGCATCTCCCCCTGTTTCAGGATGGAGGGAAGGATCAAAAGGAAACCCTGTTGATTCAGGACAATGATGTAACATTGTGAGTTACGTAGGTTCAGCAGACTTATCTTCTTCCATCAAAATCTCCCCCTGAAGAGAAGGCTAGGGAAAATAGGATTGAGTTTCAAAGAACTGAACATCTATAGACACAAAGACTTGACGCAAAGTCGAGGAATACACTTATAGCCCCGTTGGATACGAAAATATCCAACGAAGACACACTTATGGGATTTGGGTCAAGCTTAGACCTGTGATGAAGAGGTGTGTGAACAAAAATGACACAACCCAACACACGAGGTGAAAGGGATGAGATTGACCGAGTAGACGGAAAAGAGGTAATAAGACATGATAAGGGTAACTTGAACCCTAGGACACGGGAAGACATCCGATTAATAAGATAGGATGCAATGAGGACAGCTTCCCTCCATAAGTATTTAGGAACATTCTTAGTGAACATAAAGGACCGAGCAACTTCTAGTAGGTGACGGTTTTTTCTTTTTGCCACACCATTTTGTTGAGGAATGTTAGGACATGAACTTTGGTAAAGGATGCCATTATGGGATAAGAATTCTCCAAGGACAGAACTCAAACATTCTTTATCATTATCAGTGCGAAGGATTTTGATAGAGCTGGAGAATTGAGTTTGAACCATGGCATGGAACTGACGAAACACATGTTCAGTGTCAGATTTTTCCTTCAAGAGATAGACCCAACAAACCCTAGTATGGTCATCAATAAAGGTGATAAACCATCGAGTACCGGAGATATTTTTCTCGTGGGTAGGACCCTATATGTCATTGTGAATTAGGGAGAAAGGGGAAGATGTTGTGTAGACTCGAGATGGATAGGTGACTCGAAACTGCTTTGCTAGAGGACAAATGTCAAGAAGATAACGAACTGATATTTTTATTAATGAAAAGACTAGGTAACAATTTTTGAAGATAAGGTAAACTAGGGTGGCCAAGCCTACGGTGCCACAACATTACATCAGTGTTAGAATCAGAAACAAAGACAAAATCATTCTCCACAAAGGCTGTTTGAGACTTCACATCGTTAAAGTAGTAAATTCCTCCTTCTTCTCTAGCACTACCAATAGTCATCCTTGAACCCTGTTCCTGAAAACATAATTGTGAATGGAGAACGTCACATGACAATTGAGATCAGAAGTCAATTTACTGATAGAAATAATATTGCAAGCTAAAGTGGGCACATGTATAACAGAAGTCAACATAATATTCTCAGAGAGTTTAACCGATCCTTTCCCAGCAATCTGTGTGAAACTACCATCTGCTAGTTTTACCCTATGTAGCACCGATACCGACACGGCGTTTTCGATACGTTCCCGATACGAAACTTCGATACGTTCTTCAAAAATTCTAATATTTCGATACATTCCTGATACGTCTTAGTATTAAATAATATTTTTTTTATATAGATGTAAACGTAAAACCTACACTAATGGGAACGTTTTACGTCATGAGAGCATACTCGTTACTATACAACATCAACTGTGATCGGCCATATCAACCGTTTGTACTAGTTATTTATTTACAAGAAGTCAAGTAGAGCAATTAAAGAAATAAAAGGAAGTGCAGGAAGCAATTACCAATCTAGTAGGGTAAGGCCCAACTGAGCCCAATTAGCAATTACCAAGTGATCGGCCATATCGATACGCTCACGAAGTCTCTTCTTCTTTCCCTCCACAAATCCCTCGCCGAGAAGCACGCCGCGGTGGAAGCCCAAGGCAACGCCGTCCGCGCCCTCAAGGCCGCCAAAGCAGCCAAAACTGAGATCGAAGCCGTAATCGAAGCCCTAAACGCCCTGAAGCTCGAAAAAAGCTCCACCGAGCGCTCCTTCACGACGGTGGTCCTTCTACCGATCTCACTCCGCCACCCGCTTTTTGCCACCTCCGCCCTGTCCAGTCCCATGTGTCGCCACCACGTGGCCACCTCCACCATCCCTGAGTGCGACGACAAACCAAGCGGCGGAAGAGGTGAGCGCAAAATGGAGGAAGAACAGATTTCGTTCTACAAGTATGCCCTTTGAAAATCTGATACGCAAAAATAGAGTATCCAAACGAATCCGTATCGGACGTGTGTCCGATACGTTGGAAAAAAAAAATGAACGTATCCGTGCTACATAGGTTTTACCCGTGAGGTCTCAGCATGGGGTATAAGAACAAAAAAATGTTGGATTACCTATCATGTGATTAGACGCACCAGAATCAAGTATCCAACGAAGGATATTATGGACATGAAGAGTCGTACCTTGTTGGGCTACAAGGCTAGTGGTGGTGCTAGGTTGAGAGCTAGAGGACTGATGTAAGAATTGCTGGAATTAATCATACTGGGATAGAGGAATGGTGAGACCACCAGAGTCACCTGTGATGTGACGTTCTTCAAGTTTGTCTTCAACGGAAACCTGATAAGCTCGACTTTTATTAGACCCCTTCGGCTTCCAGTTAGCTGGTTTGCCATGAATGTCCCAACATTTTTCACATGTGTGACCAACCTTGTTGCAGTGATTGCACCAAGGACGACCATCCCATCTAGAGACGCCAGCAGAAGAAAGTGACGAAGCCATTAACACAAGGATGAAGAAAAAAAACCACAAATGAAAGTACCCAGAACAACAATTTGATCCCCAAGATAGATAGAGGAGGCGACGACGGCGTGTTCTGGAGAATCGCGTGACGAACGGAGGTCGAAAGGCAGTGTGTGGGCTACACGTGCAGGAGGATTGCTGTGCGTGGCAGTGCGTGGAGCTGATTCAGACTACGGGATCAGCTCGGTTCTACTCGAATTTTTGTGCTGATTCGACTAGTGTCCTCGGTTTAATGATCGGAGCCCTACATCTAATGGTTTCGGCTAAAACAGTAGGGTGGTTTGTTTTTTAAAAAATGGCTGAAGAACATAGACAACGAGAAACAGGTTTCAGCCTTGGCTAAAGATTAGGAACGAAAACCTGCTCTGATACCATGTGTAATTGTGTGGTTTTCATATATTTCCACTAAAGGGAATGGTTACAATTTATACAAGTGATCAAAGAGTAAAAAAGGAAACTAATTAATTACAAAATCAATTTTAATAAAAGGAAATAATGCAAACAAATAAACTGATGATATTCCTAATAATTAGCCACTGATATTCCTAGATTTTCTACATAAACCATTTCAACATGTTAGCACATAGAATAATGTATTTCAGTATATTTTGGATGGTAGGGATGCTTGCTGCTTTAGGCACCTTTTCAAGGAATGTTATTTATTAGAAGGGGAAGGGAGAATGAAGAATCAAGAAACCAGTACCAGAATTTTGCTAGCAGTTATTTTCCACTCACTGGACAATTGGAAAGCAACAATATTAACAAAAGAGAAGGAAAAGCACCAAGGAACCATGGAGAAGATGGGATAATAACAGCTGTAATGGTTATAATGACAACTTCATTGATAATGTTGAATACAGTGTAAATCAAGAATCTTCAATTCAACCATAGTTATTAGCTTATGATTATGCGATAGAAAACAACCATAATCTAAGTTGAGGACTAGATTTTGGTGAAATACTCGGGTGACGAAGCACTCAGCAGCATCTAGATTTTTAATCATCCATATTCATATTGAATTACATTTAAGAGCAATAATTAGAAAATCTAACTCCCTAGGATAATGATAAGCCACTATACATGAATCTGCCCTTTTTAGCTACCCTAGACATCAATTCCCTGCGAATACAAACAGTTTTCAACAATCTAGAACCCTAAGACATATCAATACTGATGAATGCAAAAATAATACAGGACGAGTAGGCAGCTATGTAAAACTATGGCTTATCACAATAATGAACATCTGTGACATGAATGTGTGCTTTCAATATGTAACACAACATAAATTTACGGAAGCATCCAACCGGTTCTCTTCTGCCAAAAAAAAATTCTGATATACGTGCTTTTGGTTTAATTAAGCATTAAGCAAACAACGGAATTACACTGCACAACTGCATAGCAAATTAAAGTAACAAGCTAGTTCTTTAGTTTTGCTGAGAATCAAAATAGGATCAATTTCAGATTGTCTTTATTATCATATCAGAATTATAGGAACAATATCTCCTATAATTAATTGTAATTAATCTATATAAAGGAGCATCTGCTGTGTACTCTGACACAGCTTTCAGTCCAAATATCACTCAGTTTCTCTCATTTACAAATGGTATCTAGAGCTAGGTTGAGGGAATAATGAAAATCGTCCCCCACCGGTTTATACTCACCGCACCTTTTCTAGAAAACTTCTTTCGTTTGTTTTCCGCATTCTGGTGGACCCTTCTACTAGCTGCTCCTTTTCCGGCGACATTTATAACTTTTCTGGCGACTGCCTCTGTCCTCCAGCAACCTTTTTGACCGGTGACTACACCATTGGAATCACCATTCGACGATCTACACGTTGGTGGTTACAGCGTCACCAAATGACGAGCCACACTCCCATGCGCGCCCTGTTTGTCCGCGCCAAACGGGTTCTGTGTGCACATTTATGCCGACGCGTGACAGTACATGGCCACTCCGTTCAGATAGCGACTTCAGCAGTTTGGTTTCCCCTTCATTGCACCCTTACCCAAGGTTAGGGGCCATTCCAAGTTGGTTTGACGTTGCCCCCCTTTTGATGCCTTCGGGTTTCTGTTTCCCGCGCTTGACGGTGCATAGGATTTCTGTTCCAACCACACTTACGGCAATGAGGTCGACCACCTTGGACAACCCTAATCATGCAGTTTCTCCTTCAACAGAATTCTTCTGCGTGCTTGCTAATTGAGCATTTTTAGTTTAATATTTTTCTATTCTTCTTAGCTTATTTGACTTCTCTTGGACTTTTATTTTCTCACTCTAACTCAGTTTTTGTCTTAGGGAAACAATTGGACTTAATTGATAATTGTTGTTTATTTTCAAATTTTTTTTGCTCACTTGACTTATCTTTCTTGTGCAAGACCTAGAGGATTATACAGAACTCTAAATGAAGCATATGAGTAGTCCCTGGAAAGATATGGAAAAGAACTACAATTTTTTTAGAAATAAGTCAAGGCCAATTCTCTCATTTTGAGGGTCATTTTAGGCTTAGAAGTTAGAACCTCTGCACTTAAATTTTGGGCTGCGAGTTGGGTTTTAATTGGTGTAGTTAGCATAATTAGTTAGATTAGATGAGACTAATCAGAGTCCATCCTTTCCTACTGACTCAGTCACTATATATTAGTGCAATTAGTTAGTTAAAAGATACACTTCATTTTAGCACATACAGAATTTGTAGTTTCTTTTAGAAGTTTTTATAATTAAAATTTCTCTTTTTCTCTTAATTGTTCTTCATTTTTGTTTCTGTTCTTCTATTTTGTTGCACAAATCTCGTGGCTCTTCCACTGATAATGATCATAGAAGGCTAAACAATCAATCAATCCAAGGATCCAGTCCAAGCAAGGAGAATTTGAGTTTTTATTTGGTATTTCAATTTCTATGTGAATGTTCATTTTCTTCTTCAATCCTCTATACGATTTTCATGATTATGAATGTGTTTAGAATTGAAAAAGGATTAGATTATGGATTCATTTCCTAATTTCGAATTTTAATCACAGATTGTTTGGAAGATATTTCAATTAGGTTTGTGTTTTCAATTAATTTAGGAGTTAATTCGATTGAACTGCTTCTAATGATATTGAACGAACTTTCATAACAAGATCATTATCTGAGAACTATGATAACTCACATTGCTTGGTTTGGTGAATTTGGTTGATATTCTTTAATTTGTTTTACAATACCTCTTATCAATTTTGTCAGTTTCTACATTTTTCTTCATTTGTAGTTTGTGTTTTCGCAATTTTTGTTCGTCGCCTACAAGTTGGAACCAAATTGATCGTATCTCTGAGTCGACCTAGGTTAATCCTGTGTTACAGAATTAGCATATTTTATTTGTTTTGAGGCGATGCGACATCGGTTATCACTTGCCTCTTTAGGCTATGTTTAGCATGCATGTTTCTTTTGCAATTGCTGTTACGGTTTTCCCTTGATGGCTTCAAAACCCTGGCACCTTTGTTGCAGCATGTGCTTTGCTCGTCTTGTTTTAGCCCATTATGACACTAGGTCAATCTTGCTATTGATGAAGATTTTCTCTTTTTCAAGTTTTAAATAATTTTGGGTATTCACTAATATTTGTTTGAAGCTTCCAAATCTTGGTTTTAAGAAGATCGGAACTTGCTTTGAATTTTCTTAGGCTGATGGATATTCCAGCTCTCTCTTCCTAGCAATATTCCCTTATTTCACCTAGATCCTTGAGTTGTCTTCAAAATATTGGTTGAAGCTTCCAAATGATGGTTTTAAGAAAGTCAGAACTTGCTTTTCTTAGGCTGATGAATATTCTAGCTCTCTCTTTCTAGCAATATATCCCGACTTCACCAACATCCCTGAGTTGTCATTCAAACTATTGTCTATTTAATGGAGCTCAATTTTTATGTTTTTTCTCAGGAATAAATTTTCTTGTAACAAGTGGATTCTTAGTAAGCTTCAGCTTGAGGGGGAGTTTTGAGAATCAAAATACTATCAATTTCAGATTATGTCTTTATTATCATATCAGAATTACAGGACCAATATCTCCCATAATTAATTATATTAATTGTAATTAATCTATATAAAGGAGCATCCGCTGTAAACTCTAACACACGGTTTTGAGTCCAAATATCCCTCAATTTTTCTCATTTTTACAAATTTAATATAAATAATTCTTTTAGAATTTGAAGCATATTTATTAAGAAATACCAAGCCAACAAAAAGATAATAAAAAAAAAGTGTAGTCCATTTTCATCTAATTGTTAATGGTTTATCACTTGCTAGGATTCATAAGAAAAATGTGAATTAACAATGGATATTGATCATGAAAATTAAGAGTGTTGATGATGAGACACTTTGCAATTCAACATGTAATACAATAAGCATGTATGATCCCAAAAATTAGTTCTTACCAGGGTTCTGTCCAAAAGGGAAGCAATTGCAAGTGCTGCCCTAATCTGTTTAATCTGAAAAAAAAAAAGTGCTTCAAATATTACAACATGCAAAATAATTTTGCTTAAAATGTAGACATGAACAAGATCAGGTCGATACATACATACTTGGTAATTAACAAGAGTAAAATGTGATTCAACATTATGCTCCCCACTTAGCAACAAATTTTTTGGAATATGTGGGTTAAATGACAAGAAACCCCCTGCAAAAGTTTTTCTAAAAATTAGGTTCAGTAATTTCATGAAACAGAGTTGACCAATCATCAGAAGAGGAAACTGTAACCAATCCATTCATATGCTCTAGTGAATAACTTTTAGAATTCAGCATCATAGTATGATTCTAGCTTAAATGCAAATAGAATAGAAACCACTCAATACAAGATTTAAGTAACAAGACAACTAGTGAAATGGGTGTATTTACACAAGTGCATTTAAAATAAATAAAATTAAGTGAATGTCTGCATGCCCAAATTGAGTGAGGAACAACAATTAATTTACCTGGAGGATTATAGTATTCTGGTGGATCAAGGAAGAGCATGGCTTCTCGCAGTCGATGGCGCTTTCCTTCAGTGCCTCCATATTGAAATGTTGTGTGCACTGCATATGGCTCCAACCTTAGTTGCTGATACATAGCCTACAATCATAATATATAAATAAACATTTTTACATCAAACAGGTACACAATTTCTCTAATCTGATCAAGATTTCTCCAGATTGTTTATCATGATTGAAAAAAAAAGGTATAGCACATGAAAAATCAGAAGACAAAAGTATTTCAAACAGTTTAGAATTGTTAATTGAACAAATCCTACCTGGACAAAATATGTATGTCCACTACAGAAGATACTTGCAGGCAAAATCCCCAGCTTCAGTTTTCCATCAAAAGCAAAAACAAGCCCACTTTCATCAACAGAAGGACCTAACTGTCTGTGAACAATATCATTAAACCCATTCTGATCCCATATCTGGTCATCAGCTAGGAGCACTTCTTTCCATTGCTTTGCCAATTTTTTTGCAGACTCTGTAGGTCTCCAATGGAAAATTCCTATGTTGTATGCGCCACTAACTATTCAAGGTGATAGATAAGATCATCAATATACAGTCAAAATAACGTGAAACAGTATGCAGAATAAATGAGAGATGAATAGAAACAATAGGTAAGAGAAATGAACTGGTTACTGTGATTCAAAGCAATATAAGCAGGGAGAGAAAAACTTGCTACAGATTATGCCATTTAATTTCATAGGTTGGTTATGCTGAAGAATGTGCCACAAGATGTGAACTTCCATAAGATTAATTTTACTTTTATGTACAGGGAAGACCAATTATAGAATAAGAAAACCTTCAGACATTTGTCAAAGGTTGCACTGAAAATCAATTTCCTAGCTTCTAATCTAAAGCCATGCCAAACAAGGTAACAAGTCACTCTAAAGTGATGTCTCAAAATTGTTTTTATGAATTGGCATATGAAAGATGACTATCATTCAAAGAAGAAATTTTCTTGCCCATAGATGTCATTTGAATGGCACTTGATTGGGTTACATGCTCTATTCCTAAAAATGGTTCATGGCAGAAAATAAATATGCTAGAAGAACCAACATAAGCACAGTAAAAATAATTACAGAAAGTTAATATTCACCTTCAGGCCAATTTTCCAAACTATCATCAACAACCGTTGGTATAACTTGATCACTTGAAGTTAAAACATCTGCTTCTGGATAACGAGCAAGATACGGAAGTGGGTTCTGTTTAACAATTACATTATTCAATTACATTTAATAGGAATAACATATAACAATCAGATTATCGGCTTGGAGACATTGTAAAAGATGAGCATAAGAGATGATTGTGCATAATGAATTTAAAAGAGAAGATCATAAGAAATCGTAATAATTGCACGGAAAAAATATGGAGATAGATGATAAAAACAAATAATACTATAGGGGATAGGGGAATTTAAATGCTATAGCAAACTGGACAACAAAATGAAAAGAATCTCTGATAACTTCATTGCATTCACTGTAGAGAAAGAAAATATCCTAATCAATAGAATTTTGATGCTTCTTTCAGATCAACAATCAAAATCTAACCAAGCCTATGAATCATCCTCATAATTAAAACAAATTGACTCTAGAAAGCATGTGTAAAAATGAATATCACCTTCAACCAAACCATGTCAGTATCACACATCAACAGCTCAAAACCAAAAGGCAGTATTGAGTCTATCAGAATAACTTTTTCTCTACCCATTTTATGAAATGTCGGAGACCCCCAGCCAACATCTACTGTGCTCATATGGCTGCCCATGTCAAAAACTGGTATCCCTTTCCAATAGAGTGCCTCCACTAATTTGGTATCCATTGCACCTAAAACATAGGTTTCAAAATTCAAACAACAAAATACTGGATATGCATTTCTAGTAAGGCATCACTACTGCATATACATGACAGATAAAACAAGACTTAAACAGAGATGCTCACCAACAAGGAAATTAGAAATCCCCAGATCTCTCAATTGTTTAACCCACGTCAGAATAAAATCCATGAACGCGTAGTTACCAAAGGTCACTATTACAACATTATCCTTCACCCTTTGCTGAACCAGTTTCTTGGTCAGCATGAAATCCTCCAAAGGTGGCATCTTTTTATTGGGTGGTGGATCATCCCATATAGACCTTAGCCATTCATTTTGTGATCCTGGGGAAGGAGTGGGCACATTGTGCACCGCTGCTGACTCTGAAACATTTAGTGTCTGATCCGTAACATGAGCTTCATCACCTGCAAAGCCATGATCAACTAAGGTTTAAATTCCAATTCATGCATATTGTAAGAAGACCAAGGCTTTAAATACAAAAAAAATTGTCCTACATAGGCACCAGCACCATTAAATTGTCAATAGAGTTAACATCTCACACACATACAAAAGAAAACATACATCTCAACTTTCCTTTTCCAACAACAATTGAATAAGTCCAGCAGAAAAACAAGAAAAAATTTAGGGATTTAGATAATGCTCCAAAACTCAAACACCTTCAAACATTCCCACAACCCAATAACATAAAAAAGCAAGTATCATATTTAACGAATGATAACAAAAAAAAAAAATTGAAATGGGTATTTAAAAATGAAGCTAAAACTAATAAGGAACAAGAAAAGGCACGATTTTTAACGGAAGCACATACTCGAAATGGAAGAGAGCCATGCAGAAGATTGAGCAGAATGAGGGTTGGTTGAGTATATAGCAGAGAAGACATAGAAGGAGGAAACCACGATGCCAATGATGACAACAGTGTAGATCGTGAGGAACAGAGGCTTCGAATTAGCCACTTCCTCACACCCTTTTCTCCACGCCATCTTTACCAAATCAATGTTTCACAAATCACCACTACCAAAAACCCATTGTCATTTTCCCCTGCTTCAGAACAAGAGAAGTAGAAGCTGGTGAAATGAAAAAAACCAAGATTTGATTGACCTTGAGAGTGGCTTGTTTGGTTCAGATTGCCACTTCCAGATTCTCTGAATGTGTAATGGTCAACTCATATGCTTGCCTGCTTGCTCAACATGACAGCGTTAGTTTTGTTTTGTTATTTGTATTTGTCTCTACATGACCAAAATACCAACCAATGAACAATATTTTTTTAATTACTCTATGATTACATCGGTTTTGATTTTAGATCTGTTGACTATTTTCTATTTTCCCTTTTTGATGACAGATTTTACACCGTTTCTCTTTCAGGAAATCACAGAGGGGATGCGGAACAATTTTAACTCAGAAAAATTATTTTTAAGAAAGCCTTTTGCATTAGTATCAAATTAGTATTTTAGGTGGTGTTTGTATAAGATAAATATTTGTTTTTATATAATTATAATTTATAATAATTATTTTTAAATATAAATTATATTTTAGATTTAAAAAATTAATTTGAATTATTGTAATATAAGATTATTTTTAATTATTGATCTTATTTAAAAAAGATATTGAAATCTAGTTTAAAGAAGGTTTAAATACTTTTTTAATCCATGAAATTTAATTTTGTTTGTTATTAGTCCTTATAAATTATGTCTTTTATTTTTTTCTTAAATTATTTTAGATACGCTAGTAAAAGAAACCTATTTAAAGTATCATAAGGATGAAAAAATAAAATAATCATAACTTGTAATGACTCAAAGTAAAACAAAAAATTGTAAGGATGAAAATAAAATAAAATATTTAAAATTACAACGACTAAAAATATATTTAAATCTTTATGAAATTTTTGATAAGGTAGAAGTTTTTGATTTCTAGAAAATTATAAACTGAGAAACTTAATTTCATGTGTCTGATATCAATTTAAAAAAATAATATTCTAGGGAAACATGTTTCCCATTGTTTTTTAATCAGTTTTCCATAAATACTTTGTTATGGTTGGAGGTTGGAATCTTACTTTTCCAAATAATTTTTCTTTTACTAAAAAAAAAATATCATTATTCCTAGGAAACTTGTCTTAAGATTATAATGGTCAACAAACAAATTTTATTCATTCCCAAGAAATATGATTTGCGGGATGTTTTCAGGAATCATGATTCTCGAACATGAAAAAACATATCATTTATCAAACATCTCATTAAAGAAATATATAAAAAAAGGATAGATTTAAAGAAATAGATAGTTAAAAAAATCAATTATACAAATAAAAATAAGGAGAGGATAGTTTGATATGTTTGAAATTCTTTTGGATAAGTAGTGTGAAAAATATACATGCGAAAAACAGATGAGAGAGAATATTAAATATATCTAATAATAGAATGAGAAGAATAAAAACATTACTCTTTAAGTTGTATATTATAATTTATCATATAAAACTATATTGTTTTTTATAGGTTTTTAAAGATTAAATTATTCATTTGGTTTTTATAGTTGTTCTCATTTTAAGTGTTAGCCTTTACACGATAAACTATAAGTTTTAGTCCTTACACATTTTTTATGGTGATTTATCAATGTCAACAAGTTTTTATAGTGGTTTACATTGCCAAAAAATATGATAAAATTAATTTATAGCCTTAAATATGATTTTAGTCCCTATAATATAGTGCATTTTCAATTTTAGTCTATGTTACCAAGATATGATAAAATTATAATGCACCACATCAACAAAACATGATGTCATGTTGTTGCCATCACAAGCCATTGTTGAAGCAAAACCCCTAATGAAGCTAAAGTTTTACTAACAACAAACTTTTAAAAAATAAATTCTAAGTTATCTAGACTTAACTATTATTGGTTTGCTTTAAGATTTTGTTTATATGACAAGACTTGATCAAGAAGGGTGGATAAAATTGTTAAGCATCAACCTGAAGTATATCCCAAGCAAAACATGAAGTTATCTAGACTTAACTTTATTTTTTGTTTGGTACACCTCCAAAATTCCTTAAATCTCATTTTCACCCTTCTTCTCCCAAGCAAAACCCTAGCCTCCTCTCTCCCAAACTTCCATGCAGCCACACTACACCTATACGGCTCCACCCAATACCACCACATTGCAAGCCCCCCTCCCCAATGCACACAAACACGTCCACGGATCCACCCAACATCATCGTCGCACCCAAACACCACCATCCAATGCACCTCCATATAGCACGCACCAATGCACCCCTACCCACCACCACCACACCCCTCATTGTGAGTCATGAACCTTTACATTGCTCCAAACTCAACGTCACATGCAGACCACCATAATTATATTACAAATTGAGTAACTTGTAAAACAAATGTGTTATGGATTGCTCAATCTGTAATGCATTTTTTTGAATTACAGATTGAGCAATTAGTAACAAAAAAATACATTATAGATTGACCAATCCATAATACAAATGTATTATTGATTTCTCAATTCGTAATGCATTTTTTTGTATTACGTGTTGAGCAATTTGTAACACATTTGTATTATGGATTATTTAACCTATATTTCATTTGTGGATGGTGTGACACAATGGTGAATTTGGGTGGGGCATTGGTCCTGGAGTGCAGTGGTGGTGTTGGGTGATGGTTAGGTGCAGTGGTCATGGATGTTTTGGGGAGATGTATTGCTTGGAAGAAGAAGGGGTAATAAGGGGATATTAGAAAATATGGGGTGCACCAAGCAAAAATTTAGGTGCATTATGTAATTGCCTTCTTTTTCTTAAGGCTATACACTCTTTAGAGCTTGGGCCTTCCTTGATGCAAGTCCAATTGTTGCTTCCTACACTTCCAATTTCTCTCTGGAAGTCCTAATCTAGAAAGCCAAATTGGAAGAAGCAATAGTGGGAATGCATGAAATTTTAGCCTGAAAGCCTACTAGTTGGGTTTGGTCTTTTCCAAGTTCCCCATCAAGCCTTAAAATGTTGCTTCCTATACCCCCATAATATTATGGAAAGTTCAATCTAAATGTAATTTTACATTCAAGATTGGGCTGGAGGCAATTTATGTAGGTGCAAGAAGTTTTAGCCTAAATCATGTATCAAGATGTTTGTCAGTTTTTGAGACTGACTTAGGGAGAGGGTTATGCTTCATACACCATTCCTATTTCTAATACATAATTCTACTTTTTAAAATTCCAAAAATTTCCCTCATGTGTTTCTTCTTTTTGGTTGGTGATGCTGCATTCTGTATGTTCATTTGTGTTGTTTCCTTGTGTGTTTATCTTACTGGTAGTTGTTGGCTTTTGGTTATGCATTGGTTTTTTTGTTGTTGGAGAGGCTAGTTTTGGCTTGTGGTAGATGCATTCACTATTTGGGTTTGTCGGAGTGGCGTTCGTGGTGGTACTCAGGTATGTATGGGTTTTTTTTTATTACATACGGATTAAGTAATCCATATGGATTATACAGATTACACAATCTGTATGTTTCATATAATTCGTATGTTTCATACAGATTACCTAATCCATATGAAGCATACGAATTACCTAATCCGTATGAAGTATACATATTCATTAATCTGTATGTTTCAAACAAATAATTTTTTTTAAATTATTAAATATTTATTAAAAATGATTTTAAAAATAAGTAGGTTAATTGGATACATGTTGTCATTTTGTGGATGAATTACTATAGGTAAATTGGATACTTAGTCTTGTTATGAATTTTTTTGATTGTTTTATTTACTTTGTTTTTGAAAAGTCATGTTTGATTAGTATATTTTATTATCTTTTTAATGAACAATTTATTGTATTTAGTTTGATTTTATAATATTGATATTGGTAAAAAATTATTGAATTTGTATTATATTATGACTTTAATGTTGTTAAATATTATTATTATGCATATGTTTTGACAATTATTAAATTTTATTTTGATTTGTTAAGATGGACAACGATGAATGGATGCATGACAATATTATGTTTGAAGAAATTAATATGAATGAAGACATTGGAGAGGAACTTGATGCGTTTGAAAATATTAATTGTTCAGTTGATTGTTCTACAACTTTCAATACCTCAAAGGTATTTATATGATTTTCAACTTGGTTGAAGTTGTTAAATGAATGATTTAAGAAGATTAAACATGTATTATCCCTTTTTGTAGGTGTTCCATTCCCGTGAGGACGTATTGAAATGTACTTATATTGTTGCATATGATAATGGTTTTGTAGCTATCGTAATGAGGACTGACATGTCAACTAGAAAGAAGGGAAGGACATCATTTGTTTTAAGTGGTTGTGAAATGAGTGGAAAATATGGAGCATTGAAAAAAGATTTGGTACCTACAATGACTAGCACTAGAAAATGTGATTGTCTTTTTAAGCTGTGAGCCAAACCAGTTCCGGGAGGTGAAGGGTGGATAGTGAAGTGAATATGTGGCACTCATAATCATGTTTTGGCTAAGTCATTATGTGGACACCCATATGTCGGTCGACTAACTGAGGACGAGAAAATTATTGTTGCTGATATGACAAGGTCAATGGTGAAACCAAAGAATATTCTTCGAACTTTGAAGGATCACAATGTCAATAATTATACAACTTTGGAGTAAATATACAATGCAAGATATACTTACCACACGTGTATAAGAGGCAATAATATTGAAATGCAACAATTAATGGAACTTCTTGAACGTGACATGTATATTCATTGGCATAGATTGAAGGATGAAAATATTGTACGTCACATATTTTGGACACATCCGGATGTAGTCAAATTGAGCAATGCATATCATATGGTCTTCTTGATAGACAATAGACACAAAACAAACAGGTACACACTTCCTTTACTTGACATTAGTAGTGTGACACCTACTGGGATGACATTTTCAGCTGCATTTGCCTATTTAGGGGCCGAACGTATAAACAATGTTTTGTGGACCCTTGAACACTTTAGAGGCATTTTCTGAAAAGTGAATTTTTCCCAGAGATCATTATTACTGATAGAGATTCAGCATTGATGAATACAGTGAAAACTGTTTTCCCTAAGTCAACTAATTTATTGTGTCGGTTTCACATTGACAAGAATGTGAAGGCAAAATATAAAACTTTTGTTCGACAAAAAAATGCATGAGACTATGTCATGGGAGCATAGGGGAGTCTTCTGGATTGTGCTACTAAGAGAGAATATGATGACTGACTTATGAAGTTTGAAATTGCTTGTGCACCATGACCAAGGTTTGTTGATTATGTGAAAGACACATGATTGCATCCCCAGAAAGAAAAATTTGTAATAGCATGGACAAATAAAGTCATGCATTTTTGTAACACTATAACTAACAAGTAAAAAAATTGTGCTTTAATTGTTCTTTGGGTAACTTCTATGTTTTTGAAAGTCATTATTTTGAGCATAAATTGTAGGGTTGAGTCTGCCCATTGGACCTTAAAAAGACTATTGCAGAATAGCCTTAGAGATCTATATAGTGTCTAGGATGCAATGAACAACATGATGACCTCGCAACATACTGACATAAAGGCTTCTTTGGAAAAAAGCACACATGTGGTCAGACATTTTTTTAAAGTTACTTTATACAAAAGACTAATCGGCATGGTGTCAAGCTATGCATTAAACCAAATTGCTGCAGAGTTTGAGTGAGTCAATTATGCGAGCATTGATAGTTCTCGTTGTCAATGTGTTATGAGAACTACACATAGTTTGCCTTGTGCATGTGAGCTAGCTAGATTTGTTGTTGGCAGCATACCGCTTGACACCGTTCTTATTTTTTGGCGAAGGTTAAACTTTTCAGACCAAGGTTTGGATGAGTGTGAAGTCCAGATAATCGAAGAGATGGAAGCCATATCCAAGTGGTTTGAAAATCTTGATATGTGTGGCAAAGTAACTCTAAAGACTAAACTGAAAGAACTTGCATATCCTTATTCAACTTCGATATGTCCCTCCCTAAAAAGGTAAAAAAAACAAGGTGCTCAAAAGAAACAGCTCACGAAGCACCAAAGATCAACCAAGCAAGATCCGTCTTACTTTGAGTATGTGGATGAATTACATTATATGCAAAATAGTTGCTCCACACAAAACTGGTCTGCTTCATCATCTGATCAAACAAAATCAAACAAGAACATTCATATGCTAGATCAATTTCATCCATCTATGCATGACTTCATTTTAAACATTATTGATGTTAAAGCTAATGGTCATTGTGGAAATCATGTAAATTCTGCCTAATTAGGATATGGTGAAGATTCTTGGTCTTTGGTTCGTAACCATTTGCTCAAAGAACTTGCACAATGGTCTGATGAATATATAGCCTTGTTTGGTGGGTTACATAGATTTGAGCAGTTGAAACGGTCCCTACTTGTTGATGGATTGTCAATGGTAAACATCTTTTGTTGTCATGCTACTTTGAATTATTGTATTATTTATAATTCTAATGAAATTTGTTATGTACATGTAACCATGGATAAGTGGATGGATATTACCGATATGGGTTACATCATTGCGTCAAGATATAATGTCATTCTTGTTTCTCTTTCTTTCCAACAAAGTATGATGTTTTCCCTCTAAGAAGCTAATCGCCTAAAGATACTGTTGTTCATCACATTCTATGTATTGGTCATGTGTTTGGTAACCATTTTGTTCAAGTATAACATTGACTATTTTACTTTTTTCCTTCATTAACACACATGTTATTGAGAATTACATGCAATATTGGTTATTGTATCAGGTTTTATTGAGAGATGGAAGTCCTATGTCGTCAACTACTTTGTTATGGTCAAGACACTGTTACAAACAAGCAAAACAATGGTTGATTCCTTATACACATCGAATGCAGGCATATACTAATTTCATTGAATGCAAGACACAGTGGTTACTTGCAATAGAGTGATATACCCTGCAAGATGTTTGTCGTGGTGCTAACATGCATAACTTAAATTATCATACATGTGAACGAGAGCAGCCGCACCCTAACAAAATCCTACAGATTGGTCAAGATTGCGAAAAACGTCTAAGAATACGACACTGATATGTGTCGCACTCTTGTTAGCAAAGAGTGTGCACCCTACCAGATGCAGTAAATATGCTCTGGATGCTACTATCTAGTGCTTTGCCTGACATTTCACATCATATAACTCTTGCAGCCAAGAGAGTCGAACATATACCCTGTGGCATCAGATTTGTATCAAATTTATCTTAATTTTCAAATATTTGTTGTTACATATTACGTTTCCAAATTTAGATATTTTTTAAAGTTATAATAAAAATTGATATGGGCATTAAAAAATTGATACAAATGCTTCATATTTCCTCGATGCATTCCGAAATTTATCTTATTTAAATTTAAACATTTTAAAAAATAGTTTCCTTTTTAATTATGTTTTTGAAAACAAATATTGTAATAAATTATTTTCATTTACATTTAAAATATGTCCAAAAATAATTATCATATAATATTGGTTTAAATTATTTATATAATCAAATGAAGATTATATATATGATTAAGTATTTAACTTTATTTTAATTAGTCTCATTTTAATTTGAATTCTTTCCTAAAATGTATATCACTAAAAATAAAATAATTTTATTTCCATGTAGTGTAGATTTTTATGAAATAATTTGTTTTCTGTATAATATAGATTTTTAAAATAAAATAAAATAATTTTATTTAATAATTTTTCGGAGAAAATGAATATAAAACTGTTAGGTGACATCATCCCATATAACAAAACTTTTACATATATGGATATATACTAGAGTGTTTGTGATTCATGTCATGCACAGGTAAAAAAAAATTTAAAATATTTTTATAAAATAAATTTAAATATACATTTTTAAAAATTTTCTTGTAAGAACTATTTATAATTTTTACTTGTTTATTCTAACCAAAGAAGGTTATCATTCAAAATTGACAAAAGATATTTATTCAAAATGATTAAATGTTATTTTGGTCCTTCTATTTTGTTCAATATGTAATTTTAATTTCTCCATTTTAAAATAGACACATTTGATTTTATGTTTTAAAATATCCATGATTTTAATAATTTATTTTAAAATCGAGACATTTAATTCTCTTATTTTAAAAATTTTAAAATTTTAGTCAAATCCTCAATTTTGCAACTAAGATATAGATAAATACATATAAATACAGATAGATAAATTTATTATTAGATATAATGGATATAGATAGATAGATATAGATATAATAAATAGATAGATAGATTTATTATTTATTATTATAGTGAAAAATAAAAATTTAGATTTAATAAAAAAATTAAATCAATTTAAAAATAAAAGAATGAAATTATTAAATCTATATTTATTATTTATTGATTTTATTTAATTTAATTAATTAATTTGAATTGATTTAATTGTATTTGATTCAAGAATGAGCCTAAGGATGTCACGTAACAGTTCAAATTATGTAAAATATTTTTTATACATATAATTATTTTTTTACTACTTGCATCCGTTAATAAAAAATAAATAAATAATAATAATATGTATGCAGTAAAAAAAATATGAATAATTATCATAATTATTAATCATTTTAATTATTATAATTTTTTATTGCAATCAATTATTATAATTACATTATAATTATTATATAAGTTAAAATGAATCTATTTGAAAAAAATAAATGAATTTATTGTTTAGAATTCTTGAAAATATCATGTGTCAACATCCATATTAAAAAATATTTTCATTTGTGTTATTATACAATTTTTTTTATGTTACTGAACTCTATAAAGCATTTTATTATTTCTTTATATTGATATTAAACGTTTACTATCAATCAATCCATTAATTGAAGTATGTATTATTGATTACAATTAATTATACGTTTCTTTTAATAAAAAAATTACACGTATTCTAATTGCTTTTTATTCTAAATTATCTTAATTGAAGATATAAAAATTTATCTTTAATTAATTTGTTTTTCAATTATAGTAATTATAATTATTAAAATTATAATTATTAGTAGTATTGATTGATATCAATCAGATTTTTAATAATTGTAATTCTCATATTTCATAATTATTCACAATATTCACTTCAATTATTATATTAGACAAATTAATTAATGTATTATATAAAATTAAAATTCATATGAATTAATAATTTTAAGATTTAATGGAATGGTTAAATCAATTTAATAGAATAAAATATAATAAATATAAAATTTGTATTTATTAATTGAATGATTTGGAGAGAATAAATATGAGATTATTACGTGATATCATTTCATAAAATTAAATATTCTTTTATTTTATGTAGATATAGTTTATTTTCAAACATATACATATTTTTAAATAAATATTTTGAAAATTAGTTTCTAAAAAGGTACTTCTGGTTTAAAAAAATACAAAGGTGTGCAAATAAATAAAAAAGTTTAAGTGAAAAATAAAATTCTCTAATTATAAACTAGAAGGGTCCAAGGTAGGGGAAATGTTTCATACACCATTTTTATTTCTAATATACCATTCAACTTTTTTAAATTCCAAAATTACCCTCAAGTGTTTCTTCTTTTTGGTTGTTGATGCTGCGTTCATGTTCATTTCTGCGTTTTTCTTCTAGATTTTTGTTTTTCCAGTTGTTCGCTTTTGGCTGTGCATTGGTGGTTTTGTTGTTGGAGGGGCTAGTTTTGGGTGGTGGTAGATGCATTCACTATTTGGGTTCGTCAGAGTTGCATTCGTGGTGGCCTTCAGGTATGTATAGTTTTTTTATTACATACGGATTAGGTAATTAGTATGGATTATACGGATTACACAATTCGTATGTTTCATAAAATCCATATGAAAAAGATTATATGGATTACATAATCCGTATGTTTCAAAAAGATTTTTCTTAATTTTTTAAATATTTATTAAAAATGATTTTAATTAATAAAAAAAATAAGTAGGTTAAATTGGATACATCTTGTCATTTTTGTGGATGAATTACTATAGGTAAATTGGTTACTTAGTGTTGTTATGAATTTTTGTGATTGTTTTTTGTATTGTTTTTTTTGAAATTTGAATGTTTTATTAGTATAGTTTATTATGTATTTAATGAAAAATTTATTGTATTTAGTCTGATTTTGTAATACTGATGTTGCCAAAAAAATTATTGAATTTGTATTCTATTATGACTTTAATGTTGTTAAATATTATTATTATGTATATGTTTTGTCAATGAATAATTTTTATTTTCATTTGTTAAGATGGACAACGATGAATTAATGTATGACAATATTATGTCTGAAGAAATTAATATGAATGAAGACATTGGAGAAGAATCTGATGTGTTCGAAAATATTAATTGTTCAGTTGATTGTTCTGCACCCTTCAATACGTATGAGGTATTTATATGATTTTCAATTTAGTTAAAGTTGTTAAATGAATGATTTAAGAAGATTAAACATGTATTATCCATTTTTATAGGTTTTCCTTTCCTGTGAGGACGTATTGAAATGGGCTTGTACTATTGCATATGATAATGGTTTTGTAGCTGTCATAATGAGGAGTGACATGTCAACTGGAAAGAAGGGAAGGACATCTTTTGTTTTAATTGATTGTGAAAGGAGTGAAAAGTATTTGTCATTAAAAAAAGATTTGGTACCTACAATGACTAGCACTAGAAAATGTGATTGCCTTTTAAGTTGCGAGTCAAACCAGTCCCAAGAGGTGAAGGGTGGATGGTGAAGCTAATATGTGACACTCATAATCATGTTTTGGCTAAGTCATTCTATAATAACCCAGTTTTTTCAAAAAAAAAAAAAAAAAAAAAACCATGCTAACAGCGTGGAGATTAGCGTGGGCATGCTAACAGCGTGGAAGTTAGCGTGGCGGCGCCAGTAGCGTGGAACATGGCGCCAGTAGCGTGAAATTGCACCAGAAGGCCATTTCTTGCGGCCTGATGGCGCGAATAGCGTCAGTTTGGCGCGATTAGCGCCACAGACGCGCCCAGTTGGCGCGGTTAGCGCCGTAGTGGCGCGATTAGCGCCATATATGCTCAGGAAGCTTTTTGTTGCGCTAATTTGACGCGAATAGTGCCATATATGGCGCGATTAGCGCGGGAATGTCGGCAAACCCAGTATTTAAAGGCCATTTTACGAAATTTTGGCCCCAAAACACTGTTTCTCTTCCTCCCTGAGCCTAGACCACCATTGATGCACCTTAGGAGCTTTCTATCTTCATCATAAACCACTTAAACACCTCCTAACCACCTTTGAACTTGATTAGAACCAGTTGAGAGCCAAAAATCCAGCCTTGTTGTGAGAATTGTGAGAAGAATCCCATTCCTTGAGTGTTAAGAGAGAGCTGAGCTCTAAGGAGACAAAGAAGGCAATTCAAGGGCATCAGTACCAGGAGAAAAGCTTCTCCAACCTTTCTTGTTGGATTTGAGGTAAGAAATCTCCGTTTTAACCATTTAATTCATGGAATGGGAATTGGGTGAATAGTGACCAATCAATGATAGGGCTAGAATTAGGCTTAGGTTCTATAGAGAGATGTAGTCAGGAGGTTGTTCTGAGTAAAATGGTATGTTAAAAGTGGAATTGTGATGAAGTTTGAATTTGGCTCTGTGAAGGAAGAGCGGGTGTAGATAGGAGGTGCTATGACCTGAATTAACTTAAGTACCTTCACAAAAGTTATTCATGAGGCCAAATAATCGGTGAAAACGTGTTAATATATGTGTTTTGACTGAGTTGAACCATGTGGGTTCTTGATATTGATAAGCCTTGAATTGAGCTGCACAAAGTTCTAAAGGAACTCTGAGGCCTTAGTTAAGACTGAGGCAGACCATTGAGGGTCAATGTATAGTCTAGTAGAAGCTGGGCTAAAATAAACCGTAAGTTAGAAGACATGTATTGATTATGAGTGGAAGGGTGTTTCCTTCCATATAAACGGTTGAATGCCGTTTCTGATGGTTTGATTCATGCCTACTGTAGGGCGTGACGTGCATACTGCTGGTAGAGATCACCCAGAGACTAGGGGAGCTGATTCTGAGCGACGACCAGGTAAGCTCAGTGGTTTCAAGGATTGTTTTCCCTGCTCGTGTTTCACTGCACCCAACATGGGTAATTGCTTAATATGGTTGGTGTTCTAATGTTCTATGAGGTTGTGATACTGAATACTGATAAGATGGTTTGATGATTTCTGGCAATTGAGTGCTAGCTCAACCCTGAGATAGGGTATGTGTGATTTGATTACACTGAGAAAGTGTATATTATGTTGCTTATTATGATAATGTGCTTACACTAGTATAGTGTATTATTGCATGGATTATGTTATGAGCTGATTGTGATGTGATTGCTTGAAATCTACTGGCCAGTAGTATGAGGTACTATGGACCCCTTGGGAATGTGCCCTTAAGTGGATGATCTCCCCTGGGATAATCCATAGGCGTCCATGTAAATCCTGAGTAGATGTGCCTTTAAGTAGATGATCCTATTCAGGTATTGGGCGGCAAGTCCTGGGGAGATGTGCCTTTCAGTAGATGATCCTACCTGGGCATGTGAGGAGCGAGTCTTGAATAGATGTGCTCTTCAGTAGATGATCCTATTCAGGCAATGTGTGTTGATTATATATATACTTGCATTGTGCTGTTATTTGCATGTGGCAAATTCTGGTTAGCCGAGAAGGCTGTTTAACTGATGAGAATACTGTTTAATTATGTGATATATATATATATATTCATTGTTATATTGGGAAGTGAACCAGGGGGAGGGAAACCTCTGAGAACCCTAAGTTTACTGAGATAATTATCTCACCCCTGTTTGGGGCTTATGTTGCAGGAGCTGAAACCGAGGTCACTGAGAGATCCCAAGGCAAGAGGCCTGCACCGGGATAGTGTGAAGATCACCCTAGGCTTAGATGATTGAGCTTGTAAGCTCAGATTTTGTTCATTTTGTCTGTATTTTGAGGCCTAGGCCGTTGTATAGCTGGA
>CM023956.1:16742742-16795146 GCA_013407115.1 Glycine latifolia | reverse complement strand
ATAGGATGTCCAGATTTACCCAATAAAATGGTTTAGTAATTTTGATGGACATCCTATAATTGAGAGAAAATCCACAGATTCTATTTCTCATTTTTCCATATTGTTTCGCCTCCTCCATCCTTCTGAATACTATTTCAAAGTAGTCACCTTATAAAATTTATAGAAATTCTATTCTAAGGTTTCTTGTCACAAAATATCTTAATAATCTACTGTCTAAGAATATTCTGTATTTCCATCAAGTTTCCACAGAATCTCAAAAAGTATCTGGTTATTTTTGGCATGAAGGGCATTATGGTAAATTCATCATTCATCCTAGGGGCATAATTGTCATTTTCACCCTAAAATATCTAGACAAAATATCTAAGGGTATTCTTGTCATTTCCAAAATATCCCAGGGCATTTATGTAATTTCCATCTTAAAATATCTTACTAAAATATCTAGGGGCATTCTCGTCATTTTCACCTCAAGGGCATTTCTGTAATTTCTGCTTTAAGGGAAGGATAATATGGTCATTTCTCTCCAAACATTTCCTTAATGTCTCTAATTGATATTTTACCCAATTAATTCAAATATAGACCATCAAATTTCTCATAACCTAATATTCACATCAACAGCTATGCAAGAATACTTCATATAATATTTTGATCATAGTTTTTTTTTAATTTTCATGGTGTTACACAAGGTGGATGAGACGAGTGGTCATCCAAACCTAACATTAATTTGGTTTATAGTTGTGTTGGTTTGTGTTTTTATTTTTATTTTGGTTCCTGTCATAAAAATCTTCATAGGGAGTGGTAAATTGAGCTATAGCGAGAAACACTTCAATTAAAAAATGAATAAGTGTATTTTCACAATAGTAACTCTTACTCTCGTTGTACCAAGATTTTCAGTAGAAAACAATAAAAATATACAACATTCGCCATGGCGAAATAACCTGACAGAAAAATCAAAATAAAAAAATAATGCTAGTCCCTTACTTTGTTTAAATGATTGAGCACATCGCAAAACATGATGATTTGATAATTGTGCTAGTTCTATAGGAACTTATGCATGATGTGAAACTTGGGTGAATTCATTTAATTGGTACATTGAATGAGATTGGTTGTATGACATCCCTTGATGAGATTCATGAACATGCTCATACCTTGTGTGGTGTGAGGATTGAACTTACCCAGTGAGTGAATGTGTGTCACCATTATTGGGTTTACCATTGATTATGTTTGATTCATACATCATTAGGATTTCACATAGAGCATGAAAGTGATCAAGGCATTTGTTTCTTTCTTTTATTTTAGCCCTCTTCGCCAAAAAGCTAACCAATTTTTTTTTTAATTTTAACCCTTAACCCTTTTTGATCCAAAAATAGAAAAATAGAAGTTTTCTTGTGAAACCTTTCTGTAAAATCCCAATGAGAAAAACCATTGCTTCCCTCATCATAGTGATAGAAGAGCAATCTTTTAAGATAAAGTTTTGACATAAGTTTGGGGTGGTTTCACCACATGGAAAGCTTGGCATAAAAATTCAAAATTGGCAAGGGTGAAAAAAATAAAAAGATAGGAGTAAAAAAGTGTCAAATTCACATTCAAAAAGAGAAACTTGTTTGGGAAAGATATTGGAAAGGATAGGTGACTGATTATGTCAAAACTTGCAAATTTACTTGTTCGCCTTAATCCTTGGATATAAGTTTGATTGTCTAGAAAAAAATAATTTGTTTCAGGCCCAACCAAGTTATAAGCCTAAAAGTACTTAGTGATTCAAGCATCTATGTATTATTTTTGATGAAAAATAGGATGAAAAACAAAGTTGAGTTGGACCACTTCAATGTGTGAATTAGTGGAAGAGATAACCTTGAGAAATCATGCCTTAAGTGAAACAATTGAATGTGTGGGGCCATGCAAGCAGTGAGTTCTCATTCATAAGATGTCATGCTCCTTAATCTCTAAAAATTGCTTCCATGATTTTTGATGATTCCTTGTGAACATTCTTGTACATGTGATTCCCTTAGTCATGCACGATTTACAATCTCATTGTGATTATGTATGTGCTTTATGGTTTTGAGCATTGTTGTGTTTGTTTGAATAGTTTTCATTAACCTTAGTTGGGTTTGATGTTGTTGCTTAGGACAAACAATTGTTTAAGTTTGGGGTATTTTGATAATTGCTTTTCACACTTTGTTTTTGTGAGCTATTATCCTAGCTTTTTTAGGACAAACAATTGTGTTAATAATGCTTTTTTTAAAATAAATTGTATAAAATTATTTTAGAAACTAAAAAGATAGTTTTCAATGTTAATAGGGCAAAATTGAGCTTAAAAGAATGATAATGAGTTGCAAACTTAATTTCAGCATAGTGAGGTGAGCTCTTGCCACAACAAAAAGAGGACCAGTGATGAAGTGAAAGATTCTAAAGATTCGCCACATCGAAGTTGCATATCGCCATAATGAATCTGAAGGATGTATGTAATGCCTTGAAATTTTAAGTTGCTAAGCTGGACGTTTATGTGTGTATTATATTGATTAATTATATGTTTTATTGTATTAATTGTTGTCCTGAGTGCTTTGTTTTGGGGTGTGTGCTTGATGGGTAATGGGACGTAAGTCAACACTGCTATGCTGTGGTTACTGGTCGTGCACGTTTAAGGGACGTGTTTTGTCAGCCGTGTTTATAAGCAGCAGGCTGGCACAACAGAAGGTGCTCTTCCTCTCTCCAACCTTTGTGTTTTCTCTCCTTTTCTCCCAAACTCAGTCACACCCAGAACCCTCTCTCCCTCAACCCTTCTATACTACTTTCAACTCGCCATCGCTGCTACGATATCCCGACGCCAAGAAGGACCTCGTGGTCGGAATAGACGCTTAGGACAAACCGTCGTGAAGCTCGTGAATGAACTCTTGGTTAGGTAAGGGCAGTTTATTGTGTTCGATAACAATTTCAGGTAACATGGTTGAGGACCAGGGAGTCCAACCATGGAGATGATGCATGTCCGCGTGTGTGTTATTTTCCACAAATTTATGCCTTTGAATAAATGGAACGGGTTACGCTTTATGTTCATTGATTGGTGTTTTGTGTTGATGTTTAATGATGTTATGGTGTGATGTTTGATGGTATTCTGGAAGGGTAGAGTTGATGTTGTAAGAACTCTTAGTGCATGTGTGTGGGGTTGGCATTTTGATGCTGAAAAGCCCCCAAGACACTTTGTAGAAGTGTTCGTGAAGGTGCTGAGTACCGAGAAGGGGTGGCCGAGTTATATACATGTGTCAAACCTTTTTTTGTGATGTCGGCTACCGAGGAGGGTTGGCCGAGTTGCATATATGTGCCAAACCCCTGGGTTTTGATATCAACTACCGGGATGGGTAGGCCGAGTTAAACAGGTTACGTAGCATGCATGTGTGCATGCAGAACGTGACAGTCCTTGTTGGTGGACGTCGGCATACCGGGTTCCCTAACTTAGATGAGCTTGTGCTTCCTTGGGAAAAGAGCCACCGGGTCCTCTACTTAGTTGGGCAATTCTCTTTGTTAAGTTCCAGCCCCTTTATTTTTGAGCTACCGGGTTTCCTTACTCGGAAGAGCCCGCACCCTTGTCTTCCCTTGCCCAACCTTTACCCCTTTTGACCGTTTTTTACCGACCTTTGCCGACCTTGACCAATCTTATCCGCCTCTGTTCGACTTTGTTCGGATTCTTATCTCGGGTTCATATAGTTAGGTGCCGACCCCGGGCGCCCAATGCTTCACACTTTTTCACTTGTTGTAGTGTTCGTGAATGACGTATGTGATTACATTGAGGTCAGCCTATGTGATGGCTTGAGATGTTTAGTACCTTGATGGAGCCATGGTGAGAGGCTATGTATAGACACGTGAGATGTCGGGACCGAGTGGTGAACCTTGCAAGGACCATGGTCAGTGCATCAGTGGGCCCTCGTTTGGGGCGGTATATATGTACATGGGAGGTGTATGGAGATCCTAGCCAGGACGGGTTGTTCCTGTGTCGAGCCATACGTTGATGGTGCCCATGAGAGACATACAACATTTACAGCCCGTGTTGGGGCGGCCTTCATTTGGGGTTGTATGTATGTACATGGGAGGTGTATGGAGATCCTAGCCAGGACAGGTTGTTCTTGTGCCGGGCCATACGTTGATGGTGCCCATGAGAGACATACAACATTTGCAGCCCGTGTTAGGGTAGCCCTCGTTTGGGGTGGTATGTATGTACATGGGAGGTGTATGGAGATCCTAGCCAGGACGGGTTGTTCCTGTGCCGGGCCATATGTTGATGGTGCCCATGAGAGACATCCTTCATTTGCATGATGGGAATAGGATGATTGACTGTAATAGTACGAGAAGTACTGAGGGGCCACGTCTGTAGGGAGATCCTTATGACCCCCATTTGCCTGATCACCATGGGGGGTGAGTCCTATGCACGATAGAGTGACCCCGACGTCAACTACAGCTATCATTTGGACCATGGATTTGGCCTATTTTCGGGATGGTACCACATTGCATTGTTGAGGGTTGAGTCAGGAGCATGCATCATGCTAGGCATTTTAAGTTGACTTGTGGAATGTTCCTGGATGCGTGTTCATGTTGGTTGCGCATTGATATATCTGGACTTTATGGTGTTTTTGTGGCGCTTGGATTGTCTTCCTTAACCGATGTTATCTTTTTTTTGTTATTTTATATGATGAACTCACCCTTGCTTTGTTGTGCCATGTGGTTTGGTACCTGTGATTATCGCGAACCCGGTTCGTGTGAGCAGACGGACAGTAGTAGGTGACCGAGAAGATGACAACTTTTGGTTGGAGTCTTTGAGTTGCCGGGATGTCGACGTAATAGATCCCAGGCAGGGGTCATGTTTTGCTAGATGTACCCCTGGTTTTGATAGTCATACCCGTGTTTTGCTAATTGCACCCTTGACGTTTTATTTCTTGTTTCTTTTGCAAAACACTTGTACATTTTAGACATGGATAATTGTACTTACAACTGAACCATGTTTTGTATATGCATATATTTATGAGATTGGGACGTTTTTATACGTGTCTTGTTTGTGACTATGGTAGTTATGTGCTCACGAGAGAAATGTACCACCATTTTCAAAATTAAGTTAAAGAAATGTCGAGTTAAAAACATGTTTATGTAGTGATTAAGAGTTTGCAATACAGTAGCGACGAGGCA
This sequence comes from Glycine latifolia, assembly GCA_013407115.1. NCBI lineage: Eukaryota > Viridiplantae > Streptophyta > Magnoliopsida > Fabales > Fabaceae > Glycine > Glycine latifolia. The sequence goes on along the minus strand of CM023956.1, from coordinate 16,789,980 downwards.
GGTCGTTACAATGTAGACCTTGAGTTAAGCATAAACTTACCACAACAAGTCATTCTCTCACCACAATGAGTAGGGGTCAGAAGCATGAAGATTCAAGTGAAGAAGTCCTTTGTAAATGTTGTAAATTTGTTGTAGCAAAATATGTTTTCCCTGGAGAGAATATCCTACGTGGTCAAAAAAAATAATGTAGTTTCAGCTCTCTATATAAGATCTTCTAACATCCTTGTATAGGATCTTTTAGTTGATTATTCATTTTCAGAAATAGAAATTGAATATCTTTGTCTCTATGTTTTCTCTTTCTCTCTTTTCTTCATTTGTAATTCATATTTTGAGGTTCTATTTGGATCAATTATGATCCAAATGAGATAAATGTTTTAGTTGTTGAGTGAGAGAAGTAGAATTAAAGTATGTAATTCTTTGTTTTCTGATCAACTCTCTTAGTTATGTGATTCTATTTCAATTCGTTGCTTAGTTCATGTTAGGAGTGATAAACATAGCTTTTAGAGGATTTGGATTATGTGGAAACAAGTTCATATCCTAGATCTAAATTGAAATTGCGCATGGATTTAGTTTTAGGAATGAAACCACCTTCTTCCATTGTAGAGATTCATTGTTCAAGTTCTGAGTTTTAGATTAAATCACCTAAGAAACTAGGGAATTGGCTTAGAAGGTTGCTTTGAACTGAAAGATTCATTAGGATCGAATTACATATGTAGAATATTATGATTTTCATCTTAGCAACATTTTTCCACATCTGGATTTGTTTTCGCTGGAAAATTTTCTCAAAAACCAGAAACAATTTATTTTCACTATAGAGAATCCTTTTTTTGCTATAGTGAAATCCTTACTTAAAAACATAAAAGTTTGAGACATTCAACGCAACGAACTGACAACTCACTACATTAAATGCTTCTAAAAACTTGTTTTAGATAACTTTAATGCTGATTTTCTAATTGTTAAAACAAGTCTTTGTGAATACCATAACTCAATACCTATTATTTCTTACTATAAATAGACTAGGTTCACTTGTCTATATCTAGAGTTCAAACAATCTCGTATAGTGTCTCCCGATAAGAGAGGTTTGATTTGAGGAAGGCACTTTGAGGAGTGCATTTGTTCCACATCGGAGGCTTTCAATATACCCAATAAGAAGACTTTTGGTGGTAACCTGGCCATCAAATTAGATATTAAAAGAGGTTGATATCCTTGATTGGACTTTTCCTTTGAATGTTCTTAAATCCTTTGGTTTTAACCAATGGTTTTTCAAATGGATTGATATAATTCTTAGATGAGCAAAATTGATTTTTGTAGTGAATGGTCACAACATTGGTTTCTTTGGTTGCAAACAAAGGGTGCAACAAGGTGACCCACTTTCACCTTTTCTGTTTTGCTTGGCTGAGGAGGTGTTGAGTCGTTCCATCACTTTTCTATAAAATAAAAATGTTCTTCCAATGGCTTCTCCTAGGGATTGTAATCCTATTATCCATGTTTTTCTATGCTAATGACCTAATGGTGTTTCGTAGAGGTATGAAGAGTAGCTTGCGTCAGCTGGTACACTTGTTTGACAGATACGAGGAAATATCTTGCCAGATTCTAAGTCTTGCAAAATGAAATATTTTTTTTAGGGTGATATCCTCTAGACGGATGGGGGAGATTGGCAGTTTCCCGGGAAAGCCATCGGGTAGTTTTCCCTTCATATCTTAGTGCCCTTATCTTCATTGGGTGTCTAAAAACTTCACCTTCAAGTCCAAACTCTCAGCTAGGAAGGGAGTTTTTTTATCTGTAATTGGCAGAGCTTAGTTAATCAATTCCATCATTCAAGATATGATTGCCTGCACATTTCATGTTTATGCTTGGCCAAGAGCTATTCTCAATCACTACTAAAAAAGTACTTTTAACATCAATTATTTTGATAGAAATAACTTTGTTTTCATTCTTTCCTTACCTTTTGTAACTAGCTCTAATTCTTCTGTTTCTGTGTTTCTCTTTATTAACGAGAAAAAGAAAATCAAAGCTTAATATGCATGTAAGAGAATTAATTAATGACCATTAAAATAAGTAGACAATTAGTCATAGGCATATATAATATAAACTAATTTCATGCGTACTAATGCACATATATGACTTTTCAACACTCCTTGGATGAGAAATTGAGGATTGCAATTAAGAATTAAATGCTAGAAAATGACATGGTACACATCATTTTTATGTGTATAAAATGGAAAAAAAAATAGAAAAAATAAAATGTAAAATATGATACGTAACATTATATATATAAGAAAAACTAAAAGAGATATATACAAAAATATTATATACATTCTATTATGGAACACAAGTGTGTTAATAACAATTTGTACAATATTTGGATTAAGAGGTTAACTTTTCCTACTGACCATTTGAAGTTCGGGAAGCTGATATTGCCATAATTAATGTGTGTTTCGCATTTTACAAACCGTAGGCTACACATGGTAGCTTCGCAGTCGGAGATTCAAAGATTCAAAGTTTGACCAATTAATACAATTGATTACGTTGCAAATCAATCAACATTCGGTTTCCTACGATTCTAACAATGTCTTTTCATGTTAAGCTACACATGGTAGCTTCGCAGTCGGAGAATATGTGATGAGTACTATTTTACGTTTTAGTCAACATAATAACATGTGTTTCTTCAATATATACTTATTTATACTTTAAATTTGAAATGGTCATGATTCGGTTGATATAATAAGTTAATGATTAGTATTCTAATTGGTAAGTTAATAATTTATTTAGTTTGATCCCATATATATTAAATATTTAAAATTATATGTATCTATTATATATAAGTATATAATTAATATTATTTGAATAAAAAAAATTTAATTATATTTCAAAATTTAAAATAACAATCGATAATAATTTAAAATTTAAATTAATTTTTTAAAAAATAAATCCAAAATTTTTAATTTTTTAAAAAAAACTTAAAACCCGACTGAATGAAATCAATCCAATCGAGATTTGATGTATTATTCAATTGAGTTTGGTCGAATCAATTATATAATCAATCTAGTAAAAAAATAGATCTGATTAACTATTAAATTTTGATTCGATCGATTGGGTAGAAGCGTGTTTAACATTGCTTTAAATGCAATATGACAAGAGAAAAAATAATGAAATTTTGTAATATATTCTAACAAACAAAAAAAAACTATTGAAATTTAAATAAAACGTATTCAAACTCAATACAAAATACACAATCTAAATCATAAAAAACACAACTCAATAACATTCACCTTGTTTCAACTTCCACTCGCTCCTTGTAGTTGTTGAGCACGTCCGTGCAAGTGATAAGCTTTTAGTGGTGTGGCCATTGTCCTATATGTAACATAAACTCGTCGTATTCCTCGAGGAGGCGCAGGCAGCAAAGTCTAAATATTAGCCTTCATTTAACTGTTTAGCATTATATAAAGTTTCATCGTATGGATTTAACATCTTGACCCGTGATGCTTTTAGTGGGTTTAATTCCTTAATTTAGATGTAGTTGTGGAAAGCGTTTAAGAAATAAAGTTCTTTTTTTTAATGGAAAAAATAAAGTTATTCTATATATTACTTATCATTAATTATAAATTTTGGTTTAACGGGAAACATTTCATCCAACAAGAGTGTTATATCATTGCAAGGTTATGAGTTTAAATACTCTCAATGACACCCCCAAAAGCAAAAAACACTTAATCAAATAGCTGAACTGGTTTACCAGTTGAACAACCATATCTCCAACACAGGATCTTAAAAAGAGATTTTGGCTTCAATTCTCATTTTTGCTAAGATTTATTATTGGAGTGGGATTTTGGATCTTTATGTGGAGATTTGTAAAGAGAACTGTTACGATTTACATCCATTTTAAAAAATTGATTTTTTATTCTTTCTATTAAATTAATTTGTATTTAATTTTTGTAGGACTTATTATAAAATGTTTAAGATGTTACAATGAAATTTATTATTAAATAAAAAATGAAAGAAATGTTGAAAGTGGTGTAACACTATAAAATTAAAAAATAAAAAAGTGATTTCAAAACGTGTTTATTAGAGAGGCAGAAAAAATCAAAACCTATTTCTCATTAATCTGAAGCACAAGCGAACAATAGTTTGTATGCGGTGAGTGACCATATAATTAATTTGAGGTCAACATTAAAATTAGAAAGAGGGATTAGGTCACATGCACACGTATGCCACAAGGTCCTCTAGCTCTTTGACCTCGATTGCGCTCTTGATGGCTACTATTTATTTTTATACCAAAAATATCTTTTAATAGATAGTTGGAGATTATTTTCTTTAGGGAAGTAAATATTATCAACTTAAAGATATTTTCTATTATATAATAAAAAAAAGTTTCACATTACTTATAAATGAAGACTAAAAACAATTTATAAACCCTCTTTCTTTCTCTCAACTACTACTTCTTAAAGACAAAAACATGAACCCATTTGAACCACGCAATATGCAATTCTTTTATACTACTTCTGCTCATATATATCAATCAAAAGGAGTAAAATTGTTTTACCATCATCGTATCTTTTACCTTATCACCATTGAAAATCAACTCTCTCTCTCTCACACACGCACACTCACACTCACTTAATTACTCTCTATTTCCTAATGCTGCCTTTCATCCATACTTAATTTGGTTAATTTTTATACTAATTATTAATTAAAGGTGTATTTTTTAACCCATAGTTGAGAACTTGTACTCTTGTAGTTTTCGAATAATTAGTTAGGAGGAAAACTTCCCTTTATTGCTTCAAAGCTCTATACGTCGAAGTTATCTGATTCACACTCCATTTATTGATCATGCACACAGTGGCGGAGCTTGAATTAAAATTTTAGAAAAACCAAAATAAATTTTAATATATGTCTTTAATATCCAATATCATATTAAGTTATAATATAAATACAAAGTCGAGAAAAAAATCATAAAAAAGATAATTTGTTTACATAATTATTACAAATAAAAATAAATAAATCTATAATCATCTACTTGAACATGTATACAATTTTTAGCATTAAGATAGGAAAAAAAACATATGCTAAGCATTACATATTTTAGAAGGAAATGATTATGTTATCAAAGCATAGGCTGCAGAACAATAACATCAAGATGTAAAATGAGAGCAATAACAGTGCTTAAAAATTAAAATTAGTGAATCACTGGATTTATATCAAAACAGAAAAATAAGTCAATAACACAATTGAGATAATATATATTTAAAAATAACTAAAGATAAAAAATGAAAACACATATATACTTATGAAAATAAATTATGTAAATATGAAAAACAAGTCTGTTGATATTGTTGAAACTAAACTACACGTTAGGTGTTTAGAGAATTAAAAATGAGAAAGAAAGAGAAACGACCAATTTGTGAGTTTGTGTTAAGAAAAAAAGTACCATAAATCCTTGAAAATGTTAAAACTATAATTTACCGAAAGAGAAGCAACAGACGATGGGCTTTCCATTTTCGTTGAAAAGAAAAAAAAAATGTATCCTAAATTTAAGTTAATTGAGTTAAGGTAAAAAATTAAGTGTTATAAATAATTAAATTTTTATTAATTATATTATTATAAACATATATGTTTATAATTTTGAAAAACTTTGGAGGAGCCATGACTCCCCCTGTGACTGTATAGCTCTGCCAATGCACGCACAATTCATCACCTATTTGATTCATGCAGTGTAATTTAAAAGTCTAGAATTAATCACTAGTTTGTGTATGACCAAACCACGGCACCGCAAGCATATATAAATCAGCCAATGAAGCAATGAGCTGTAAAATGAAAAAAAAAAAGACAAAGAAATCATTGTCCCATATAATAATAAAGGAAAATTGTAATGATATTTAAAGATTTACTACGTTATCTCAATGATATATAGCTAATAAATTAATGAAAAGAAAAAAGAATATCTAAAACTATGTATCAAATAAAAGAATGTGTGAGGTTTGAAATAAATGAGCACTAATAGTATGAGGTAATAGCTAAAGCACATAAATCATTCCCGCACTCTCCTTAGTGAAATAAAGACACATTCTAATAACACTATTAGAAAGTCAACTTTGATGGATCTCACTTTTAAATTAGGAGAGAAAATCATTAAATAAGAAGAATGACTTACCAAAATTGATGTTTTCCAATAAACTTCAATCAATCATAAAAAAATAGAAAGAGAACATCAAAGAGACTGCACTAGAATTGTTCTCATTTGTTATCTTTCAAATTTTGAGGAATGAGTAGCTCTAACTCTAACAACTGCCTACCTCTTCGAAAGGGAATTCTCTATTCTCAATAAATTGTCACTATTACACCATGGTACTTGTTGCTTTTGTCTCTTTTATATATTTATATAGATCGAATTACACTAGCTTAACTTAGACAATTATTATATTATTTTATAGCTTTCAAGTAGATAATGTTATCTTGAAACTCACTGTTTGATTGAACTTTTATTTCACATACATCACATATGCAAAATTTTGTATTAATCTCAAATCATTTGTCACATCATTTATATAGACTAAAATCAATGTAATATAAATGTTTCAAAATATGCTAAAATATGAATCATTTGGTTACCTTCTTCTTGTTGTTCAATTTTGATAAAATTTGACATAGACAATCTTGTTAACATGTAGATATAATTCAACGGTCAGATCAATAAAAATCACATTTTATATCAAGTTATAAAAATGATTTAATAGTTGTCAAAGTTATACCGATGTAATTGGATCCTACCTCATATATATATACCATAAGGGGTGGAAGCGAAGCTAGGGGAGAAAACTAGGGGAACATACAAAAACAAAATTAGAAAGCAGGAATAGAAAACTGATTTCACATGGTTGAGAACCATAAAATATGCAGAAAATATAAATTTAAAACATAAAATTAAAGTAAAACTCTCAAGCGCGGTAAACTGTCAGGATGAGAGAGATCAAATGAGAATAGAAAGATTGTAATTTTGTAGAAAATATACAAAAATGAGAAAAAATGATTTTATTTCTCCAAAGAAGATTACAATATTGAAACTCAAAGGAATATTTATTCATAGAACTCTCTGATTCTAAAAGCTTGGATATAGAATGGGGGACGCATTCCTTTTAAAGACATAAATTTTTTACCGTGGCTACAGTTCCGATAGCAAAAATTGAAAGACCTACTGCTACAGGGAACAATTATCAACTGCAGAGAATGATGATGACATGATGATGTCAGTCTTTGGTAAAGTTGATCCCGAAACAGTCGTCTTCATTCTGATTGAAGTCATCAGAAGATGATGAAGTAGATTCTTCAAGATTCTTCGTTAAAGATGAAGCTTCTTCTTTTTTCATAAGATTGAGAATAGTCTGTTGATTTTCAACAAACTTTTCCTTTGAAGTTGATGATGAAAAGGTCGATAAGGCTATCGACCTTTGATTGAGAAACTGGCAAGTCTCTAGATCTAACGCTTTGGTCATTTTAGGATTACTTTTGAACCAAAGCTTTACTTGGTCAAGATGAGCTCGGGAATGGCAAATTGAAACCACCATTTGACTAAGGCTTGTCTTTTGAGCATAGGTAGTTGTTCTTTGGTAGAGACATTACCAAAAAGATATGACCATTGGAAAAACTAGGCAAGAGATATTTTACTAAAGAAATGCAAGTCTGTTGGAAAGGGATCATCAACAAACTCAAATTTCTTTGTAAAAGTAGTTAAACCAGATATAACCTCAGAAGGAAGTATCTCTAAGATTGGTCCAAAACGTAACGACCTAATATATTTTTAGATATTATATGTTTATTAGTGTTTGTTTTTAAGGAGCGTATATTGTCATAGTTTAAATAATACATATACATGTAGATTTTATAGTTTACTACCTCATTTCATTAAACAGTACTTATCATTTTTACATTAAACAATACCTTTTTTATACAAGTCACGAGTTCAGAGAGTACAACCATGCGTCCTAGTTAGCATGTAAAATATAAATTTCATACACAACCATAATTTCTAACAAACCTTAAAATATAAGACCACTATGAACACTGTAACCATCCATTTTCTAGAGACGATCCCTATTTAGATTCCATACACCAAGGTAACATTTGCTCAGTTCAAAAATTATCACCAACACTCTCCTCAGCTTCAGATTCATTATTCAGATTCATGTTGCCACCATAACCTGGTACGAAAGGAGGATACATGTTATGGTTGCTAGAAGATATGTTGATAGGTTCCATAGGTGGATTAGGGTAAACATGAGCATACTGAAGGAAATGATCGTTAGGATTAAACATATCATTGAGAACTGATACATGGAAATGTGTTCCAAAATATACATTAACACATATAACAGGATGCATGGTGAAAATATAACAATTCCTAGCTTCATCTCTATCTCACCTCCAGTCCAAGGCATCAAGAAAGATGATCACTAAGGCCATCTATATATAAAAACAATTGAAACAACCCAATGAGAAATAAAATTTCTTAGTAGACAAAACTAAACCATCAAATAAGTTAGTATGTTAGTAATTCATCAATAAATTCCAATATAATCAATATAAGTAACCATTCAAACAATATATGCTGAGGAAATTCCAGAGTGCACATGGTCTCTACATATCGTACTGTATGTAGTATCACTGCGGTCATCTTACGTAAACAATGCATGATCAATTCCATTGTGCACCTGGATGTAGTATCAGATTTTATTTTGCAAATCTCGAATTGGACTCGGAAACACGAATCAATATATATCATCACATAAAATCAATCATTTTCCTTAGTAATACACTCCATGAGCAAATTCATACAACCTCATGGAAAAAATTTATCACAAACATGATAATATACCAAATATACGGCTCGATCACCATACATTATTCATCAAAGTCATGCCAACTTGTGCATGGCAGAATAATATCATCAAGTTAAAGAACAACATATTAGTACTCTAGCTAGTAAACCATAATATACCTTCCAAAATAATTTATAATTCCTTTACACTTTCACAATAAAAATTAGAACTTAGTCAAAGTCTCTTTTCAACTTACCACCCCAATACTTAATCCTCAAAGTTGAACTACTTAAGTATTTAAACCTTTTATCCACATACCATTCAACCTCTACTTCTTAAGATTAATTCAAAATAGTCCCACAACATATATATATATATATATATATATATATATATATATATATATATATAAACAGTCCAAATGTCATCAAAATCAATTCCAAAGGTCATGAAAATCAAGTCCAAATATCACTAATATTCCAGCACTTTAATCATCCACATATCTTACTCTTAAATCCACATAAACAAATCATAAAATACCTTTCCAGGATTTGAAAATTCAGCCTAGTATGATCAATAATAAATCTACACCATTACACATAAAGGTTAGTTTAACTAAACACTTAAATCAATTTTAAAGCCTAGCCTACCTTATGTAAACTTGTGTCCAAATCTTCCAAGTAGTGGCTATATACTTTAAATATTTGAAAGATAGAGGTCTTAGGATAGTTTAGAATAGAGAAAAGAAAGGAATATAAGTCTAGGATACATAAGGAATATAGGTCACGGTTTTCGGGAGATAAAGAGAAAGTGAGAAAATGAAAGCTAGGTGTGTAGGAAATAGCAATTGATCGTGGCTTGGATGCTAGCATATACGTGCAATTTTTTTTATGTGCCCATAAGCTATTTATATTGAGTGAATTAGTTAGGATTGAACTTAGTTAGGAGTTAGCTTAGTCCTAAGTTAACTAAATAATTATAACCTAGGAAAAATATCTAAAAGCTTTGTTCGTATTCATTTAATGCAAGGTTATCTCCAAATAAAGTAAGATTCTCTTAAGCTTGGCTGGCCATGCAACATGGAATGGCTTGTTCAAGAAGCCAAATCTGATATGTCCTATGCTTGGCTGAAAAATTATCTCTTGTGCACAATGCCTAAAGCTTACATGTTTTCAACACATGCATTTCACTTCTATATTGCTTAAAAATCTCACATATAAGCTTGCTTTGTCTTATGTTTTTGTCTCTTTTAATTTAATCCAAGTGTACTTCATGTAGTTTTCAATTACTAAAGTATTTACTAATGTGATCTTAAGCTTCTAGCTTACATCCTACACGTGCTAGGATTTGTTTCTTCCTTAAATTCACTAATCCTAACTAAATATATTCCAAGCACTTCTATATTTGCCACTTGAATTCATTGGCTTCTATCCGATCCTTCTTGTATCAAACTATCATCACGTATCCATAATTAATTTAAACATGAATATAAGCTCAAGATAAAATTTTGAGGATGTTATAATTCACCCTCTCTAAAAAAATTTGCCCTAAAAATTTGTAAATGCCTATAAACAAGTCAAGGTACTTCTTTCTCATCTCTGATTCTAACTCCTAAGTATATTCTTCCAAACGTCCTTATCCCCATGCTACTTTTACTAATGATATAGACTTGTTTCTTAATTGCCTTACTTCTTTATCCAAAATTCTTGTATGAGGTAAGCTCATAGTTAAATTTTCTTTTAACTATTGATTCAGATTCTAAAACATGACCCAGGTCAAAAATATATTTACGGAGTTGAGAGACATAAAAAACATTAATTTGGTGGTAAAGCTATTTGATAAGCTATTATGCCTATTCTTCTTCAGAATTTGGAAAGGACCAATAAAACGAGGACTTAACTTTTTGACCTTCATTGCTCGTCCTATTCCTATAATTGGAGTAACTTTAAGAAAAACATGTTCTCCTTCTAGAAATTCTAGAGGTTTTCTTCTTTTAGCAGCATAATATTTTTGTCTATTTTGAGCTATTACCAATTTCTGTCTAATTTTCTTGATTTGCTCTATGGTTTGAGTTACTAGGTCTGGACCCAAGAGACTTACTTCCCCATGTTTATACCAACATAAAAGAGACTGACATTTCTTACCATACAAAGCTTCAAATGGAGCCATCCCTATGCTTGTATGATAACTATTATTGTAAGCAAACTCTATTAATGGCATAGCATAGTTAGACTTTGTTTGAGATGGGGGTTTTCTGGGTTAAAGACCCAATTTGTGTTTGAGGGATATGCCTAGATGACCCTTATTTGGTTGAAGACACAGATTGAATTTTGGAATCAACTTGTCGTGCTAAGACGTTCAGAGGTTTTTTCAAAATATTTGGTTGGAATTAATCCTTCCTGAATGTAGTTTGAATTTGCACCTATATCAAACAAAGCTTCAGTTTTAAGTATAAAAGTTCCAACAACTATTTTAATTTGGATATAAAATTTTTTGAATTGTGAGTAAGTTAATTTGTTCTTCCATAGATGGTTCAAGATTGAGATTCCTAAGTTTCTTCTTTAGTCTGCAATACTGACTTTTATGGCCAGGTTTGCCATAAGCCCAACAGACTATGGATTCTTTTAGGATGTTTACCTTATCAAAGGGAGGCTTTGGTTGAATTATCTCCTAAGCTTTCTAGGCAGAGTTCCATACTTATGATGATGATAAATAGATTTTCTGGGTTTCTATTGATCAGGTTTATGAACATGTTTTGTAGGTTTTCTAGGCTTAGAGTAAGGGAGGCCAAACTATTCACAAAAATTACCCCAATCTCTATGATTTTGAGCCTTTTCCTTAGCAAGCTGATACTAAATTTTATCATCTTGATAGATTTTTAAGGATTCTTTCTGAATGAAGGAAATAAGTTGTTTGTAAATTAGTTTCTTGTAAGGGATTTCATTATTGGGTGTTGACTACAGATCTTGTCCCTAACCTTTTCCCCAAGAGATTTAGGAAGACCAGTAAGGAATTTTTCTTTCCATAAGGGTTCTTGGTTGTCTTCACGAGTGAAAATATCTAGTGAGGAAGGTGTTCTTATACAACCTAAAGCCAGCAATATTTTTGTTTATGTAGTTTTAGAGAACTATTTGAAAGAAGTTTGACTTCATCAAAATTAGATTTGAGAATAATGTTTGTTTCAACAGTTTAGATCATAAAATTAGATTTTCGAAAATACTTTCTGTCAGGTTTGTAAAGTTCATTTTATGGAATCCTGAGAATCTTCTAGTCATCTAGATCTTGATTATTATTTTCAAAAGAAACTTTTTCTTTGAAAATATTTCTATTGGATTTTCTTAAAGATTGTTATGTTTGAGAGGAATTGAAGGAAGAAGAAGAAGGTTGTGAATATTTGAAAGAGAGACGAGAGGAGGAAGAGCAAAAGAGAGACATAATAAACTTAATTCCCTGATATTATTGCCATCCTCTAGTTCTATAAAAACAAAAAGATAGATCAGGGTTAAAATTTACCAACTAAACTATGTTTCAAACTTTTTTTTCATAGAAAAGATGAAGGTTGGATCTATTCCAATAAATATGAAGGATCGATACCTGATATTTATTGGAATAGATCTAACCTTCATATCCAAGCCATAAAGTTTTACTGGAAAGGTGTCCTTATACCACCTAAAGTCAGCTAAAGTTTTACACCTATAGTTTGAAGGAAGTTCAACATATCTATCCTTCCATATGTTAGAATCTCCTATGAAATGCTAAACTATGGTAAATATAAGTTGATTATTTGAATAAGGAATTGATTTCCCATCATAGGTTAAAATGGTGCCATCATTTTCCATTTTGATAGTGTTTTATATACTTTAGTGTCAAAGTGTTTGTTTTCCACATTTTTTCCTTTTTTGCTCGTACCCCACTTCTTCCTAAATCTAAATCAAAGTGGTGATAGCTTGAGATGAAAAAGATAAAACATCATATTTTTTTCATTTATAAAAGTAAAGCTCTTATGGTTAGGGAATGGGATAGGCCACAAATTACAAATATGTAAATTTCACATGTAAGCACAATTGATAATCATGAGTTTACAATAGCTTATGAGGAAGTTAAAGAAGTAGTTTGGAACTATGCTAGCCCAAAAAGCTTAGGACCAAACGGTTTTACCTTTACATTGAGAAAAGATTTTTAGAGATGTTAAAAAGTAATTTTTATAAATTCTTGGATGTATTTCATCCGAATAGGAGGGTTGCTAGAGGATCTAATAACTCATTTATTGTATTAATACCTAAAAGGTACAATCCTCAAAAGGTACGAGAATAGAAACCCATATATCTAATAGAGTTTATGTACAAGATGTTTTTGAAAATATTGAATATTATCTAAGAACCAAACAACAATCATAAAAGACATACAAGTTTTAGATGGCGTGTTCATTGCAAATGACGTTATTAAATGTGAAAAAATGGACTGTAAAAAAGTTGGTGTGCTTTTAATGTTGACTTTGAGAAAACGTACAATTAAGTAAGTTGGTAGTATTTACTATATATGATAGAACAAATGATTTTTTTTTTTCAAAATGGTTGGATTGGTGAATGTTATTTTACTACCATAGTGTTGATGTTAGTAAAAGGCAACCTACGTAAGAGTTTAATATGGAAAAAAGTCTTCATTATAAGGAGAATTATTGTCCCCTTTTGTGTTTCTTATTGAAGCAATGGATCTTCGTGTCATGCTAAAAAATGTTAGACTCAGGGGGAGCTAGAGAAGATCAAGAAGCTGAGGGTCTTAAACATTGAAATGTTTAGGTTTTTTACATGCCAATTCAATTGAATGACATTTGTAACTTGTGTATGTCTAAGTTGATGCTTCCTACGATCCATTGCATAAAACTCATTCAAGTTTTTGCATTCATGTTTTCACAAAAGAAAAAGTTTCATAAAAAGGTTTTCTAAAACACAGGGTTTTCATGAATGCATAAAAAAACTAAGTGTTCCAAGTTTCAAGTTTGGGAAATTTTTTTTCTTACTGGTTTAATTGATTACCAGCAAGTGGTCATCTATTACTTGAGAACTAAGAACATTTTAATCGATTACAAGATTGTGGCAATCGATTACACAGTTCAAAATCACAGAATAGACTTCCTGTAACAACCCGCCTCGTCACTACTGTATCACTAACACTTAATCATGCCATTAACACAATTTAATTAAAAAAAAGAATTCCTATAATTTGATTATAAAAATGGTAGTAAAATTTTCCTTCGTGAGCACATAATCTACACCACGAAGTGCATACATAGATGAAGGTACAATTAACATTGCAAGTCATTCACAGGTAAAAACGTAATTTTTGTTAGGTTTACAAATATCCATAAGTACAAGCTTTTCAAAGAAGTAAGAGGTTAAACAACGAAAAGTAAACTGTCAAAATACAACTCTTGGTCGGGATATGATCCATCGTCATCCCGGCAACTTGGCGGCTCCAACCAGAAAGTGATCATCTTCTAGGTCACCTACTACTATTCGTCTGCTCACACGAACACGGTTCGTGATCATCACAGGTACCAAACCACACGGCACAACAAAGCAAGGGTGAGTTTATCATGTAAAATAACAAGCACAGATAACATCAGTCAAGGAAGGCAATCCAAATATCCCGTATCAACATAATATCCATGCATTTCATCACGCAACCAACATGGATAGTCACTCAAAACATTCCACAAGTCAACTTATAATGCCTAGCATGATGCATGCTCCTGACTCATCTCTCAGCATGCAATATGGTACCATTCCGGAAATAGTCTACCTCGGTGGTCAGATGATGCAGTAGCTTGTCAGGGTCTTCTGTCGTGCACAGGCCGCTCCCCCCAGTGGTGATCAACCATGGGTGTCAGAAGGAGTTCTAAACAGACGTGGCCCCCCAGTATCCCGGTACCCTACAGCCAATCATCCTATTTCTGTTGTGCAAATGTAGTATGTCACATGGGCACCATCAATGCATGACCCGACCAAATCCTTCCTCACAAGGGTGAGCTGTCATGCACTCCCCATGTACATACATACCGCCCAACATGGGCTCATCGATGCACTGATTGTGGTCCTTGCAAGGTTAACCACCCGGTCCCGGCATCTCACGTGTCTATACATATTATATCACCACGACACCATTAATGTATGACCCAGTCTAGGAACAAATCCTTTTTGGCTGGGGTAACTATTCATACACCCTCGTGGGTATCTACGTATATCCACCCGCATTTGATAACCATGGGCACCATCAATGTATGACCTGGTCCAGGAACAAATCCTTCCTGGCTGGGGTAACTCTTCATACACCCCCCATGGTATCAATGCACAAGTCATCATCTCATAAACCAACCTTTTACTACTCCAACATTAGCATATGTGTTCATTACATACACATCAATAGTAACACAACATAGAATGGGAAGCCGGTGTAAAGTATTGGGTGTCCAGGTTGGCACCTAGATACTACATGATTATGAGGTATGAATCCGAATAAGGTCAGACAAGGGCGGACAAGGGCAGACAAAGGACTTCATAAAAATACCAAGGACGGATCCAGCACTATGCATTCAATTACATAAGAGTTCGTAATCGATTAAAACAGGCAGCACTTGCTCGATACAATCGGTAAGACTTTTGATTGTGTTAATACCATGGACCTAGGCGAGGTTGCCCGGATTTCGAATGCCGAGTTGTACAAAGTAGGTTTTTGGTGGTTAACCTGTAGGTTTTTGGTGGTTAACCTGTACCCGACCGAGTGTGTATAATGATTAGCTAATATCTGACATCTGACACCATTCACAAATGACCCACGCGCCAATTGGATCATTTTTCTATGAGTTCGATAGCTCTTTGAAATAAAGGAAACGAGTTCATCCGAGTAAAGGAACCCGGTAGCTCACAAGGAAAGGAAACAAGCCCATCCGAGTAAGAGAACCCGGTAGCTCACAAGGAAAGGAAACGAGCTCATCCGAGTAAGAGAACCTGGTAGCTCACAAAGAAAAACTTTGAGCTCAGCAGCTTTAAAGAAACAACCCTGGGTAAGGAACCCGGAATATTGACATCCGCCAACAAAGCACTAGGAGTCACGTTCCGCATACATGTATATACTAGGTAATGCGCTCAGCCCAGCATACCTATCCCAGTATCCGGCACCTCCACAAACACTACTAAAAGGTGTTTTGGGAGTTTAGAGTATCAAAGTACCGACTTCACATGCATACACAGGGAATTCTTACAACATCGACTCTAACCACGAGGACACCATCAAATTCTTCACACAAGTACACCAACAAACATAAACACATTACATCCCATTCGTTACAATGCATAGTTTTTCTGGAAAAACAACACACAATAGGGACATGCAAATATCTTCATAGTTGGACTCCCTAGCCCCCAACTCTGGTATCTAAGGCTGTCATTAACATAATAAACTCTCCCTTACCTAACTCGGAGTCCTTCTCGCACAGCCCATCGGTGCTCTAACACGATCTTCTTAAACGGAAGCTTGCCCGAACGCAGTGTCCTTGCGAAAGCTGAGAAGAAAACGGTTGGGCTCCATTCTCTTCAAACTTTATGAAGAGTGGTCTAAAGCTTCCACTCCGCTCACGAGGTTCCTCTTAACATAGGGGTCCCATGACAAGTTACGGTGGTCCTTGGTGGTTCAGAGCAGTTGGAGGGAGCGGTTGCAGGGTGTGGGTAAGCTTGAGAAAAAGAAAGGAGAAAAAGGCGCAAAGAAGAAGAAAAAGGAATACGCTTCCGCTGCGTACTCTGATGCCTATATATATATTCAGCTGACAACACATGTCCACTTTACGTGCACGGACAACAACCATATACCAATAGAGTTGACTTAACACATCATCAAACATGTATACCAAGGCAGAACCATAACAAATAGCAATTACCAAAATAAATCAAATAATCAAGCAACATAACACACATCAAACGTCCAGCTCAACAAATTCAAAATTTCAGGGTGTTACATTTCTCCCACCCTTTTTGAAATTTCGTCCCAGAAATTACCTGATATAAACAAAGCCAGGTAGGCTTCCAGCATCTGGTTTTCTAGCTCCCATGTTGCATCTTCTCCCGATATGCCTTCTGAGATTACCTTGACCAAAGGGATTTCTTTTCCTCTTAAATGCTTTGTCCGTCGATCCTCAATCCTCAAAGGTAGTGTTTCATGTTAGGTTTTCCTTTACTTGAATGTCATCTAACCCAACCACATGAGAAGGATCATAGTCGTATTTACGAAGTTGGGACACATGGAATACATTATGAAGATTAGAAAGAGATGGAGGTAATGCAATTTGATATGCAATAGGGCCGACTCTTTTGAGAATTTGAAAGGGACCAACAAACCGGGGTGTGAGTTTCTGGGATTTTAATGCTTGGCTAACACCGGTCCATGGAGTAACCCTCAAGAATACATGAGCACTGACCTTAAATTCTAGGTCCTTCCTCCTCTTGTCATGATAGCTCTTCTGCCTACTCTAGGCCGTCCTCATCCTATCCCGGATCAACTTGACCTTCTCGGTCGTTTGTTGCACCACCTCGGGTCCTAGCACAAGACTCTCGCAGGGTTCCAACCAACACAAATGTGTCTTGCACCTTCTACCTTACAGAGCTTCGTAGGGAGCCATGCCAATGGTAGAGTGAAAACTATTGTTATAGGTAAACTCTATCAACGGTAGGAAGCTATCCCAACTACCCTTCTGTTCTAAAACACATGCTCTCAAAAGATCTTCTAGAGACTGAATGGTCCATTCAGTCTGACCATCAGTTTGAGGGTGATAGGCCGAGCTTAGTCGAAGCCGGGTTCCTAAAGCCTTGTTCAAACTCTCCTTAAATCTAGAAGTAAATCTAGGATCCCGGTCAGATACTATGCTAGATGGCACCCCATGTAACCTGATAATCTCACTAATAGGGGTGTTCATCAACTGATCCAAACCGATGCAAACCGCAGTGACCGAACCGAAAATCCGATAATCGAAAATTGAAAAATCGAAAACCGATTAAAAACCAAAATTTTTTACTGGATTGGATCGATTTTCGGTTTCCCTGGTGAAAATCGATCCAATCCAAACCGATCCAATCCAAATATTACCTTACCTACTGCTACTTGGGCCGGCTTATACCCACTACCCAGTTACCCACTAAACTAAACCCAACACCACTAAACTAAACGCAGTAACGCGCATAGCAGACGACACCTCGCAGTCTCACACCCCTAACCCTAGCCTCCAAAGTTCCACTTCCACTACAGCAAACGCAGACGACACCTACTGGCCACTACCCAAGCACAATTGCACGAGGCACATATTCTCCTTGTTCTCCGTTGAAGACAGCTTCGTTCCACCGCGACAGACGGCACCCATGGCAGCAGACAGCTTTGCTTCACCAGGCACAGCTTCGCTCCACGGCAGCAGGCCGTCAGCTTCGCTCTACCTCACGACCAGGCCACCAGCTTCGCAACCCTCATCATCAAGTCCTTGGTTCGATTTTGGTAGCCACCGGTTGGGTTAGATTTTGCATCAGGTTTGGAATATTCAACCCCTAATCTTATTTTGCTTTGGAACATTATCATTCATTGCTTCTCTTTGTCAAAAAACATGTATTCAAAATGTTCCATCTTTACTTTTGTTTATTTTTCTTATGAAGTATTAGAAAAAACTGTAGCCTGTAGGAAGTAGGAAGTAACTCCCTTTCCTTCGTAAGTAACAATTTTTTCAATACAAGTTAAACTCTATTGCAATTGATTTTTTCTTCCCTGAATGATTCATATTGTGTATTATGTAAATGGCTCGTTCCATGTGCACAGCAATATCAGTATCTTCTTACACCTATCCATTATTAGAACAGATGTTGAATAAAAAAGTAATTAAACATTCAAAGATGTGAATGTTGACAGTGCCATGCATGCATAATATCCAACAATAGTGTAGAGATGCGAATATACAGAGCACGCAGATAAATTGAAGCTATTTTAATTTAACTAATAATTTTAAGTTTGAATATAATTATGTTAAATTCTAAAAAGAGAACATTATCCTCTATAGACTATAGCAATATAATTCTATCCATAACTCTAGCAAGAATTGTTTCCTATAAACAATAATTGTAGACAAGGAACATCTGAATGCATAAGTCAATTTTTTCTGCTTTTTTTTGCAGCAAACCTTATACGCATTGCAGGAGAAGAAGACCCTACTGGTGAGTGATGAGCCATTTCAACAACTTAACAACAATGTCTGAAGTGAGTGTTAAGAATTATCTTATCTTTGAATTTTATCTTCGAATTTTAGTGTAACTTTGTTTATTAATTATCTCATTTAATATACGTGCAGGCAGAAAACAATGAAAACAGTGAAAGGGTGATTAGAGAAAATGCTGAGTCTGAGTCCACAAATTGGACAGCATCTGGAACTAATGAGCCTCAAAGTCAAACCACAGTTCCAGTTCCAGAGAAGCAAAAAATGGACAAGCAAAAAAAAGAAAGAGCGGAGAAGCTGGACAAACTTTAGTTGAAGAAGATGATTCAGGTAAGAGAAAACCTACCAAACCTAGGTCTTGGACTTGGGATCATTATGATAAAGAAATTAATCCAAAAACATTAATGCCGAGAGCTAAATGTAAATGGTGTGGGGCTACTTATGCATGTGATACACATAAAAAATGGCACAAGTAATTTGAAACATCATTTGTTGGCTCAATGCAAAAAGTTTCCAAGAGATTCAAATGATTCTAGTCAATCAATTCTTAGTCTCCAACAATTTAAAAAAGAAGATGGGAAAGGAATTGGTAAAGGTTTTGTTGCTGTATCGTTTGATGTTGAAGCTTGTAGACAAGCTCTTGCTAGAATGATCATTGTTGATGAGTTGTCTTTTAAATATGTGGAGGGGGAGGGATTCCGAAATTTTGTAAGTGTTGTGCAACCTAAGCTAGATATTCCTGGTAGGATTACTGTTGCTAGAGATTGTTAGAACCTCTATTTAAATGAGAAAAAAAAACTGAAATCTATTTTTAGTGTTCCGAATCAAAGTGTGTGTCTTACAACTGATTGTTGGAGTTCTGTGCAAAATCTGAATTATTTGTGTCTTACTGCGTATTTCATTGATAATGATTGGAAATTACATAAAAGAATATTAAATTTTTGTTTGATCAAGAATCACAAGGGTGAGACTATTGGAAGGAAAATTGAGAAGTGTCTTCTAGGTTGGGGAATTTCGAAAGTTTTCACTATTACTATTGATAATGCTAGCTCAAATGATCTTGCTATTGTTTACTAGAAAGCTAGAATGGAGGATTGGAATGCATATCCGTTGAAAGGTGAATATTTGCATGTTAGATGTTGTGCTCATATTTTAAATCTTGTTATCAATGATGGATTAAAAGAGTTGCATACTTCAATTACTAAAATAAGAAATGCTGTTAGATTTGTGCGTGCTTCCCCTAGTCGTATGGATAGATTCAAGACTTGTATAAAAGATTGTAGGATACAAGAGGGTGGCATAGTGCAATTAGATGTTCCTACTAGATGGAACTCTACTTATATTATGCTTGAAAGTGCATTGAAGTTTCAAAAGGCATTTAAAAGATTAGGAGAGCGTGTTGCTGAATTTGCAATGATGCAAGGTGGAATTCCAAATACTGAGGATTGGGATAATGCACGGGTGTTTGTGAAATTTTTGAAAATTTTTCATGATGTCACTGAAAAAGTGTCTGGTTCTTTATATGTGACTTCTTCTCAATATTTTCATGAGTTTTGCATGATATTAAATAACTTAAAGACATGGAGTAGGAGTATGGATCTATTACTTGGGCCCATGGCTGAAAAAATGAAAGCTAATCATGACAAATATTTGGGGAATATTAAAAATATCAACATGATGATTTTTATTGCTGTGATACTTGATCCCTGATATAAATTACGATTTGTGGAATGGAGTTTTGAGAAGCTTTATGAAAGGGAGGATGCAGAATTTTTAAGTGTTAGAGTTAAGGGCACTTTAAACAAGATGTTCCATAGCTATAAAGATTTTCATGGAAATAGTATTTCTCAAACATCCACCAAAGATCATCATGAGGTAGAAGCCACTGATTTGGCAGCATTTGATAACTCTTCATTTGCTAGTGAATTTGAGAAGGACATAACTGTGAGTGAGAGCTTGAATAAAAATGAGGTGGATTTGTATCTCATGGAGCCACTAGAGAAAGGAACTCAAAAATTTGATATCTTGAATTGGTGGAAGGTGAATTCTAGCAAATATCCTACTCTTGGTCAAATAGCTAAAGATGTATTGGCTATGCCAGTATCTACAGTTGCTTCAGAATCTGCATTCAGCACTGGGGGTAGAGTTCTTAACAACTACAGGAGTAGTCTTACTCCAAAGGTAGTTGAAGCATTAATTTGTGCACAAAATTGGTTTCGGTCCACTCCTATTTCCAATGATGTAAAAGAACTTATAGAAGAATTTGAAAAGATGGAGATAGGTAATTTATTTTATTCTACTTGTATAATTTTTTAATTTTATATCATCTTTTTATTTTTCTAATTGTTAAGTTACTAACAATATTTTATTATAATTATTTTAGATATTTCTCCAAATATAGAAGTTGATGATGATTCTGGTCAGGATTCTGATTAAAAGTTAATGATGTAAGTTGTTATTTTTTAATTCTGATTACTAGTGAATGGTTGATATATTGAATTGGCTGCAAGTGAAGTGCTTATAATTTGTATTCATACTTATAAATTCACATTTTTTTCCAATTATAGGTGATCTGTGAAAACCATTTTTTTTGGTTATGTTAATGTAATAGCAGTCAGCAGATGGCAGATGACTTCTACTTTGTCCAGAAGACTTCTACTTATTTACAATCTAGAGCTTTTTAGTTTTACATTTAAGTTATGAGTTCAGTTTGAATGTTTGTCCAATGAACATGTTTGAGTAAGGTTTCATTGCTCCTTATTTTGTCCAATGAAAATTAGAACATGGTGTTTGTTTCTGTCCAATGGATGTGTTTGTTTATGCTAGATACTCCTTATTTTGATAAAAATAAGTCTCATAAGTTTTACTTTTAGACTGTTTAAAAAACTGAAAACCGATCCAATCCAAACCGAAAAAAATTGGATTGGATTGGATCGGATCTGAAAAAAATTTCAAACCTAATGGATGATCAAATGACCAAACTGAAGAGATTGGATTAGATGATTTTTTGCTTCAAAACCGATCCAATCCAGACCGCGAACACCCCTACTCACTAATATATAGGGAAGTCAACATTTCTAAAGAAAACCGAATATTAATAGGGATAAAGTGGGTAGACTTGGTCAATCTATCAACAATAACCCAGATAGAATCTAACCCTGCCCGGGTCCTAAGCAAACCCACAACAAAATCTATGGATATACTATCCCACTTCCACTGAGGCATCTCTAAGGGTTGCAACTTACCCGATGATCTCTGGTGTTCTATCTTAGCTTTCTGACAGACTAAGCACGCATACACAAACTTACTAACCTCTTTCTTCATGTTCGGCCACCAAAACATAGCCTTAAGATCTTGATACATCTTGGTGGCGCCGAGGTGGATACTTAGGCTACTCCTATGCCGCTCCTCTAAGATCACCTTCCTAAGCTCTAGTAGATTGGAAAAGCAGATTCTATCTTGAAGTCTCAAGACTCCATCTGATCCCACATGGAAACTACTAACATTGTCTGACGCTATGGCTTCCAACTGAGTTTTTAGAAAAGGATCGAACTTCTGCCCTTCTCTGATCTCTCCTAGTAGCCCGCTGGTAATCCGTAAAGCTCCCAGTCTCACGCTGTTAGGGGCAAACTCACATACCAGACTAAGGTCCCTAAACTATTCGAAAATGTCCAGCTCCTTAACCATCAATGCGGACATATGCAAGAACTTTTGGCTTAAGGCATCCGCCACCACATTGGCTTTGCCGGGATGATAGCTAAGCTCAAAATAATAGTCCTTAAGAAACTCTAACCATCTCCTCTGATGCATATTTAACTCTTTCTGACTAAACAAATACTTTAGGCTCTTATGGTCACTAAACACCTTGAACTTAGAGCCAAAAAGGTAATGCCTCCATATCTTAAGAGCAAACACCACAGCAGCTAACTCCAAATCATGGGTAGGATAATTCCTTTCATGCGTCTTGAGTTGTCTAGAAGCATAGGCCATAACCCGGCCACACTGGATCAACACCCCTCCTAAACCCATCCTTGTTGCATCACAAAAAACCTCAAAGGGTTCTCCTAGGTTAGGCAAAACTAACACGAGCGCGGTTGTTAGCTTTTCCTTGAGGGTTTGGAAACTATGCTCACACTGGGCATCCCACACGAACACTTGACCCTTACGAGTCAACTTGGTCAAAGGTAAGGCTAGCCTGGAGAAACCTTCTATGAATCTCCGGTAATACCCTGCTAAGCCCAGAAAACTCCTGATCTCGAATACTGACTTAGGGCTTTCCCACTCGAGAACGGCTTCTACCTTAGAAGGATCTACAGCTATACCTCCTTGGGATATAACGTGCCCTAGGAAACTCACCTTCTCCAGCCAGAGCTCACATTTGGACAACTTAGCATACAGTTGTCAATCTTTAAGGGTCTGCAGCACAATCCTTAAATGCTTTTTATGCACTTCTCTGGTCTTAGAATATACCAAGATATCATCTATGAAAACTACCACAAAGCTATTAAGGTAAGGGTGGAAAATCCTATTCATGTAATCTATAAACACACCAGGAGCATTAGTCACACCAAAGGGCATAATTAAATACTCGCAATGACCATAGCGGGTCCTAAAAGTGGTTTTTGGGATATCCTCAGACTTCACCCGGATCTAATGGTAACCCGACCTAAGGTCTATCTTACTAAACACACAAGCCCCTACCAGCTGATCCATAAGATCATCTATCCTAGGCAAAGGATACTTATTCCTAATCTTCACCTTATTTAGTTGGCGGTAGGCTACACATAACCTCATGATTCCATCCTTCTTCTTCACTAACAACACGGGTGCTCCCTATGGAGACACACTAGGCCGTACAAACTGCTTATCCAACAGCTCTTCCAGCTGTCTCTTAAGCTCGGATAACTTTATAGGAGACATCCTATAAGGAGCTACAGATATGGGTCCAGCACTAGGCACCAAATCTATAGAAAAATCTCTCTCTCTCTCTCAAGTGGTAAACCGGATACATCCTCAGGAAACACTCCTAGAAACTCTCTAACAACAGGGAGGTCGGCTAGAGAAATCTCGGTCTCTACTTCCAAGTTTGACAAGTTCATGTACGCTTGAGCATTTTCTTTCAACAATGACCTAACTCGGTTGGCCGAGATAAGCATCCCTCTTTCTCTCACATCCGAGTTGCTAAACACGACCATTTTATCAAAACAGTTCAACAAAACCTGGTTGGAAGATAACCAGGCCACACCCAATATAACGTCGATCTGGCTAAGAGGCAAACAAATCAGATCAACCCAAAATTTTCTCTCAGAAATTTCCACAAGGCAGTTCAAACACACCTCAGAAGTCAAAACAGACCCACTAGCTGGGGTCTCAACCACAAGTTCATTATTCAAAGAAGACACAGAAAGTTTAAGTTGTTCTACATGCGACCGGGACATAAAAGAATGGGTTGCACCGGAATCAAAAAACACGAGTAAAGGAATCCCATTTATGAAATATTTACCTTGGATTAGATCTTTGGATTTCAAAGCTTCAGCACCACTAAGAGTGAATACTCTTCCTGTGGTCGTCGGTTGTCCGGGGTGGTTCTGTAGGCCTCCACCGTTCAGATCTCTCTTCGGGTGTGGGCAATTCCTTTGGATGTGACCCCTCTCTTTACAGTTGTAGCAAGACGGGCCTCCTTGCCCGCACTCGGAAGCGACATGCCCAGGCTTACCACACTTGAAACAGGTGAGCCGGGTTGCAAAGGCAGTGGGTCTGCTACCACTTTCACCAGGAAATCCGACAGCAACAGTCCTTTGGTGGTTGGGACGATGACTATACGGCTTATGGGGGATGGTGTAAGGCTTCCCACGGTTTTGCTTCCCGGTCTTCTTATCCTTCATCAGGCCTGTATTCCAGTAATAGGCCGCTTTGTCTCTGGAATCCTCATCCCATATCCTGCACATGTTGACCAATATCGAGAACTGACAGACTCCTTGATAGTTTACGGCTTGCTTCACCTCGGGTCACAAGCTATTTAGAAACTTCATGCACTTGGAGCTCTCACCATCGCTTCCCTGGTAGTGAGGGAAGTACCTTACCAACTCTTCAAACTTAGCTGCATACTCAGATACCATCCTATTCCCTTGCTTGAGTTCCAGGAACTCCATCTCCTTCTTGTTCTTTACATCTTCCAGAAAATACTTCTCTAGAAACGCCTCCTTGAAGGTCTCCCATGTCACTACCCGACCTTCCACCTCCATGCATTGGCGGGTGTTATCCCACCAATATTCAGCTTCCTTCGCCAGGGTGTAGGTGCTAAAGACAACCTTTTGCTCCTTAGGACATGCCATAACCCGAAAGATCTTCTCAATCTCCCGAATCCAGTTTTGGTGATTCGGGTTGTACCCCCCACGAAAAGAAGGAGGATGGTTGCGCAGAAAGTGGTCTAACCCCTAGTACTCCGCAGCTCCTGTAGCTTCTCCCCTATTTTGATTCCCCAATGCCTGAGCTAAGGCTTGGAGAGCGTCGGCTATAGCACGGTCATTCCTACCAGCCATCACTTCCTACCCCCAACAAGAAGTGAAAACCCGGAAGGAATACACACAAACAAAAACAAAGCTATACTTCACAAACTCTCTATCCTTTGTATCCCTGACTGCTTGCCATAATGTTCCTTTACGTCCTCACGAATTATACAGATGGCCAGTCTGATA
The DNA here is from genome assembly GCA_013407115.1 of Glycine latifolia. NCBI lineage: Eukaryota > Viridiplantae > Streptophyta > Magnoliopsida > Fabales > Fabaceae > Glycine > Glycine latifolia. The sequence goes on along the minus strand of CM023956.1, from coordinate 16,764,232 downwards.
ACTCTCAACCAAGCATTGAAATTTATGGTATAGCATACATAAGAAATACAAACATGCTATGACCACACTAATAGCGACACCTTATACAAGTTCAAACACAAACAAGCACAATCCACCACAGAGCAACTAGTCACTTCAACAGTCAACATTCAACAAACAACATAGTACGCACAGAGAAACATAGTAGGCTCACAACTTACTGGCCAAAAGGTTCAACTGGCTCTGATACCACTAATGTAACGACCTGCCTCGTCACTACTGTATCACTAACACTTAATCACACCATTAACACGGTTTAATTAAAACAAAAAGAATTCCTTTAATTTGATTATAAAAATGGTAGTAAAATTTTCCTTCACGAGCACATAATATACACCACAAAGTGCATACATAGATAAAGGTACAATTAACATTGCAAGTCATTCACAGGGAAAGCTAACAACTGCACCCGTACTAGTTTTGCCTAACCTGGGAGATCCCTTTGAGGTGTACTGTGACGCAGCAATGACAGGCTTAAGAGGGGTGTTGATGCAGGGTGGCCAGGTTGTGGCCTATGCTTCCAGGCAGCTTAAAACGCATGAAAGAAACTACCCTACCCATGATTTGGTACTGGCTACCGTGGTGTTTGCCCTTAAGATATGTAGACATTATCTTTTTGGTTCTAAGTTCGAGGTGTTTAGTGACCATAAAAGCCTTAAGTATCTATTTAGCCAGAAAGAATTGAACATGTGTCAGAGAAGATGGCTAGAATTCCTTAAGGATTATGATTTTGAGCTTAGTTATCACCCCGGCAAAGCCAATGTGGTGGCCGATGCTTTAAGTAGAAAATCTCTCCATGTGTCCGCCTTGATGGTTAGGGAGTTAGACCTATTGGGGCAGTTTAGAGACCTCGGTCTAGCATGTGAGTTCACCCCTACTAGCGTGAAACTAGGAACTCTGTAGATTACAAGCGGGCTGCTAGAAAAGGTCCGGGAAGGACAGAGGTCCGACCCTTTCCTAAAGACTCAACTAGAAGCCATAGCATTAGGGAGTGCTAGTAGTTTCCAGGTGGGGCCGCGTGGAGTTTTGAGACTTCAAGGCAGAGTCTGTGTCCCCGACATACTCGGGCTTAGGAAAGTGATCCTAGAAGAGGGGCATAGAAGTAACCTAAGTATCCACCCCGACACCACCAAGATGTACCAAGACCTCAAGACTATGTTTTGGTGGCCAAACATGAGGAGAGAGGTTAGTGAATTCGTTTATGTGTGCTTGGTCTATCAGAAAGCCAAGGTATAACACCAGAGACCGTCGGGTAAATTGCAACCCTTGGAGATACCCCAGTGGAAGTGGGATACTATCTCCATGGATTTTGTTGTAGGTTTGCCTAGAACCCGAACTGGTTTAGATTCTATCTGGGTTATTGTTGACAGATTGACTAAGTCTGCTCACTTTATCCCGATCAACATCCAGTTTTCCTTAGAGAAGTTGACCACCTTATATATTAATGAGATTATCCGGTTACACGGTGTACCCTCTAGTATAGTGTCCGACCAGGATCCGAGGTTCACATCTAGATTCTGGGAGAGTTTGAACAAGGCTTTGGGAACCCGGCTTTGGGAACCCGACTTTGGATGAGCTCAGCCTACCACCCTCAAACTGACGGGAAGACTGAACGAACCATTTAGTCACTAGAAGACCTTGTGAGGGTGTGTATTCTAGAACAAGGGGGTAGCTGGGATAGTTTTCTACCCTTGATAGAGTTTATCTACAACAATAGTTTTCACTCTACCATTGGCATGGCTCCCTACGAAGCCCTATATGGTAGAAGGTGTAGGACACCCCTATGTTGGTTGGAACCCGACGAAAGTCTTGTACTAGGGCCTGAGGTGGTGCAACAAACGATCGAGAAGGTTAGGTTGATCCGGGATAGGATGAGAATGGCCCAGAGTAGGCAAAAGAGCTATCATGAAAAGAGGAGGAAGGACTTAGAGTTTGAGGACAGTGATAATGTATTCTTGAAGGTCACCCCATGGATCGAGGTCGGCCGAGCATTGAAATCCCGGAAACTCACACCCCGATTTGTTGGTCCCTTCCAAATCCTAAAAAGAGTCGATCCCGTAGCCTACCAAATTGCCTTACCCCCGTCCCTTTCCAATCTCCATAATGTATTCCATGTGTCTCAACTTCGTAAATACATTCATGATCCATCTTATGTGGTCGGCTTGGATGATATTCAAGTAAAGGAAAACTTAACGTATGAAACACTACCTTTGAGAATTGAGGATCGACGGATAAAGCATCTAAGAGGAAAAGAGATTCCCCTGGTCAAGGTTATTTGGGGAGGCATATCTAGAGAAGATGCTACATGGGAGCTAGAGAACCAGTTGCAGGAAGCTTACCCGACTTTGTTTACACCAGGTAATTTCGGGGACGAAATTCCTAGAAAGGTAGGAGAGTTGTAACAACCTAGATTATAAGTTGCTAATCTGGATGCTTGATACGTGTTTTATCTTAATTAACTACATGTGTTATGTGGATTGATTAATTGTTTTATTTATAACTTGCTGTTTGGGTGCTTTTGTCTTAGTATGCATGATTGATGGGTATTTGACATAAGTCAGCTCTGCTGAGCTGTGATTGCTGGCTGAGCAGGTTAAGAGGACGTGCTATGCCAGTCGTGTTTATAAGCAGTAGGCTGGCACAGCAACAAGCTTACTCTTCCTTCTACCTTTGCGTTTCTTCTGCTTCTGTATTCTCTCTTTAAAACTCATCCAGAAACCTCTCATTCCCAACCCCTTCTTTGTTATCTTCAACATACAAGAACCACTGTAGCTGCTACGGAACTCCTGACGCTGAGAAGAACCTCGTGGTCGGAGCTGAAGCTTAGGACAAACACACCGTAAAGCTTGTGAACGAACTCCTGATTAGGTAAGGGGAGTTTATCGTGTTTCTTAACAACTTTAGGTACCACAGTTTGGGGGTTAGGGAGTCCAGCCGTGATGATAACTGCATGTCCCTGGTGTGTGCGATGTTTTTCCCAAAAAAGCTATGTCTTTTATGAAGGGGAATGGTATGTCTTGAATCTGTTGAATACTGCTTTATTGTTTTGTGTTGATGCTTGGTGTTCTTGAGGGAGGGAGTAGATGTTTTAAGAACTCCCTGTGCATGTGTGTGAAGTAGGCATTTTGATGTTGAAAGGCTTCTAAGACACTTGCAGAAGTGTTTGTGAAGGTGATAAGTACCGGGATGGCTTGGCCGGGTTACACATAGCCATAAATCCTTTGTTTGATGTCGGCTACCGGGATGGGTAGGCCGGGTTAGGTACGTGTGTCGAACCCCATGTTTTGATGTCGACTACCAGGATGGGTAGACCGAGTTGAACGAGTTACGTGGTATGCATGCTGTTAGTATATGGATGTCCTAGAGACAATCTTTTCATTAGATTAGGACATACATGTACTTTTCAATATTGTCATAAATAAATTATAAGCGCTCTTTATCTTGTTTCATATTCTGTCTCGATATCATTATTAATATATGAGTAACTGGATAAAACCCTTGGAATAGAATAGGTATCTCTTGAGTATTAGTGATGGGATCACGATCATGAGGATTCAAGGATACCAGATGTCTACTCCTAAATTTTAAGTTCCTAGTCTAGAGACACTGAGAATGGGAATCAGTGATCTCGGATAAGACTAGCACGGCTTATCTACTTGTATGCAGATACAAGGTAAAGACTTCATGAGCTACAGACATGGAGATGTCTTACCTAAAGTCGTGTGTGGACCTATAAGGGTATAGCTCGCACTGAACGGACCCACAAAGAGACTCTATGAGGAAATCTCACAGATAGTATCATTAGAAGTAGTCTCTTATTATTTGGGTGTGTCTTTCCTTAGACCAGAAGTTTTCACCTAGACTGTGTTCTAGAAGACATGCTTTGATTGTATACCTCGTCTGCCTGAAACATGGAGACACATAGGTATACCTTTGGGCATGTCCTGAAAGAACACGAGTCTAGGGTGACTAGCTGAAGGAATTCGTCAAATCTCTGTGAGAGATTAGGTTATCTGTAAACAAGAGAAATCAGGATGACATTTACGGGACTCGGGAATCTATGCATAGTAAAAGAAATCATGAGATGATTTACCTTTAGAGTCAGTAAAATTGGAGACTCCCTATTTCGTATTAAAACTTACCCTAAACCGCAAGGGTAGATACATTTCCTTACCCTAGGTTTTATGGGAAGGTAACCGAGACGAAAGGAAATACATATGGAAACCAAATAGATTTAATAGGATGATCTTGTCATTTACCTAACTAGTTCTGGGGCAACAAAGCATTGCTAGTGCTCTGTGTTGTCATTAAATGGGTAGTGGCCTTGTTGGGCCCAAACTCATTTATGTCAGTAGCTATGTTGGGCCTAATGGGTTACACACTAATACTTTATTATCATGACATTATAGCATTAAAGGTTTTGGGCCTAATAATGGTTGTTGGCCCAAGAAAGAGTTTGGATACCTATCTTAAAGAGAGAGGGGCACATGAATGGAGTTAATGGGCTTGGATAGTCCAAGACATTATTAATTAATTTAAATATTTAAATTAATTATCTAATATTTAAATTTGATAATTTAAATTTTGAATTTAAATATGAATTAACTATAGCAGTTAGTTTCATAATAAAAGGAGAAGATAAGAGCTAGATTTGAATTTGAATTCAACTAGCATCTTATCATGATCATGTCCTAGATTTTAGGAAGAAGTTTGAGGGCTGATTATGGGGCTTACATACAGCTGATATTTAATTATTATTTGGCAAAATAATTCCCAAGTAATTGACTTGGTCTTAGGAGGATATGATAGTAGGTTGTTGGCAATTTTTGAAATACAACAATTATATCTTTTCTTCATGTGTGGGATGCTTCATAATCAGATTTTTTGGTTAAAAAAATCTGACTCAAACTCTTCTATAAATTGTGTTCTTGTGATCATAGTTCTCTAAGAGTTTTTGAGAAAAAAAACCTATCTATCTTCCTCCATTTTCACGTGCCCCTTTGTGTGAGTTTTGATTGAAAATTCAGTCACGAATATCATCTATTGGTGAGTCTCTTAGATAAGTAAAAACACTTTAAAACCTAACCTTCTTCCTCTCCATTGGTGCGCCTAGCTTGCCTCCTTTGGTGTTTGTTGGTGGCCTTCAAGAAGTGTTCTTGAGTCTTGACAAGAAGTGGTGTGGATCAACATTAGAGGGCTTATATCTTCAAGCCTATCCTTAATCATCAAGTTTCGAATATAAACAAGGTAACATCTATGTCTTAAAGAATGATTCTTGTGTGGTATGTGTGTTTCCGCTTGAAAATTTTTTGTTTTCTTCTCACATGTCTTCGGGCTTCAAGGCCCTATCATATTCACATGCAGGACGTAACTTAGACTTTGTTGGCGGACGTCCGTAGACCGGGTCACCTACCCAGGAGGGTTGTTTCCTCAGAGTTGTTAAGACTCATTTCCTTTTGTTAAGGTATATCGGGTTCCTTACCCGGGTGATAAGTTGGAGCTGTTGAACTCAAATAACTCACCAAAGAGAGAAAGAGAGAGGGATAGAGCGACCGGGTTATGTAACTCGGGTGAACTCGTGCCTTCTTGGGAGGAGAGCCACCGGGATTCCCCTACTCGGTTGAGCTTGTGTTCCTTTTTCTAAACAACTGGGTTACATACACGTGTCGCCTTTAGAAGCTCATCCTTCCTTTTTAGAGAGACCGGGGTCCTCACCCCGGGATGGGATGTTCCCTTTAGAATTACTAAGTGCAAACCCTTTTTTTTTAGAACTGTCGGGTTCCTTACTCGGTAGAGCTTGTTTTCCCTTGGGAAATGAGCTACCGGGTTCCCTTACACCCTTGTGTGGATTGGTGAAATACCAACCCGGGTTCTTATAAACCTCGTCCATTTTGCTACCTTTTCCTTCTCTTACCCAAACTTTACTTCTCTGACCAACCCCTACCGACCTTGACCGACCTCGTCCGTTTTTGTCCGACCTTGTTCGAATTCTTACCTTGAGATAGTATGTCTAAGTGCCAACCCAGACACCTCGCACTTCACACCGGCTCACTTGTTGTACGTGTGGTGGATGACGTATATGATTATGTTGGTTGCATTCGAACTCGGCCTATGTGATGGCTCGAGATGAGGAATGTGTTTGGATATTCGTTGTATAGCAGTGAGATGTCGGGACTGGGTGGTAGTAAACCTTGCAAGGACCACAGTCAGTGCATCGTCGGGTTCATGTGTGGGTGGTAAACCGTGAGATGCCAGGACTGGGTAGTGGTAAACCTTGCGAGGGCCACGGTTAGTGCATCAAAAATAGAATTAATATAATTTAAAATATTTTACAAATTTTTTTTATTCTAAAATCGAATATTTGTTACAAAAAAAGGCTTTTAGAATTCCTCGTAAAAATAGATTGCACTGCTGGGCCCTTGTGTGGGCGATATGTTACGTAGGGAGTGTATGAAGGGTTACCCTTGCAAGGAAGAATTGTATTCCTAGCCGGGTCATACATTGATGGTGCCTACGTAACATACGACTTTTGCATGGCAGAAATAGGGTTGATGATTGGCTGTAGGGTACGGAGGTACTGGGGGGCCACGTCTGTTGGGAACTCCTTCTGACACCCATTGGCGGATCACCATGGGGGGTGATTCCTGTGCACGATAGAGTGACCCTGACAAGCTACTGCATCATCTGATAATAGGGATGACCCATTTCCGGGATGGTACCACATTGCATAATGAGAATTGAGTCAGGAGCATGCATCATGCTAGATTTCATGAGTTGATCTATGAAATGATTGTGAATGTTCACATATGATGGTGTTTGATGAATGCATGAAATGTTGTATTGATATGTTGATGATCGGGTTGCTTCCTGACTGGGTTGTGCTTCTTTTTGTTGTACTTATTGTTGTTATTTAATATGATGAACTCACATTTGCCTTGTTGTACCTTGTGGAATGGTACCTGTGATGATCGCGAACTGGATTTGTGTGAGTAGATGGATAGCAGTAGGTGCATTTGGGGGGAGACCGAGTTGTTTGGAGCCGCTCTGTTTGTCGGGATGTCAATGGACCTGATCCCGGGCAGGAGTTGCATTTTGCTAGATGCACCCCTTGTTTTAATGGATGCACTCCTTGTTTTGTTAATCACACCCCTGACTTCTATTTCTCTTTTACTGCTCATTTCACTGTAAAACACTTGATGTATATTCTTTTGAGACATAATCTTTGTACTGATAATTAAATTATGTTTTGTAAGTGCGTTCATATATTTGAAATGTTCTATGTGTACTTTGATCTATGTGTATATTCTATGATGATGGACGTTGTATGCCTGTGACAAATTTATCACCATTTTCACAAGTAACCAAAGGGGTGTCCTTTTTATTAAAATGAATTTATGTCATGGTTATGAGTTAGTAATACAGTACCGACGTGGCGGGTCGTTACAGTGGGTAAGCTTGAGTAAAAGAAAGGAGAAAAATGCGCAAAGAAGAAGAAAAAGGAATACGCTTTCGCTGCTTACTCTAATGCCTATATATATCCAGCTGACAAGACATGTCCACTTTACGTGCACGGACAACAACCACATACCAACAAAGCTGACTTAGCACATCCATCATCAAACACGCATACCAAGGTAGAACCATAACAAATAGCAATTACCAAAATAAATCAAATAATCAAGTAACATAACACACATCAAACGTCCAGCTCAGCAAATTCAAAATTTCAAGGTGGTACACTTCCTGTGATAATCGATTACAACATGGTGGTAATCGATTACTTGGCAACTATTTTGAATAAAGCTTCCTGCGATAATCGATTATAGTGCATTTTAATTGATTACAATGTTCATAAGTCTTTTCCAGAACGTCTCAAGAACACTTTAATTGATTGCATAAGTGATTTAATCAATTACTGATAGTTAGAACAATTTTTTATAAATAGATGTTGCTTGTTTAAACTAAATACAACAAATTTCATAAACCTTTATGAAGAGAGAAAAGATACTATGAGCTATTAAGTGTTTTAGACTCACAAATCCTCAGTTTCATCATTCATAAAGAAACCATGAGAGGATTTCTTCAAAATCTTTATCATTTGCATTCATCCGAATTGGATAATCAGGTTGTTTCTCTCCATACTACTTTGGTTGTAATTCTTTTTAGAATTTCTAAGTTGTGTAACTAGTACAATAGTTTTCTTAAACCTTGTCTAGAATAGGTTTTTCTTAAGGGAAGATTAGAGATAGGTTTTCTCTAAGTCTTGATCACAAAGAGTCTAAGGGAGTTAGATTTCTTGTTCTTAATCTAGGTCTGATTGAGAGTGATTGTATAAGCTTGTAAGAAACAGATTGCAAATACTTGAATTCTAACTAGTGGGTTACGAAAACTGGATGTAGCTTCTTTGGGTTGAGAAGCGAACCATTATAATTCTTGGTGTTGATTACTTCTTCTTTATCTTTTTATTTTGGTTATTAATTATCATTCGTTGGTATAACTTTTCATAATCAACATAAACATCTTTGTTGGTGTTGCATTCTATAAAGATTGGAGTTTGATTGAATAAAAGTGTTCTATGTTTGTTTCGTGATACGATCCCTTTAAACTTTGATTGTTAAAGAAATTTTAATTGGCCAAGAACAACCAATTGACTCCCTTATTGGTTTGTGTGCTATTCACATTGTTTTAAAAAAACCTTTAAATAGGGGAGTTTAACATAAGGGAACATGACATGTGCATATCACATCTTCAATTTGCATATGAGACTTCATTAATTAGTGAGAAACTTAAGAATATATTGGCAATTAAAGTCACTCTACATTATTTAAGCTTTTATCCATCTTGAAGGTAAACCTTTACAAGAGCTAATTGGTTTGTGTAAACAAGGAGGATGAGTCACTAACTAAGTCCTCAAAAGCCCTTAGTGTTAAGGTAAGTGAATTACCATTCAAATATCTTGGATTTTATATAGGGGTGGACCTAAGCAAAAGGTTGCATGGCAACATATATGTAATGGAGCAATTAAAATAAATTATCATTGTGGTGGAACATATGACCTTAGTTGGTTGATTGATGTTGCTAAAATCACTCCTATTATCTTTTATTATCTACTTCTTCAAGGCTCTAAAAGGTATCACATCTCTACTTGAATATGTTTTTAAAATTCTTTTTGGAAATGCATAACTATTGAATCCACATCCCTAAATTTAAATAAAAAATACCACTAGCAATGCACATTGAAATGATGATGGGATTTAGTAATGACTAACATTATGCTTAATTGTTTCACTTTTTATTACTTTAAGAAGCAAACATGTTCATTCATTTTGAAGTGCTCAAAATGATGTTCAGAAAGGTTTAGAACAATTGTCAAATTTAAGAACTCATAAGATTTCTTTAAGCCCATCAAGATGATGGAATTTTTTTTCCTCTAAGTACTTGGTTCTTGGCAAGATAATAAACAACAAGGGCCTTACATAGAAGCCTTTTTAAAGGCTACATGAAGAGCATCCAATGTCAAAATGAAGCTCTAGAATAGTCAACATCAAAATGATAAAGATATTGACTCTGAATTTTTGAACATTGGATGGTTCATAATGACTCTGAAAGCGTCACAAGGACAACATCAATTCTTCCATATGATGCCACACATACAGAAGGAAAATCAGAAGAAAAAAGTTGATATAGCACTTCACTTTCCATATGCTACCACATATGCTAAGGGCACATCAGAAAACGAGAGCTAACTACATAAGGAAGATACAAGTCTATTGAAAGTTGAAGTTGTCCATGAGAAGCATTAATGAGAAATCAGAATGAAAGATTGAAGAATGTCACTTTGTCTGACCTTGGACAGAACACTAACACACCACCAACTAAACTTTTACTTAATCCTTCTGAAGTAATCAACTTCAAATTGGTTGAAGTTGTGAAGAAGTGTTAAGATTGATAAAGTTGTGCTACTTCCAAATGGTATATCAATCTAAACTTCATCAACTGAATTCATCAAGTATGGATTCATTCTCAACATAAATCATAATGATTATTCTGATGGTTCTTCAAAATGCCCATCAGAAAGGTTCCTCAGATTAAGAACCTCAGAATGACTACCTCAAAATGGATCTGCATGTTTTGACTTCATGACAATTGTAAAGTGTACCATCTTGATCCATAAGCTTGTCAATTAAGTGGAGCCCACCTCAAAAGTCCTCATGGGAGCTTTATGAGGCATTTTAAATGGGCTTGATGAACAAGTGGAAACATTTCAAAACAATAACATATAGAGTAAGATCAGTGAGTGAGAAATATTCATTTATGCTTCAACCCTCTCTGTGAAAGTGACCTACTTTTGTATTGTGCTTCCAAATCTCTAATATTCTTTAGATAGAAGTGAGATATTTAATCCTTAAGTGGAATCCTTCTTTTGAAGTGAAGATTTTTATTTTGTGCAATAAAACACAAATCCTTTCTTCTGTTGTAAGTCTAGTAGTGGTTGGAAAAGTTGAAATCCAATGGTTTTGCTAGTCTACTTTAGGCTAAGATTGAAGTCCAGTTGGGAAATTGGTAGGTTGTTGAAATCCAGTGGTTATTGGTCAAGTTGTGACTGGTTCTGTTAGTGAAATCTCATCTTTGAGGGTGAGGATTAGACATAGTCCAAGATTGGGGTGAACCAGTATAAAAATCTGTTTGCACTCTCATTCCCTCTCTCTTTACTTTGCTTTCCGCATATTTAATTTTTGTTTTAGTTGAATCACTAAACCAAATAACCTTTTCTAACCAACACCTAAAAAAAACTTGCTTTCATCAAAAAGGTTTTGAGTAAATAACTATTCTATTTTAAGCTCAGAACAGTTCTTCATTCTGAGCTGATTCATTCTAAAATAACATCATAAATCTTTTGTTTTCAAGGGAAACATAAAATGTTTTTAAAATCTCAATTAAACCCCCCTTATTGTGGTATTTTTGTCACTTTAATAACAATAGAAAAGCATAATGGGTTGCATAGGAGCATGTGTGTCTAGAAAAGGAAAAGGGTTGTTTTGGGGTAAAATTTAATAGCAAACAAATTGGTGTTAGGAAAATAAAGATGGAGAATGAAGATAGAGCAACAATCTTCGTGGTTCATGATACTAGAATGCTACTTATAAAAGATTGTCAAATCGCTTCAAAACAAATATACTATGCTAATTTTGTAGCATAGGATTAACCTAGGTCGACTCAGAGATACAATCAATTTGGTCCCAACTTCAATTCACTAATAAACAGCAGGAGGATTTTTATCGAACAGTTTGTAGGCAATGAATAAAAATTATGAAAACACAAACTACAATTGAAGAAAAAATGTAGAAACTAACAGAATTGATAAGAGGTACAGATTAAAGAATATCAATCCAATTCATCAAAGCAAGCAATGCGAATTATCATAGTTCTCAGATAATGATCATGTTATAAAAGTTCATTCAGTTTCATTAGAAGCAGTTCAATCGAATTAACTCCTAAATTAATTGAAACCACAAACCTAATTGAAATATCATCCAAACAATATTTAATTAAAATTCAAAATTAGGAAATGAATCCATAGCCTAATCCGTTTTCAATCCTAAACACATTCATAATCATGAAAATTGAATAGAAGATTGAAGAAGAAAATGAACATTCACACAAAAATTGAAATACCAAACCATAACTCAAATTCTCTTTGCTTGGACTAGATCCTTGGATTGATTGATTGTTTATCCTTCCATGATCATTATCAATGGAAGACCCACGAAATTAGTGCAAGAAAATGGAAGAACAGAAATGAAAATAAAGAAGAAAATGAAGAACAGTGAAGAACAATTGAAAGAAAACATTTTAATTGTGAAAACTTCTAAAAGAAATTACAAATTATGTTTGTGCTAAAATGAAGTGTAAAAATCCATTAACTAATGTATAGTGACTAAGTCAGTATGAAAGGATGGGTCATGATTAGGCCCATCTAATCTAACTAAGTACTAATTACACCAATTTGCAGCCCAAAACTCAAGTGCAGAGGTTTTGACTTCCAAGCCTAAAATGACCCTCAAAATGATAGAATTAGCCTCGGGTTATCTCTGACAAAATTGTATATCTTTTTCTTATCATTCCAAGGACTACCCATATGCACCATTTGGAGTTTTGTAGAACTCTATAGGTCCTACACAAGGAAGATAGGTCAAGTAAGCCAAAAATCTGAAAATAAGCAACAATTATCAATTAAGCCCACTTGTTTGCCTAAGACAAAAACTGAGTTAGAGTGAGAAATAAAAGCCCAAGAGAAGTCAAATAAGCTAAGAAGAATAGAAAAATATTAAACTAAAAATACTCAATCAACTACTATAAGAGATAAGGGAATAGTTAGGAAAAGAAAGGAAGTATATGTTCAAAATGGTGGATAGATATCAATTCTCTATATAGAAGAAGGAAACACCTGTCTAGCACAACAATGATTAACATAAAATTTTTGTAGAAAAGTTAATGAGAAGAAATTGCATATTTTTTGCATGATCCATGGGTACTGGGGAAATGTTTATTATGTATATGTATAGTTTACAAGTCTACAGAAAATTGAATAATAATGAGAGACCTTTTTATGGAATACTCATTATATTTATTGGTGAAAGGATACCTTTAAGCATTATTAATAATAGTTGTCTCATATTAGGAATTGTTGAGAATAGGATAACAAAATCTAAATGGGAAGTCAAGGCCCACTAAGCCCACACACATTTTCCTTAAGTAGATGAAGAAAGGGAGAGTTAGATAGAGAATTATAGAAAGAAAGAAAAAGGTAGAAAGAAGGAAGATAAAAAGAAAAATAAGAATAAGAGGAAGAGAAAGATGAGCAGAGTTTCGGATGTTCTCAAACGTAGAGGTTGATTCCATAAGTACCTTGAGGTAAGTGTTTCTCCCTTGTCCTTCCCTGCCCATTTGTTTTGTCTTGCTTTCCCCATTTTCCTCTTTACCCTAAGATAAGATATATGAGGATTTTTCATGATTCATTTTGATTGAGTTAATTGAGTAAATTTGTCAGTTATAAAGATAATAAAAGTGTTTTGACTTTGAAAAGGGAAAACAAGTTTTGACTTTGAATGGCATTTAAGAGTTACATAAACTATTTCCCAAGAGGTTTAGTCGACACTTTTTATCTATAGAGAATGTGTTGGTTTTGTTGTTGTCATTGGTACATGATGTGTGCACAAAAAATTGTTGTTGTTGGTACGTAGTGGGTGCACATTTGACGCAAAGAAAGGTACAATTGTTGCTGCTAGTACACGGTGAGTGCACATAAATGTATTGTTGTCATTGGTAGACGAAGAGTTTACAATTGGTGCACAAACATATAAGTAGGCACGTAACTTAAGGGTATGTGGGCTCTCAACCTAGTGTTGGAGATTTTTGTGGTGTCTAACATGAATGATCCTATAGAATATACGAGTGGGAAAGTCCCTATAGATGTATGGTCTTACAAACCTATAGAGGTAAGTCAATACCCACACATGTCTATTTTCAATAGAACCACACTTCCTCCATAGGGTTAACCCAAGAGACTCTATGAATGGTCAGAGAGTGTGACTATGTCAGGGGATGGGGCTGATAGGGAGCCGCTCATATTGTGTTGAAACTTCATGGAGTAGAGTCAGTGTTGATGTTTGAGTTAAGGTGGCCTAGCTGGCTGCTAGTGTTTGACAATTATGATGCCTATGATCTAGTTTGTCGATGGTGTATGATAGTTGTGATGATTGTGCATGATGAGAAATTCCAGTGATTGGATGATGGTGAGGACTTCTGATAGTTGATGTTTAATTTCATATGATGATGTTTGGTGATTGAACTATGATATTATGGTCTGTTGGTATTTATTGATGTACTTGTATTAGATAACATTATATGAAATGAGTTTTGGTACAAATTGTTGGTAATTATATGCCTTGTTTTATGAAGTATATAAAGTTTAATTTTATTTCCTTTTTTACAATTTGTTTATGTACATAAGTGCCAATAGCTTTGTTTTAGACTAGTTTATGTTACATAAGTTTAAGTCTTAGTTTCCTCATAATTAACTCTCATATTCTTATACTCTACGTTTTCAAATTTTAGAAATAGAAGTGGACATAAAACAAGATTCTTTAGGGTGTTATAAATGGTAGGAGGGCAATTGGACATGGAGGTGGAGATGGAGAATACTCATGTTTTTGTGGGAGAAGGGTTGTTGGGTAAGGTAGAACCAATGCTGAGAAAGTGATAAATAAATATTTGATTAATTTGTGTACATGATGTTGGGGTTTCAAAGTATATAATTTTAAATTTTTCTTGTGACCTTGAGCAAAATAATCTCATCTCATGGACCATGTGTAACACCGTGAAATTTCTAGTTTCTGAGATAGATGTTTGATGTGTGTGTTTTGTTGCTTGATTGTTTAATTTATTTCATAATTTGCTGTTTTGTTAGGCTTTTGTCTTGGTATGAGTGTTTGGTGAATGTTAGGTTAAGTCAACATTGTTTGGACTGTGGTTGCTGTATGAACACGCTAAGTGAGCTTGTCAAGTCATCTGTATATAAGTATCAGAGTGGCGCAGTAGAAGCCTTTTCTTTCTTCTTTTGCGGTTTTCTCTCCCTTTTCTCTCTAACCATCCACACCCTAAAACTACTCCCTTCAACCACTCTGAACCACCAAGGATCACTATAGCTTGCCACGGAACCCCTATGCCAAAAGGAACCTCATGACCAGAGTAGAAGTCTTCAAAAACCCTTCTTGAAGTTCGACCGAGAATGGAGCCCCAACCTTTCTTTTCTTGGCTTCCTTGAGAGAATTGTGTTTGGACAAGCTCACGCTTCAAAGGATAGTGTTATAACATCGCTAGACTGTAATAGAAGGACTCCTGGTTAGGTAAGGGGAGTTTATTATGTTGATAATCAATTTTAGATACCACAGTTGGGGACCAGGGAGTCCAACTATGAAGATAACTGCATGTCCCTGTTGTCTGCTGATTTTCAAGTAAATCTATGTCTTTTAATGAATGGGATGTAGAATGTTATGATTGATGGTGTTTTGTGTGAAGATATTGGTGTTGTAAGAATCCCCTGTCCTTGAAGCTGATGTCTGTTGTTATGAACTCCCAAAACACCTTTTAACGGTGTGTTTGTGGAGGTGAAGGCTACTGGGTTCCTTTCCCGGGCTTGTTTCTTGTCTTTAGAGTTGTTGAGCTCGTTTCCCCTTCTTTAGAGCGACCGGGTTCCTTTCTTGGGCTTGTTTCTTCTCTTTAGAGTTGTTGAGCTCGTTTCCCCTTCTTTAAAGCGACCGGGTTCCTTTCTTGGGCTTGTTTCTTCTCTTTAGAGCTGTTGAGCTCATTTCCCCTTCTTTAGAGTGACCGGGTTCCTTTCCCGGGCTTGTTTCTTCTCTTTAGAGTTGTTGAGCTCGTTTCCTCTTCTTTAGAGCGATTGGGTTCCTTTCCCAGGCTTTTTTTTTTCTCTTTAGAGCTATTAAGCTCGTTTCTTCTTCTTTAGAGCAATATGGTTCCTTTCCCGGGCTTGTTTCTTCTCTTTAGAGTTGTTTAGCTCATTTCTTTCTTTAGAGCTGTCGGGCTAGTGCTGCCCGGTTAGTGAACCATCTCGGGTCACTAGTTTACGTTGTGTTTACGATTGATGTGTAAGTAATGATCATATATGATAATGTTCGAATAGTGAAGGTTGGTATATGAGGTGATAATATTGATGATGTTGTGGTTGTGTGCTATGCATATACCAGATGGTGCAATGATTGGTTGGTTACCCTTGCGAGGAAGGATTTGTCCCTAGCCACGGTTATTGCATCGGTGAGCCCATGTTGGGGTGGTATGTATGTACATGGGGGTGCATGGCGGGTCACCCTTGCGAGGAAGGATTTGTTCCTGGCCAGGTCATGCATTGATGATGCCCATGTGACATACTTCATTTGTTTTACGGAAATAGGATGATTGGCTGTAGAGTACGGAGGTACTGGGGGGCACAACTGTTTGGAACTCCTTTATTGAGACCCATGGCTGATCACCAGTGGGGGGGAGCGGCTTATGCATGATAGAGTGACCCTGACATCCTGCTGCATCATCTCCCTGTGTTGGACTATTTCCGGGATGGTACCACATTGCATGCTGAGAGATGAGTCAAGAGCATGCATCATTCTAGGCATTATAGATTGACTGTGGAATGTACTTGGATGACTGTTGTTGTGAACTCGGCAAGTGTACCGTTCGTTTCAAGTAATAAAGTGAGTAAGTCAAGTATCGTCTCCACAGGGATTGAATTCAATTTTATGTCAACTTAACGTCTTAGAAATTGGAAGACAAACAATAAGTTGAGAGAATTTGTTGAGTTGTATTCAAGTAGCGTAAATGAAATGACAGAATTTTAACAGGAATGTAAACAAATATTAATTTGATTTTACTGCAGTGTTTAGAGATAATTGTGGTTAAGCGCACTCCCCTATGATTCCTTCTGTCTATGCTTCGATTGATTATTAACTTGAGTTACTTCTAATTGCTTAGCTAATGTATTCTCACATGAGTAGCTAAATCCTAATCCCGTAGTAATTTAACCCTTTGGTGAAATTAAAAACCCTAATCCCTTAGTGATTCCTTCTTAAACCAAACATTTAGCAAACACATCCTGAAATTACTGCAACCACACATCCCTATCCCTAGGCAATGTATAAATTGTTGTTTTACTCAATTCAGAAACTAGAATTCCAATATCCCTATTGTGAATCCTAACCCTAATCCTCTTAATAGAATGGCCAGTCCCAATTAAGAATAATGCAGTGAAGAACAAAATAAAACAAAGCAATTATGGTAATTCTTATTAAAAAACATAGAGGAGTTCTCATAGGTTCATGGCTCAACCACAATACAAGAATTTAGCCAAGCATACTCAGAACTGATAATACTTCCATTACTAACATGTTCCTACAGAGAAATTACCAGAGGAAAAGAAAAGATTACACATAGTTGTTATTCTGCAATTCCTCAATGCTTCCAATCTTCTCCCAAGGTTCTTCAATGGCTTCTTCTGCAGAAAAGCTTCAATAGGTCTAAAAAAGCTCCTTCTTTGTGACCCAGAGGTCTCCTTTTATCCCCCATACGTTCTAGGTTTTTATTCCAGTAATGAGGAACTATTCCCCAAGCTAAATCAGTGTCAAATCTTTTAATTCAGGGAATATCGAGCTTGTGGCGTGACTAGCGTGGTATCCCACGCTGATCGCGTGAGTTGTGCGAATTGATTAAGCTGTACTGGAACTCTGGCGCTAATGGCGTGAGGTACCACGCTGATCACGTGAGTCATTCGAACTGAAGGCTTGAGTTTGATATCATGGTGCTACTCGCGTGAATGGCCACGCTAATGGCGTGGCCTGTTTGAGCTGAGAGGTTAACATTTGGTAGTCCCCCGCAACTCGCGTGGAGGACCACGCTGATAGCGTGGTTAGTTCGAGTTGGCAGTTTGGTTTTCAGCATCTGGCACGACTGGCGTGGTGGTTGGCGCTACTAGCTTGAGCTCTTCGAACTGAATATTTGATCCTTACCTTCTGACGCTGATCGCGCGGGAGTCCACGCGATTAGCATGGCTTGTTCGAGAGCACTAGCTTGCTCTTTTTGCTTCTTTTCCTCTCTTGTTGGTTCCTAAATGATAAAATAACTAAGAAATTAAATTAATATGCAATTCAATAATAATTTACTAAATCCTAATCTAATTTACTAAATCTTAAACAACTTATTAATTAATTAATCCTAAAAACTACTATATGCTGGAAGCATATCAACTGTCCTTGGTTGTTGCGTGATGTGATGATTGGGTGTCGTGATGATATTGTGATGTTTTGGGTTGCCTTCTCTAACTATTGTTATCTATTACTTGTTATTTTTACATGATAAACTCACATTTTCCTTGTTTGTACCGTGTGGATTGGTACCTGTGATGATCGTGAACCTTCGTTCGTGTGAGCAAACGGACAGCATTAGATGACTTGGAGGAAGATCTCTTTTTGGTTGGAATTGCCGAGCCATCGTGATGATGATGGATTAGATTTCGGAAAAGAGTTGTGTATTGATAGTCAACTCTTCTGTAGATTAGTTTCTTGTTTTATTTTGAAGAACTTGTACA
Organism: Glycine latifolia; assembly: GCA_013407115.1. NCBI lineage: Eukaryota > Viridiplantae > Streptophyta > Magnoliopsida > Fabales > Fabaceae > Glycine > Glycine latifolia. Next base: position 16,746,042 of record CM023956.1, on the reverse strand, counting down.
TTTCAGAAGTGGATACTTGTAGATACAAATAAATTATGTTTTTACATGTGAATGAATTGTGATGTTTAAATGCACTTTTATCTACGTATTTGCTTCATGGTGATGAATATTTATTTGTGAAAAACTTACTACCATTTTCATAATCAATTATAAGGGTTTTTCATTAAAATCTGTTATCAGAGTAATTAAGAGTTAGTGATACAGTAGCGACGAGGCGGGTCATTACACCATGCATTACTTATGAATCACTAAGGAATATAAGACCCTTTCAACTAATTCACACCCTTTACGAAAAAGAGTTAATTCAAACTATTTTTAATGCTTTCACCCAACTAAGACTTGTTGAGAATGATGCGAGAATAGGCATGATGAGGAATCATATTTTTACACTTTGACTTGAGTTGAAATTAGTGTCTTACATTAATGATACTCAAATATTTTTTAACATTTGCTTTAAATTTGATTTAACAAACTTAGAATGATTTTGATCAATCAAGCTTCAATCTTTATGAATTGCAATTATACCAAGAATGTTTCTGTTGATTATGAAACAACTGAAAAAAAAGAATGACAATTAATAACCCAAAGAAAAGATTAAAGAAGAAGTACACAACTCAGAATATATACTGGTTCATTTCTCAATCCAGAGAAGCTACATCCAATTTCCTAACCAACAAGCTAGGATCGAACTATGCAATCTGTTCTTACAAGTTCTTACAATCACTGTTAATCAAACCTAGACTAAGAACAAGGCATCTAACACCTTTAGACCCTCTGTGATCAAGACTTAGAGAAACACCCTTCGCTAATCTTCCTCTAAAAAAACCCATTCCAGACAAACTTTAAGAAACTATTGCACTAGTTACAAACTCTGAATTTCTAAAAGAAATTACACCAAAGAAACAAAGAGAGATACAAGCTAGGATCCAATGTTGATGCGTGCATGTGATTAAGAATCTCTAACCAAGGTTAAATGAAAATTTCAGAACATTCTCTCCAAAACTTTTCTTTAGAAAGTGCCCAAAAAAAGAAATACTCACAAGGTTTCTTGAAGCTAGACGATTTATGGGTCAAACACTGAAATGCTCGTAGTATCTTTTCTCTCTAAAGAAAGGGTTATGAAATTTGTTGTGTTTAAGTCAAACAAGTTGTATCTATTTATAGACAAAACAATTTTAACTGTTAGTAATAGATTAAATCTCTTAAGTAATCGATGAAAGTGTTCTTCATGCTTTCTAGAAAAGACTTACAAACAATGTAATTGATTAAAACGCAATGTAATTGATTATCATAGGAAGCTCTAATGAAAAATAGAACTAAGTAATCGATTATCATAGTGTTGTAATTGATTATCACAGGAAGTTCATTTTGGAATTTTGAACTATGTAATTGATTACCACATACTCATAATCGATTAATCATGTTCTCTGTTTTCAAGTAATAGATTATCACTTGTTGGTAATCGATTAAACCAGTGAGAAAAGATTTTTCCCAAAACTTGAAACATGGAACACTTAGCTTTTTATGCACTCATGAAGACCTTGAGTTTCAGAAAGTCTATTTATGAAACTTTTCCTTTGTGAAAGCATGAATGCAAAAGCATGAATGAGATTTATGGAATGGATCATAGGGGCATCAACTTAGACATACACAAATTAAAAATGTCATTCAATTGAATTGGCATGTAAAAATCCTAAAGAGACATCAACTTAGACATATACAAGTTACAAATGTCATTTAATTGAATTGGCATGTAAAAAGCCTAAACATTTATGTCTAAATCATCATCTTCATTGATCCTATTTTGCTCCCCTTGAGTCTAACAAATACTAGCATTAAAATTATTGTTGTAGGTAAATTCTAATAGGTAGAACTTCATCCCAACAAAATAAGCCTTAGAAAATCTTCCAAACTCTATATTGTCCTCTTAGAATGACCATAAGTCTGAGGATGATAAGCAAGACTTAACATTAACTTCATACCTAAGCCTCATGCAAACTTTGGCAAAACCTTGGTCTCTATCAAATATGGTAATTGATGAAACTCCATGCAAACACACACTTCCTTGATATACAATTGAGTCAACTCCTCCAAGGAATACTTGATGAAATAGGGATAAAATGAACACACTTCATCATTATCAATAATAACCCATATAAAATCAAAATTCCTTACTATCTTAGGGAACCCTGTTAGAATCAAAGAAGCTGAAGCAAAGGATTCAAAGATGATTGAAGTGAATGAGTTTTGATATTTTACATGCCTAATCAATTTGATGGCATATGTAATTTTGTTTAAGCTTAGTTCATTAGATAAAGCCTTATAATCCTCAATAGCTTTTGATAATTCATGCATTCATACATTCATTGATAGGATTTGATCATGTGGTAATATGCAAACAACTAGAATTTCATAAAGGCATTTAGGATTTGTGTAAAACATTTTATTACTGCTTTAATCGATTATCTTGGGAAATAATCGATTATAGACGTGTGTATGTTTTCTAAAAAATGCCTTATGAACATTTTAATCGATTACCACTGGCTCGTAATTGATTAAATAAACTTTACACATAATTAGGAATTTACTAGGATAATCGATTATCTTGGGAAATAATCGATTACATAAGCTTCTACATAATGATACACAGCATATTCATCTGAGTTAATCGATTACCAGATGTTTGTAATCGATTAAATATGCATTGTTAAGTCTTAGACATGTTCTGGCTTAATCGATTATTTAGGTACTTAATCGATTACTTGAGTGCATTATAAAACTATGTTTTTCTGACTTAATTGATTACATGGTGATATAATCGATTATTATGTTCGTTCAAGATTTCCAGATTTATGATGAACAATATAATCAATTATATTGATAAATAATCGATTACAACAGTTAAAATAATTGATTACTATAACAAATTGATCGATTACAGTTAGTTGAAACAGTTTTTTTATAAATAGAAAAGCTGAGTCTTAGTGAGATTAAGGAAGAAAAAAGAGAGTTACTCATGTATACTTCTGTGATATACTTTCTCTAAAGCTTTTAAGTGTTTCTAAGTCTGAATTTAGTTAAATAATCAAATGTGTTGAGATCTACATGTGTGTTGAGTCTTGATACTCATTGTGTGTGAACATCTATTCAAGCTAGTGCTTAAAGAAGTGTCAAGAAAGTATGGTAGTCATCATCTCAGGTTGATTGAATCATTCATATCATTGTAGTTGCTGAGGAATATGAGGTGATATCTTTCTTGACACTTCTTTAAGCACTAGCTTGAATAGATGTTCACACACA
>CM023956.1:16685034-16717171 GCA_013407115.1 Glycine latifolia | reverse complement strand
CCCCCTTTTGCTAAATAATTAATTCAATTGTATTATTTTGCTAAATTAGCCTAGTTCCATCGTATCTGGGATATAGCAGCACATATTTAGTTCTTGGAGCAAAATTTTGCACGCATCGATGGTAACGAAAGTGGACTGTGTCAAAGATTTTACTTTATTTTTATTTTCAAAATAAAAATAAATCCAAATATCTTCAGGTGCAAAAATGAATTGCAGTATCTATCTCTTTGAATGTAAAAATCTAGAACTAATTAAAATCAAAGGTCTGCGTATATAAGGTTGAAAAAACTGCACATTAGCAATGTGGCAGCTGTAGACTATAGGTATTCAATTTATCAATTATATGTCAAATCATTATCCTTTTAGCATTACATCGGATCCGACATATATGACAAATTAACGTTAAACGTGTAGAGCTTAGCTATATTCAATTTTAACAACTAATTACGTATATTTTTATATAATTCATTCCTCATCAAAATAAGTGTCTATCCTAAAATATTTATATTGATAAATACATTAAAAATAAAAATTTTACAAAACTAATCTTAATATTAATATTACATTAAAAAATTAAAGTGACATTTATTAAAAATATTAGTAAAAAATAATTTGTATTGCATTCAAAAACTAGCATACCACTTATTTTGATTTTTTTTTTAAATATAACACTTATTTTAAAATATAGATAGAATAATAATCAACAAATCTTAATGATGAAAAAGTTATTTTGATATAAAAATAGATATTAATAATAAAATCATAGAGAACTTGTTAAAATTTAAAGTTATAAAAGTATATAATATTTTAAAAAATTATGTTATCTTTCAAAAAAATTACATGACTTTTATATTTTAATTTACACTAATTACCCATAACATTTTGCAAAATTATACATTAACGTTTAATTAATAAGAAAAAATCATTATTTATTAATCTTCAATATACCAAAAAAAAATCTTAATTGTTAAATTTTACTTATTTATCATAATTTCTATTATATTTTATTTTTTCAATAATATTTTAATTTATCTTTTAGTTTTAATATATATATATATATATATATATATATATATATATATATATATATATATATAAATTGTAAATTGACACGAAAATTACAATTCTCTCTATTAATGTACATTTTTAGCGTTTTTTTAATATTATTATTTGTATTTATTTGTACATTTTTTATGTTGATCTTTTACATGAAGTTTTTAAATTCTTTTGTTATTTTTTTCTTGTTATAATTTTTTAACTTAGCAATAATAGAAGGTAAACAAAACATATGAAATAAATGAAAATGAAATAAAGTAATTAGTTGAAAGAATAATAGAAGGTAAAAACTAAAAAAATATGCTAAAACACACTTTTAGTACAGTATGTTTTAGATTATGTTTAATTTGATGTTTTGAAATGTTCAATTTAGTCATTTATATTTTTAAAATAAAGTGAGTCAAAATGATTTTTTCGAAGCAATGATTGTTTTCGATTTTGAATTCTATCGTAACTGATTCAAGATGTGAAACATATTTCATTAAATTCTCATAAATAAAAATTATACAACCCAACTAATGGTTGAATCAAAAAAGCGATAAACATAATAAACATTGTGAGGCTGACCCGAAATAAAAATTGTTTGGAAAGTAAACCTAACTAGCAATATGTTACCCCTGCTATGTAAAATTTGACTAAGTGATGAAAATCATGTTTCGAAATACTTGTCTTGAGAGAGGTAGAAGAATCGATCCCTTCAAAACAAAATATGGTCTAAATTTTGAGAAGTTGATTATATAATCGAAGGGAGTTATTTTGATTGAGATTGATGATTTCGGTAATTTTATTAAAGTATGTGAGATTCAAAATTGCTCAAAAGCAAAATCTTTTTGGTAATTGAATTGTAAGATGACGCGGTTACAGAGAAGTTATATGAAGATAGTTACTAGTGCAGCTTAATGTATTTAGGAATATTGCTATACATGTATTTAGGAATATCGCTATACATGTGTCAGCTTAATATTAGAAGTCTATAAATAAAATTGTTGACCGCCAATTTTCTTGGGGGTGAAACATTATCACTTAATTTCTCAAACACCAACAACGCCTACCATAAAAAATTGACTACAAGTTCAGCATGTCATCGTGTATGTACTCAGTTCTTATCTTTTATGAATTCATGTCTATTTTATTTACTGCACATTTCTAAACCCTTTACTCTTTTCAATCTTCATTTCTTCTCAAAATTTTACTTTTCAATTCCTACTTATTATTATCGAAATTATTATAAAACTAATCATTAAATTGAAAACATTTTTATCAAAGCTTACTGATTATCTTATAAATTATGATATTATTGTAATAAAAATGGATATATTTATTGAAGTTATAATTGTGATTTACATTAAGTACTAAACAATTATCTAATACATTGAAACCTATGAACTTGTTTTTTTAATAAAAAAGAACTCGTAATCGAGAATGAATTTTATGTCTCATCTTTAACATTTATTTGTTAATAAAATCATTTAGTGAAAATTCTTTTTGTTGTTTTGACAATATTTTCCTATCGAGGAATAAATACAATTTTCACGATTAACACAGTCAAAATTGAAAAATCTAGTATTATTTCTTTTACGCCCGTGACACTAATTTCTTATGTGATTTTCACCATATTTGGTCCTTTTCATTTTGAACAAAAATTGGATTTCATAGTTTTCACATAAGTTATTTTATTGAGACATATTTTGTTGAACAATGGAAAGCAGAAGCATATTTTTTTATTAGCATTTGTTGAATGCATTAAAGGGCTATTAGTGGTGAGGCTAATATTGAGGGAGTAATGAAGCTATTATAGAAAATGAGGGGAACAGTTTTTAGACTATTATTCTATTTAAATAGGGCTTCACACGACTGAGAAGGTAAGGTGTAGAACTATCTTTCTCTGCTGTTATGTTTTTCTTCCTTTTTTTTTCTGTTGTTGATAAGTTAAAAAAGCTGGGCAATTGTTCTGTGATTTCCATAGCCTAAGGCCATGAGTGCATGTGTTCATAGGCTAGTTGTGTTAACCTTGGGAAGCAATCGGCAATCTGGATTGCACTAAGATCTAGCCGAATTTTTCTTTCAAGGCAGTGTTTTCTACGACACAACAAACTTTCAATTAGTTATTTTCTCCTTGTTTTGTTCTATGTTATTCTCTACTTTTCTAACAATCTAAAAGCAAAAATATACAGGGTATAAAGAACTCTGTTACAACACTGAACAGAAATGGCAATGAATGTACCAAGAATGATTCTGGATATGTCAAAATTGGAACCTTCAGATGGCACAAATTATAGGAGGTGGTCACAAAAATTGTTGATTCTGTTTGAAGCCTTAGAGGTCAATTATGTGCTATCTGAAGACCCTCTTGCTGATATTGTTTCTCTTGCTACTCCTGTTGTCACACCGCTCTCTGGAGGAACCAAGAAAGCTGATGAAGAGGCTAAGAAGAAATATGAAAAAGACAACAAGACTGTTAGGGTTCATTTACTGACTCATATGGCAAATAATTTGTTCGATTTGTTCATCAATCAGAAATCTACAAAGGTGATATGGGACACTCTGCTGAAACATTATGGTGATGTTGATGCTGGAAAAAGAAAGTATGTGGTAGGAAATTGGTTTTGTTTTCATATACTGGATGATAACCCAATCATGGAGCAAGTTCATGAATATGAAAATCTGGTTGGTGACATACTAAATGAAGGAATGAAGATGTGTGAGATATTTACAAGCAAATGTGCTTTTGGAGAAATTCTCACCATCATGGAGTGACTACCGCAACCAATTGAAACACAAGAAGAGAGATTTGTCACTTCAAGAGTTGATAAATCATATGAAGACTGAAGAGGCCAATAGACTTAAAGATAAGCATGTTTTATTTTCTAAAAATTTGATTAATGCTAACATTGAAATTTTTGATCAAAACAGGTTCAAAGGGAAAGGAAAAGAGAAAAAATTCCAGAAAAATGGACAACATAAAAATCATACTAGTATCAACAGAGGTGATAACAAGATTCTGAAAAAGAAACTTATATGCTATGTTTGTGGCAAAACAGGTCACAAAACATATCAGTGTTGCATGAGACAAGGACAACAAAATTAGAACCAAAAACCTACTGCACCATTTGCACCTCAAGCACATCTAGCAGAAAATGAAGAAGTGATAGTTGTTGTGGTAGTGGAGGCAAACTTGGTGGATAACAAGGTGGACTGGATTCTGGATACCAGTGCTTCTAAACACCTATGTGCCAACAAAGAGCTTTTTCACCACTTTGAGGATGCTGCTGATGGAGAGTGTGTCTTCATGGGAAATTATGCTATAGCAGGAGTGCTTGGTAAAGGAAAGCTTTTCCTCAAACTTACTTCTGGAAAAACTTTATCTTTGAGTGATGTTTTGTATGTTCCCTCTTACATAGAAACGTAATTTCTGGTAGTTTACTTAATAGGGCTGGATTGAAATTGGTTTTTGAAGTTGATAAGGTAGTAATAACTAAGAATGGGAATTTTGTGGGGAAGGAATATCTCGCTAATGGTTTGTATGTACTGAACACCATTTCTGTTGTTTCTAATGCTAATTCTTTGGCTGGTTGTCCTTATATTGTTGAATCTGTTGATTTGTGGCATGGTAGGCTAGGACATGTGAATGTAGCTTCTATTAAGAAACTTAAAAATATGCATTTGATTAATATACCATATGTATATAACCTTTCTAAGTGTCCTATATGTGTGGAAGCAAAATATGCAAAAGAAGCCTTTTAAACCTGTCACAAACAGAACTACTGAACTACTTGAATTAGTACACACTGATTTGGCTAATTTTAAAAACACTATTACTAGAGGAGGTAAAAGGTATTATGTGACATTTATAGATGATTTTTATAGGTATACCAAAGTTTATCTTCTAAGGTCAAAAGATGAGGCCAGAGAAATGTTTTTAAAATATAAGGCAGAAGTTGAAAACCAATTGGACAGTAAAATTAAGAGGCTTAGCTCTGATAGAGGTGGTGAATATGGGACAATTTTTCTTAAGGAATTTTGTGAAAATAATGGAATTGTCCATAAGACTAGTGCCCTTATACTCCTCAACAAAATGGCGTAGCTGAAAGAAAAAATAAAACATTAAAAGAAATTATGAATGTTATGCTATTAAGTTCCAGTATGTCTAACCAAATGTGGGGGAAAGCTGTATTGTCTGCTTGCTATATACTAAATAGAGTTCATTTAAATGAAATTACTACCATATAAGTGTCATACTATTTTAGTTTTAAATTATTTGTTTGAAAATATTTTAATAAGTATGACAAAATATTGCTATATTTTAATTCCGTATTTTAAATATTTGATAACTTATTTATATATACCGTTCAAACTCATATTTTGTCTTTAATTTTGGGTTAGTCTAATCACAAATATATCACCCATATTGTCACCTTATATACCGTTATCAATTATAATTACTAGTCAAGTCATGACTTCAAAAAGCTAGCTCAATCAAAATACTAGGTTGTTTTTAATATAAAATTGATAAAAAGAGAGGCACTCTCACTACATAGTAGGATAACATATTAGTCAAACGACTTGTTAATTATTCACTATGCAAAAAGTGAAAAAATAATTTTGAATTGATTGATATATAATTCTCTCAACAGGCCACTGTATTGCTTGAGTAACAAATTATTTGAATCAGGTCATTAATATTTCCTTAGACTTTTTTTTTATCTGGTTATCTTTGATAGAGAGTCATTGACAAATTTTCTGAGGTATTGACATTCATTTAAATGGTGAATCTTTTAATAGATATTTTTCATATGCACAAACTAGGAATCAAATCCTGACCATATATGTTAAGAAGACAAGATTATGTATCAATCATATCATATCATGTTGATACTTCCTTACATTTCTTTAAGTGAGTAATTGAATTCACTGGAGCACTCAATGAGACATTATATCTCACCCCTTTAAGTTCCCTTTTTTTCAAGAAACAAATGATGATGTGTGTTGTTGGAGCACATAGTCTCATCATGAAAGTTGTAGCTTAGTTATTTTATATTTATGTATATTTTCTTATATGTTGTATGATGTGAATTCTATAAGAAATAATTTGTGTGTGTGTGTGCGTGTATATATATATATATATATATATATATATATATATATATATATATATGGAATCAATTTTTAATGGTTATATGTTAGCTTTCGCATAAGATTGTTGTATAAATTTTTTAAATTTTTATAGTTTAGAATCGTGAGCTTAATTACAATAATACCCTTAGGGTGTTACATTTAGTGGTATCAGAGCATGTCAGACCATTTGGCTTATGAGTTATGTGTCTTCTATGTTTTCCTATGTATGCTTTGTGAAATTCTTATTCATTTTTTGAAGTGTGTTGAGTGTTTTGGTCATTTGCTATACCATAAATCCTAGTTCCAAGTGTCGAGAAATATTGAGACTGGCCATCTTAATTGTGAGATGCGAGTGGGACATTATGGCTAGCAAAAATCGAGGTCAAGAGTAGTTGCCCACGATCTCCTTTTGGTTGTATGCATGTCTTGGGAGAATTAAGTTTATTTTCTTATGTGTAAAGATGTAAATTTTTTCAACTTCTTGGTTCTTATTTGGATGTTTGCATGTGCAAGTATAAGATGTTTCAGTGCTTGCCTTTCTAGTGTGCCTTTGCACCTGTAAGTGAGGGGAATGCGATTTTCCTAACCTTAAAATGCTTAATTCATGTAATTGATATATTTAAACAATATGTTCCAATCGTATTGACATTTTACTATTTTTGAATTATTGTGATTAGGAATCTATGATGTCATTATATTCTCTTAATTGTTTATATTTGTCCTCTATGCTTTTTGTGTTGCTATGTGGTTAGTAAGGGAATAGAATCAAGACTTAGGTGTTTGTCTACCTTGAGAATCGAAGTTAGGATATAGTCGTGTTGGGGATAAAGAGATAGTAACCTTAGTCTACTTGAATAGGCTAGACTTAGTAATAAAGATGTTAACCTAGGTGTCTCAACGTAAAAAGAACTTGAGAATGGAAGTGAGGATATAGTCGTGTTACGGATAAAGAGATAGTAACCTTAGTCTTCTTGACTAGGCTAGACTTAGTAATAGAAAAGTTAACCTAGGTGTCTCAACATAACAAGCACCTAACAAACCATCATAGATGCCCTTAAGATGAAATTGATAGAAATAAGTGGACATATGAACCTACAAGAGATTGAGAAAGAATAAAGGAAGGGTCGATTAGAGGATCATACATCTATAAGACCATATTCCCTAGTATACTTACCTCTTAGGTTGGCATTTGAGTTAAGTTCACCATTTCAACTAGCAATTATGTTTAAGTTTAACAACCCCTTTTATTTGTAGGATTCTGATCCTTTAGGAAAAGTTAGAAGGAGAATAAGAAACTAGTTGGATAATAGATTTAGTACTATATAACCTTGACCAGACAATACCTAAGGAATAATGGAAGATGTATGTGTGCAGTAGGATGATGTGGCTTGATCTTGATTTTTGAGGAAGAAAATATTTTAAGGGGGGTAGAGTTGTAACATCCCAAGTTTCAAATATTAGGAATATAACTTAAGGAGAAACCTTATTAGGACCCTTCTATTATATTTTACGTAAATACTTGTTATTATTATTTGTATATTATTGGTTTTTTCCTAAGCATGTAATGTGTTGATAATGTGTGTGCTCCTATGCGCGTATATTTTGTGTATATTGTTGTTAATGTTGTGTTGTTATTTTATTATATTTAGTGTTATTGTTATACAACTATGTAAGTGTTGTAGTTATTACCTTCGACATTAGAGGAGTGATAGATTAAGTTCTTAGAATTAGAAGGCTTGAAAAATTGTATTAGTCTAGTGTTAGTTTTATGATGAAAACCTTGGAAAACCATGTCATTTTTTGAGTTATACTTATCCATTTGAGGTTCCAAATGCATTGTCGGAAAGCTTGATAAAAAATATACAATTCATCCTTACATCTTAGAAACCAAAATTGGCTTCCATCTTAGAGGAAATTGGCTCCAAAATAGGTCATTTGATCATGAAAAACACTCAAAGTCCCACATTGGGCAAAATAAGCTCATCGATCTCTTTCTTCCCCTATATATTGAGGAGACCATCAGGCCTTAGAAGCACCAATGAATAGAGTCGGCTTAGTGTTAAGCGCGAAACCCTTTATAGTTAACAATTTTATCTTCCCCTTAGAGTTTTCAAACTCGGAGCATATAGGCACCTTGGGTTCGTATTTTAAATTAGATCCATGTTTTAGCCTTAGTTAAGAGTTGTGCTGATTATGGTGGACAACGCCACCAAGTTTGCGCGGGTTGTTATGTTGGATATAGGGGTAGTTGAAGAAGAAGATCAAGGATGAAGCCCTTTTCACTTGAAGATTTTAGCTTTTTACATGCCATTCAATTGAAGGCATTTGTAATGTGTAAAATGGTTTAAGAGGCTTATCTTGGGATCCTTGCATTGCATAAAGCATAAACATATTCATGCAAACATGTTTTAAAGAAAATAACTTAAGGTTTAATGTTTGCATTTTAAAAGAAACATTCCATGTTTTTTGAAAAAATCATTTTACACTACTTTAATTGATTACACAAGGATATAGTTGATTACTAGCTTCTGTATAATTTCTGGAAAAGCCATGTAGAACACTTTAATCGATTATAACCTAATCGTAATCGATTACAAAGTACAAAATGAAAATCATGACTATCTGCTTTAATGGATTACACAAGATATTTCTAAATATGCCACTCTGTCTTAATCGATTACCACAATCTATAATCGATTACCTGAGCTTATTCTGAAAATTGCACATGACTGCTTTAATCGATTACCACAATCTGTAATCGATTACCAAGGCTTGTTGCATTATTGAGACTGACTGCATTAATCGATTACTTCACAAAATAATTGATTACTTTGTTCATGAAAATTTTCCAGATGATCTCAAGAACATTTTAATCGATTATTGGATTAATAATCGATTACATATCATAAAATAATCAATTAGACATACGTTTTAATCGATTACAATATGTTAAAACTGTTTTCTATTTAAAGCTACTTGGGTATGTAATTTGATATACATCATATACTTCATTCTATTAGAGAATACGAAATACCCAACACAAGCTAAGCTCTCATAGGTCCAAGAAATAAGTTTTTGAGTAATAGATTTCTTGCTTAAAATGAAAGGATAATTTTGCTTCATAGTTGAAGATGAGTCAAGACAATATTAGAAAATAAGTTCAAGAGAGCTGATTCTGTTCTTTAACATTCTTGCAATCTGGAATTGATTGGTAACTTCATTCATGCATTCATTCATCCATTGAGGATCATAGGTTGTGTCACTCTTGAATCTTTCTTATAGATTGTTTTGTGTTTCAAATTTCTTTAGTAAGACTGAGTTCAAAAAGGTTCTTTCAAGCTTTCTAGAGTAGTGTTCTCTAGGGAAAGATCTGAGTAGGGTTCTCAGGGTCTATGTGATTTGATTTTTAATAGGGTGTTAGAATTCTGATTCTTTGTCTAAGGTTGATAAAGAAAATCACTTGTAATTGCTTGTAAGGAACACATTTGAATTAATGGAACTCTAATCTAGTTTGATTAGAAGAACTAGATGTAGCTTATCTTGAGAAGTGAACCATTATATGTGCTTGTGTTGATCCATATTGTTCTATCTCTTCTTGCTATATTGATCTCTTGACAATTGTGATTTTTTCATTACTCAACAAGTACAGGTTTTTGTCATTGGAATCTTGGACTGAGTGGTTTGATTGAATTGAAGTCTTATTGGTTTTAAAAGTGATAAAGATCCTTAAACTCTGATTTCATAAAGAATTTTAAAAGGTCAAGATTATACCAATTCACCCCCCCCTCTTGGTATTTGAGTGTATTCATATTGTTTTCATGTTAGACTCAGGGGGAGCTAAAGAGGATCAAGAAGCTAAGATTATTAGACTATGAAATCTTTAGGCTTTTACATGCCAATTCAACTGAATGACATATGTAAATTGTGTATGTCTAAGATGAGTCATCTTATGATCCATTGCATAAAACTCATTCATGTTTGCATTCATGTTTTCATAAAAAGCTTTTCTGAAACACAAGGTTTTATGAATGCATAAAAAGCCAAGTGTTCAATGTTTCAAGTTTTGGAAAACTATTTTCTCACTAGTTTAATCGATTACTAGTTAGTGGTAATCTATTACTTGAGAACTAAGAACATTTTAATCGATTATAAGCTTGTGGTAATTGATTACATAGTTCATAATCACATAAAGGACTTCATGTAATAATTGATTACAGCATGGTGGTAATCAATTACTTGGCAATGATTTTGAATAAGACTTCCTATGATAATCGGTTACATTGTGATTTAATCGATTACATTGTTCATAAGCCTTTTCAAAAAGCTCAAGAACACTTTAATCGATTATATAAGTGATTTAATCGATTACATAAGTGATTTAATCGATTACTGAAAGTTAAAATAGTTTTCGATAAATAGATGTTGATTGTTTTAACAAAATACAACAACGAAATATCAACGAATTTCATAACATTTATGAAGAGAGAAAAGATACTTTGAGTTATTCTATGTTAGACCCTCAAATCCTCAAGCTTCAAGATTTCTTGAGATGATTCCTTTTTGGGCAACATTCTAAAGAAGAACTTGGAGAGAATGTTCTGAGATTTGTCATTCAACCTTGATTCAAGTTTCGTAATCATTTGCATTCATCAGTAGTGGATCATCAGGTTGTTTCTCTCCATACTACTTTGGTTTAATTCTTTTTAGAATTGGTGGTTTCTGTAACTAAAACAATAGTCTTTCTTAAAGCTTGTCTAGAATAGGTGTTTCTAGAAGGAAGAGTAGAAAAGGGTGTTATCTATGTCTTGATCATAAAGAGTCTAAGGGAGTTAGATTTTTTGTTCTTAATCTAGGTCTGATTGAGAGTGATTGTATAAGCTTGTAAGAAACAGTTAGCTATTAGAATTTTTGTCATAAGTCAACTCTGAGATATAGTCCAATTTGGATCCTGACTTAATCCACTTATAAACAGCAGGGGGATTTTATCAAACAGATTGCAGACGGTGAATAAAAATTGTGCAAAAACACAAACAAGAATTGAAGAAAAATGCAGAAAGTAACAAAATTGATAAAATGTGTTGTAAAATAGATTCAAAAATATCAATCCAATTCACCAAACAATGCAAATTATCATAGTTCTAATATAATGATCATATTATGAAGTTTCATTCAATATCATTAGAAGCAGTTCAATCGAATTAACTCCTAAATCAATTGAAATCACAAACCGGATTGAAATATCATCCAAACAATCTATGATTAAAATTCAAAATTAGGAAATAAATCTATAACCTAATTTGTTTTCAATCCTAAACATATTCATAATCATGAAAATTGAAAAGAGGATTGAAGAATAAGATGAACATTCACATAGAAATTAGAATACCAAACCAGAACTCAAATTCTCCTTGCTTGCATTGGATCCCTGGATTGATTGATTAATTTTTTAGCCTTCCATGATCACCATCAGTGGAAGAGTCACAAAATTTTTGAGAAAAATAGAAGAACGGAGATGAAAGGAAGAATAAAAATAAAGAACAATGAAAAACAGTTGAGAGAAAAAGAGAGAAAAAATTTTGATTCTGAAAACTTGCACCGAAAGCTAGAAATTTTGTATGTGCTAAATATGAATTCATTACTCTAACTAACTAATTGCACTAATATATAGTGACTAAGTCAGTAGGAAAGGATGGGCCCTGACTAGGCCCACCTAACCTAACTAATTATTCTAATTACATCAATAAAAATCCAAACTCGCAGCCCAAAACTAAAGTGTTGAGGTTCTAACTTCCAAGCCTAATTTGACCCTAAAAACGGTAGAATTGACCCATGTTTATCTCTGACAAAATTGTAGCTCTTGTCCTTATATTTCCAAGGACTACTAATATGCTCCATTTGGAGTTTTGTAGAATCCTATAAGTCCTGAACAAGTAAGATAGGTCAAGTAAGCACAAAATCTGAAAATAAGCAACAATTATCAATTAAGCCCAATTATTTACCGAAGACCAAATCTGAGTTAAAGTGATAAAATAAGAATCCAAGAGAAGTCAGATAAGCTAAGAAGAATAGAAAAAATACTATACTAAAAACGCTCAATCAAATTCCCCCACACTTTATCTTTTGCACTCTTGAACAAAACTAAAAGAAAGACTAAGAGAAAAACAATTAAACTAGAATAAAACATAAACTAAAAATAAAAAGGTATGAAAAAGGCACACACATTTTTCAATGGATCCTAATAATGCACAAAAGTGAGAAAGATGGAAAATTGAAGAATGATATCAAGGTAACAAGCACTCCATCAACACATGATTACAAAGTGAAAAGGGAAAAAATAGTCAAGTTAAAATTAAGAATGTACCAAGGTGATAGAAATCTCTCAAAGAACAACACTCAACCTCATCAAACGTGTATGGGTTTGTTTTTACACTCAAACACCACATGTAACTAGCACATCCAAATATTGACAAGACTCTAATTCATTCAACTTGAAATACACATGCATCAAAAGATTACAAGGGGTTTTATTGGTTTATAATGTATGGTTTAGGTAAGGGTGGATAACAAAAAGATATTTAGGATAAAACAAAGAGAAAAAAGGGGAATGAGGAGTAAGCCAACAAGTAAAAAGAGGGGTAGAAACAAAGAAACAAGGTGGAGAAAAACAAACTTAAAATAAAAAGAACTTACAAGGATGAAAATGAACTACAACACACTCTTATTGCATTTTTTTTCTTCTTTTCTTTTACTTCTTTTTCTTTTTTATTATTATTATTATTTTTTCTTTGAACTTTTTCTTTTTATAGTCTTTCTTTTCTTTTCTTTCCTTTTTCTTTTCTTCCAAATCAAAACAAAATACAAATCCCCCCCCCCCCCCCCCCACTTGTTTGAAACCCACTCCCAAAACAATTCAAAGGCCCCTTAGGATAACCTGGTTTTCCACTTTTTGGCTTGTAATAAGCTACAGAAGAAAGAAAAGGTTAAAGACTCAAAAAGGGTGGCAGTGGATATCAATGCAATGTAGGTTTATTTGGTTAGTAGCTAAAAGAAAAAAGGCTTAAATCATATCAATCAATGCATGTGTAATAAGGAATGAAAAGAGAGACAAGACAAAACCGAGAGTAATCTAGCAAAAGGGTGAAATCCTCCAAAGGCATAATTCTATCACACATGATCCACCTTAAATTTTATTTTCCAAGCCTACTTATCACTTCAACAATTGCAACAATGATTCACATCAAGTATGAAACCTCTCAATCCAAAAAAAAAAATTGGTACATTTCTCACAATTTATACAACTTAGAAATTCTATGAAAAACATGAAAAAGTGTCTAAATTAAACAAAAGTAGAAAATAACTATCGCAAAGTATTTTATTTTTATTTTTATTTTTTGTATGTAAAAAAATTAAAAATAGAAAAAAAATAAAACAAAACAAATACAGTAAAACAAAAATAGAAAACAAAAAACACAGAAATATAACAAAAATAGATACAAAAAATAAAACAAAAAAACAGATAACAGTTAAAACATAAAACATAAAATAGATAAAAACAAGTTTTATAAGTCCTTCCCCCCACACTTAAGGTGCACATTGTCTTCAAGGTAAACATGCAATGAAATGCAACCAAAGAGACAAAATAGAAAATAAGGGAAAATGAAACTTCTCAAATGCCATTCAAGGCACATCATCACATAAAGTTGGTAAGACCAAAGAGAGGTCTCCTACAAGCTCCTCCCCCACTTGAGGGCTCTTATCAAATAGCTTGAGGTTGTGACCATTCACTTTGAAGACCTTGCTAGTAACTTCATTTTTAATCTCAATTACACCATGGGGAAAACCATTAGTAATAACAAAAGGTACATCCATCTAGATCGAAGTTTACCGGAAATAAGCTTGAGGCGAGAGTTAAACAATAGCACTTTTTAGCCAATATGAAACTTCTTTCTAAGAATCCTAACTTCATGAAACCTTTTCACTTTCTCCTTGTAAATCTTGGAGTTCTCATAGGCTTCTAAGCGGATCTCTTCAAGTTCTTGCAATTGAAACTTCCTTTCCATACCCGCTTCATCAAATGTCATGTTACAACTCTATATTGGCCAATAACTGGAAGGTGGCATCCTTACCAAAAACCACCCTATAGGGAGACATCCCCAAAGGTGTTCGGTAAGCAGTCCTGTGAACCCATAAAGCATCTTCAAGTAGCTTCCTCCAATCCTTCCTATTAGGTTGAACTACCTTCTACAACACTTACTTGATCTCTCTATTAAAAACCTATGCTTGCCCATTAGTTTAGGGATTATAAGCTGTAGCAACTCTATGCACAACCCTATACTTCTGAAACAAGGATGTCAATGACCTGTTACAGAAATGGTTCCCCTGGTCACTAATAATGGCTCTAGGCACACCAAACCTGTAAAAAATGTTAGATCTCACAAAATCCACAACACCTTTAGAATCATTAGTTCTGGTGGAGGGTTGATATTGTTGTTGTTTTAATGGCTGCAGTTGTTGTGTTTGTTGCTATTGTTGTGGACCAGGATCATACCTCAAGTTCGGATGATCTCTCTTACCAAGATTATAAGTGTTGGAGTAGGGATTATACTATTGTTGTTGATGTCTGAATGGTTGTCCAGGGTGTATGGCAGAAACTTCAACAGTCTGTTATGTTTCTTGAAGAGTAGGTCATGATTATGTTGGATGATCAGGTGTACAATAGATGCCACATAGTCTTGGTTGATTGGTTGCCATCACATTCTGCTGCTTACCAATGACAAGTTGTCTCATAAGGGATGTTAATTTTGTCAGTTTATTCTCCAAGCTCTGGTTATCAACAACCATAGAAACAAAAATTTCATTTGCAGCAGTCCTGGATGGTGCAGCTACTCTAGTACCAAATTGCTAGTAATTTGTTGCCATGTTGGAAATCAATTGCCTTGTAGCAATGAGAGTATTGTCCATTAAAGTGCCTCCACTGGATACACCAATCATATTCCTGTCCATCAACATCAACCCTTCATAAAAATACTGGATCAATAATTGCTCACTGATTTGATGGTGAGGACATGTAGCACACAACTTGTTGAACCTCTCCTAATACTCATATAATGTCTCTGTAGGTTGTTGCGTATACCACAGATTTCTTTCCATATGGATGCTGTTTTGGATGCAGGAAAGAATTTCTCTAAAAATCTTCTCTTCATATATGTTCAAGTGTTGATAGGATCTAGTTGAAGGTACAACTAGTCCTTAGTCACACCATCCAGAGAGAATGGAAATGTTTTCATCTTCACATAGTCCTCATGAATGTTATGTGGTCGCATGATGGAACACATTACATGAAACTCCTTAAGATGTTTATGTGGATCTTCTCCTGCAAGACCATGAAACTTTGGAAGCAAATGGATTGGTCCAGATTTTAGCTCATAACTAACCTCTGTCTTAGGATACTGAATACACCAAGGTTGATAAACAACATCAGGTGTAGCCAATTCCTTAAGAGTTTGATTGTTGTCAACCATTGTATCAACAACAATTTCAGAATCAGAATGTTCAGAATCAGAAACAGAAGATTCAGAAATAGAATGCTCAGAATACACTATACTACTATCCAAAACTACACTTTTATTATCTCTACTTAAATTGTGAAATGTCATATCTATCTCAGGATCATATGAATGCAAGTCACCGGGTTAGGACCTAGTCATGCACATTTCAACGTATCAGTGACAAAAATAACAGACAGCTACTCTACCAGAATACTATTCACAATATTTGCTAAATCTATATAGAAAATGAAAAACTGGCCCAAACAAATCTTTTTGGAATTTTTTTTCAAATTAACAAATACCACAGTAAATGACTAAAAATTATTTTTTTGAGTTTTGAAACTTTTTTATTATCTATATCTATCTTCTATATATTATCTAGAAACAAATTTTTGAAAATTTTTTATTATCTATTTTTATCTATTTTCTATCTATTATCTAGAAACAAATTTTTTAATTTTTTAATTTTTTTATGTAGACAAATGAAGTTATACTATACTAATATCAATGGTACCTATACTATTATCTAATTATGACTAGATTAAAGCTAGCACACAATGAATTAAATCCCCGACAACGGGGATACTTTTGATAACAACTATCGAATCGCTACAAAACAAATAAAACTAAGATAATTTTGTATCACAGGATTAACCTAGGTCAGCTCAGAGATATGTCAAATTTTGTTCCTGACTTAATCCACTTATAAACAACAGGGAGATTTTGTCAAACAGTTTGTAGATAGTGAACAAAAATTGCAAAAACACAAATAGGAATTGAAGAAAAATGCAGAAACTAACAGAATTAATAAAAGGAGTTGTAAAACATATTCAAGAATATCATTCCAATTCACCAAACAATGAAAATTATCATAGTTCTCATTTGATAACCATATTATGAAGGTTCATTCAATATCATTAGAAGTAATTCAATCGAATTAACTCCTAAATCAATTGAAATTACAAATCGGATTGAAGTATCATCCAAACAATCTATGATTAAAATTCAAAATTAGGAAATAAATCTATAACCTAATTTGTTTTTAATCCTAAACATATTCATAATCATGAAAATTGAAAAGAGGATTGAAGAAGAAGATGAACATTCACATAGAAATTAGGTTATCAAACTATAACTCA
Source organism: Glycine latifolia (assembly GCA_013407115.1). Classification (NCBI taxonomy): domain Eukaryota; kingdom Viridiplantae; phylum Streptophyta; class Magnoliopsida; order Fabales; family Fabaceae; genus Glycine; species Glycine latifolia. The sequence goes on along the minus strand of CM023956.1, from coordinate 16,700,313 downwards.
AATTCTACTTGCTTGGACTAGATCCTCGGATTGATTGATTGTTTAACCTTCCATGATCATCATCAGTGGAAGAGCCACAAAATTTGTGAGAAAAATAGAAGAATATAGATGAAAGAACGAAGAAAAATAAAGAACAATGAAGAACAGTTGAGAGAAAAAGAGAGAAAATATTTTAATTCTGAAAACTTGTACTAGAAGCTAGAAATTTTTTATGTGCTAAATATGAAGTCATTACTCTAACTAACTAATTGCACTAATATATAGTGATAAAGTCAGTAGGAAAGTATGGGCCCTAATTAGGCCTACCTAATCTAACTAATTGTGCTAATTACATCAATAAAAATCCAAACTCACAGCCCAAAACTAAAGTGTTGAGGTTCTAACTTTCAAGCCTAATTTGACCCTAAAAATGGTAGAATTGGACCATGCTTATCTGACAAAATTGTAGCTCTTGTCCTTAGATTTCCAAGGACTACTAATATGCTTCATTTGGAGTTTTGTAGAATTCTATAGGTCCTACACAAGAAAGATAGGTCAAGTAAACACAAAATCTGAAAATAAGCAACAATTATCAATTAAGCCAAATTATTTGCCTAAGACGAAAACTGAGTTAAAGTGAGAAAATAAGAATCCATGAGAAGTCAAATAAGCTAAGAAGAATAGAAAATACTATACTAAAATTGCTTAATCAATTAACCTAGGTCGACTCAGAGATATAGTCCAATTTGGTTCCTGACTTAATCCACTTATAAAAAGTAGGGGATTTTATCAAACAGTTTGCAAGCAGTGAACAAAAAATTGCAGAAACACAAATAAGAATTGAAGAAAAATGCAGAAACTAACATAACTAATAAAAGATGTTGTAAAAAAGATTCAAAAATATCAATCCAATTCACCAAACCAAGCAATGAAAATTATCATAGTTCTCAGATAATGATTATATTATGAAGATTCATTCAATATCATTAGAAACAATTCAATCAAATTAAGTCCTAAATCAATTGAAACCATAAACCAGATTCAAATATCATTCAAACAATTTGTGATTAAAATTCAAAATTAGAAAATAAATCTATAACCTGATCCACTTTCAATACTAAACATATTCATAATCATGAAAATTGAAAAGATGAGTGAAGAAAAACATGAACATTCACACATAAATTAAAATACCATACCAGAACTACAATTCTCCTTGCTTGGATTGGATCCTTGGATTGATTGATTGTTTATCCTTCCATGATCATCATCAGCGGAAGAGCCACAAAATTTGTGTAAGAACATAGATAAAAGGAAGGAAAAAAAAGAACAATGAAAAATAGTTGAGAGAACATATTGAGAAATATTCTAGTTAGATTTTTTATGACTTTTATTTTCATTAAAATATATATGTAGGAGTGCAAGTGAAGATTTTTCCCCCAATTTTTGCCTTTTTTGACCAACCTAAGCAATATATGATCTATAGTCTATAGAGCTACTCACAAACTCTCTCGTAAGTACTCTGAGCAATTACAAAATTTTGTAAACAATGGATTTTATAGCTTACAAATTAGAAACTCTTCAAAGTTCAAAGATCCAAAATATTTTTCATGTTTCTCATAAATAGAAGTATGTAATTTATTGCTACAGTTCCTATTATACTAATCATATATTAGTTGTTAAATGAGTTCCTTAAATCACCCTAAATTGTAAAATAGAAACAAGAAAAACAAAAAAAGTTGTGTGGTTATCAATCGATATAATAAATTTGTCCAACCTTCAAACCAAGACTTTACGTGTACTGTGTTGCATTTTCAATTTTTATTTTCATTTGCATTTTAAAATATAGGTATTGTTTTATTTTTCTTAACATACAAAGCATGAGCCACTTTTCTAGGTATTATTAAACTTCTAACGTGGGGAAATCATACAATTCTAGAGGACACCACATAAGGATTTTACTATGATTTACTCCAAAAACTAGCCTTTAGGTCAATAGTTCTAAGTTCTTTCATAGGGTTGGATTACCACATATTGTTGTATTTAAACTCTTTTGGGCTTTTGATGATTGTTAGACCATGATTGTTGTTTTATTTTTATAATGAAATTTTTAGTACTTTTTTAAATTAGCATACTGGTAAGTGTTGTATAATGCTATGCTTACATATAGTTAAAGAATAATTTGACACATTTTTAACCAGTTATTGTTTAGAACTCAGCAAAATTTTGAGAATTGATAGTTGTTTTACATGTATGTATTTGTATTTCTTTCACTAGTTTATGCATTTCATCTTCCTATTACTCAATTATTAAATCTCATTCTCTTGATTCTAATTAGGAGCATTTTGAGGGAATTCAAAAGAAGAAAATTGAGATCCTATGACATGTAAAATTAAGAGCATCAAAAATTTCACAAGTGGATGTGATCACACAAGGAGAAAGTATGAGTAACTATATACACTAGAGTATAATAACACCTAAAACCAACATGTTGACACATTGTTGTTATCCCACGCACATTGCAGTACCTAAAACTAGTGTTGAAATGTTTGTTGTGTTGAGACTAAGCTCTTTTACTGACTGGCACATGTTGCAATTCCTAAATCTAGGTTGTCAGTGCTATCTATAATTAGGAAATATATAAATACATATTTTAAGTCAAATTTGGGGAGTTTTTTATATAACTAGCATATCATCGTTCTAAAGCTAGAAACTAATCTCATAATATACTAAAATTCAATATAGAGACTAATCTCTTCCAATAGATTTTTTCCATACACAAGGATTTAGAGATCGAACTTCTAACTAGCATAAAGAATATAGTTATCTATCAAGCATACCACATCATGTTGGTTGAGGACTTTTGATTATAGAAACTTGTAATGTCCTTCATTAAAAAAATAAAATATAATAAGAGCATTCTTTAAAGCATAAATAATTTACAATTTTAAAAAATCTACAATGAGATATATTTTGAATCCTTACAAGGTACAATATTCTCAAATATAGGCATCTAACGAACACTAGAAATATAATGAAATTAACTAAAAGAAAACTAAGGCTTCAAGTCTCTTCTATTTAAACAGTTTCCTCCTCGTGCTCTTAAAATAACACTTCTTATGAGATATAATCTCATTGAGTAAAACAAGTGAAAAAATAGTATGAACACATACAATAACCAAGAAGGGGATAGATTGGTTTAAACTTGGCATTTTTAAAATCTTTAAAGAATAAGAGTAATAAGATCGTATCACAATTAAAAAAAAATCCTTCAACCAATCAAACCACTCAGCTCAAGGAACCAATTACAAAACTTTACACTTGTTGAGTAATAAAGATTTCACTAAAGAATCATAGATTAAGACAACAAGAAGAGATAAAGACAAAGTATTCATCACCAAGAACTATACTGGTTCACTTCTCAACATGAGAAGCTACATCCAACTTCTCTAATCAAAACATGATTAGAGCTCCACTATTCACAAAATTTTGTTCTTACAAGCTTACAACAATCACCCTTAATCAACCCTAGATTAAGATCGGAAATCTAATACCCTTTAGACTCCTAGTGATCAAGAAATAGAGAACCCTTCTCTACTCTTCCCTCTAGAGAACCCTACTCTAGACAAGCTTTAAGAACCTTTTTGTAATAGCAACAAATAAGTTGAAATTCTAAACGAATTACACACAAATTTTAATGAAGAGAGACAACCTGATGATCTAATGTATATGAATGCATATGATTACCAATCTTGATCCAGGTTGAATCAAAACAAGTTTCAAACCAAACTCTCCATCAATCCATCCCGAACTTGATGGTTAAACTCTACTGCGGTGACGATACTGTAGGGGAGGTCCTGCGAAAAATTAGCTCAGTGCTAGGATGATAAAAAGCTTAACACCTCTCATTCTTATCACTTTTTCAATATTGAAAAAGTAACAAGAATGAAAAATGAAAAGGTAATCTTATTCAAAACCCCAACCGATTATGAAATCCCCTATCTCCCACTTCACACCTCAGAAACTTCTTTAGAATCTTGCCCAAGAAGAAACCTTTCAATGAAACATGAAGATTATAATTTGTGGGCAAGAGCTTTGCGACTCAAAGTATCTCTTCTCACTTCAGAAGGCTTTTGAAAATCTATGAAAATTTTGCAATGTAATCATCTGTGTTTTTCAAAAGACCCAACAACTTTTTATAGAAAACTATTGTAACTGAATGTAATCGATTAAATCATTCATGTAATCGATTATTTACACTTGTGTAATCGATTAATTACATATTTAATCGATTAAAGTGTTCTTGAGCTTTCTGGAAAATATACATGAACAAAGTAATCGATTAATCCACCATGTAATCGATTACTACAGGGATTCTTGTTTCAAAAATGTACTTAGTAATTGATTACTTCTAAATGGTAATCGATTAACATAGTCAAGACTTATTCTGTGTTTGCACAAAGTAATCGATTACTTGCCTGCAATTGATTGTTTTGTTCTTCATGGCCCAAGTAATAGATTACCATATTGTGGTAATCAATTAAGGCAGTGCGAACTTGGTTTTCCCAAAACTTAAACAGTAAGCACTTGGTTTTTTATGCAATCATGAATACTTAAGGCTTTTTCACAATACATGTACTTTTATGAAAACCATGAATGCAAGCCAATGAATGATGTTTATGCAATGCAATGGATCATAGGATGAAACTCTCATACATCCAAAGACTACATATGCCTTCAATTGAATGACATGTAAAAGCTAAAACTCATCCAAGATAAAGAGCCTCAACATCTTGATCCTCTTCAAGCTCCCCCTGTATCTAACAAAAAGTTCTAAAAGAAGTTCACAAACAGTGTTGTTCTCATCCAATACGGTAACTGCAAAAATTCAACCATAGTATCCATAGTGCATTTAAAATAAAATATCATAAATATATACACCAATAACGTAAAACTAATTCAACCGTAAATTATTCCCATAGCATTCCCAATAAATAAAACATTTCAATAAGTGACATTAACATCTCAATCATTCAAATCAATATCAAATACACAACTCAGTGACATTAGTGCGCATGTCACGCTTTGCGCAATTCATTGGCAGAGAGTTTTTGGGCTTTGCGAGCATGGCTCGCTTAGCGAGCAACATTTGCGAGGATTTTTGTATTTATTGTTTATTTTTGTAACGGGCCTCAATGTGGACTAAAATAAGCCTAAACTGTGTGATTTAGTGTGTTAATAAAGGCCTAGCTCTAAATATACTCAAATATTTCTCTTTAGGGGACAACTTTTGATTAATGAAATTAAGCTTTTGCTTGAATTGAGAGCTTAGCCTCTTCTTGGTTCTTGACTAAACCCAAATCAATTCTTATCAAGGAAGCTTTCCTTTGTGGTAATCCTCCTTCGACTTATCGCTCCGTTATGGATCGTGGCATCATTCATTATCATCTTGTTAATCTTATCCATTTTATATTTGTAAGTTCTAAACAACTATCCATGGAGTGTTGAAATTTGCATTTGGAAACGGTCGAATCCAAGCATTCATATCTTGGTCGTCACCATGTGGTAATCAAAGCTTGAATCTAGAGAGTAATTCGAAAAGATTGCTATCAATTTAGGTACAATTTTCATTTTTATTTTTTCTAGAAAAATGATAAAAGGAAATCCTTTGATTCTTGCTTGTTTGTGTTTAATTGTATGTTTCTTGTGTGTTTTCTGATTTTATCTTGCATCTTCCTTCAATTTCCCTATCTTTTTGTTGAATTTAGAGTTGATTTGAGTACAGATTGTTCTTCATGTTCTTCGTGCTCTTCATGAAACTCATAGCACTGCTAGAAAATTTCTGAGTTTGATCCATAACAATACTGTCTGGAGAGAATTGGGACATTTGTGAAAATATCAAAAGATTTTGGTCCTAAAAGAGAAAATACAAAGGACCAAAGAGCAAAATTTTAAAAAATATTTTGGGGTCAAATAAAAATATCAAAAAATATGAGAATCCAAGTATAAAAAAAGTGACAATTAATTTTATCAGCTTTATTTCCTAGTGTGTGGTTATTTTTGCTTTATAGTACTTTCATTTTGCATAATTACAGTGGTCTATACTAGCCAAAAACAAAATTTACAACATTAGAAGAGACATCTTGCATTTTTTTTCTTTTCCTATTTGTCTTTTTTTGTCATTCCTTTTGAGTAGTACTTTCTTTTTGAATTACTGCTTGTCTTATAAACTTCTAAGGTTTTGTTTTAGAGTTTTCTTTTTTCCTTGACTTCTTAAGTTGAGTTTGGATTTGCTGTATCTTTCACTTTGGATTCTCCTTGAATTGAAATCTTTGGTTGATTTCAAGGGTTAAAGAAGATTTAAAAAGTGGAAAAAGACATGAGTGAACCTTATATAAAATAAGTCTTACAAGTGTGAAACACGAGTGTTTAAGAGTGTAAACACTTAGTGAGTGGCAAGGTCCAATATTTTTTTTGTTTTACTAATATTTTCTTGTAGCAAAGGTGTCTAAAAGTGATAGTGATCAACCTTTTCCTAGATCCGCTAGGCCAATGGCTTCATTGACTAAGCAAATGGATAAGTTGCAAACAAATGTGAAAAGGATGGGAGACAAATTTGATGAGATACAAAGAAACACTCAAGAGTTGAGTGGGAGAATGGAAGACATGGAGAGAATGAGACATCACCGGTCACCTCATTCTTCTCAAGGGAGTGATGATGGCTATTGAGATTGTAGAAGACATAGGCATAGGAGAAATAGGGATGCATGGATGATGTGAAGGTCAAAATTTCCAAGTTCCTAGGTGCTTAGGATCTGGAGGCTTACCTTGATTGAGAGATGAAAGTGGACCAATATTTTATTGCAACACTTTTAGTGAAGAAAAGAAAATGAAGTTAGCTAGCTTAGAATTTGAGGGATATGCCTTGGTGTGGTGGCATCAAACCCAAGTGGATAAAGAAAGATTGAGAAGACATAGACCAAAAACTTGGGAGATAATGAAGAGAATCATGAGGGAGAGATTTGTCCTGCCTCAATAATAAGGGAAATGCATAACAAGTTACAAAGGCTTTATTAAGGAAGTGAAAATGTTGATGATTATTACAAGGAGATGGAAATTTCTTTGATAAGAGCAAACATTAAAGAGACTAATGAGGCTACGATGACTAGATTTTTGAATGGCTTGAATAAGAAATTCAAGATGTTGTAGAGCTTCAAATCTACAACACCATGGATGAACTTATACATAGGGCTGTGAAAGTGGAGCAACAATTGAAAAGAAAACAAGCCTACAAGAAGTCTTCATATGGTTATTCATCTTGAAAGGATAAGGACACTTACAAGAAGGAGGGTTCTTCTTCACAACATATTGAAAAGAAGTCTTCAAGAGGTAATCCTACTTCTCCTACTCAACCTCCTTCCAATAAATCTAGTTCCATTAAATGCTTTAAGTGTTTGGGAAAGGGTCACATTGCTTCCCGATGTCCTAACAAAAGGACTATGATTGTGTTGGAGAATGGAAAGCTGGATATTGAGTCATCTAGGAGTTCTCATAGTTCCTCTAGTGAAGGTGAGGATGATGGTTTTTTTTCACTCAGGAAAGGGAGATGTTTTGATGGTAGAAAGACTCATGGGAAACTTGTGCAAAGATAAGAGAAAAAAATTTCCATTCTAGATGCTTGGTGAATAGAAAGGTTTATTCTCTAATAATTGATGGAGGAAGTTGTACCAACGTTGGAAGCACTAGATTAATGGAGAAGCTTGATTTAAAAACCGCCCCTCACCCTAAACCTTATAAGTTGTAATGGTTGAGTGACAATGGTGAGTTGGTTGCGGATAAGCAAGTGTTGCTTACATTCTCCATTGGAAAGTATGTTGATGGAGTGTTGTCTGATGTTGTTTCCATGGAAGTCGGCCATGTGCTACTTCGAATACCTTTGCAATATGATAGAGATGTTGTCTACAATGGGGTCACAATCACTATTATTTCCTTTATAAAGGAAAAAAGGTAGTTCTCTCACCTTTGTCTCCAAGTGAGGTGTGTGAGGATCAAATAAAAATGAGATTGAAAAGAGAAAAAGTAAAGAAATTCAAAGAAGAAGAAAGTCCTTTGAGAGAGAAAAGCCAAAAATAAAAAGATGGCAAAAGGAGTGAAAAGAGAGAACAAAAGAAAATAGACAAAAGGAGTGAAACACAATTAGTAATAAAAGAGAGATTCTTCATCAATCCTAAGGAGGTCAAAAGAGTGATGCTAGCTAGACAACAAATGTATTTACTCATTCCAAATTACATGTGTTTGTCTTGTAGTGCCCTTGAGTTGCCTCAAGATTTTGATACACTCTTAAAGGAGTTTAAAGATGTCTTTCCATCAAACATACCACATGGCTTGCCTCCTTTAAGAGGAATTGAGCATCAAATTGATCTTGTTCTGGGAGCTTCATTTCCTAATAGGGCTGCCTAGAGGAGTAATCCATAAGAGACCAAGGAAATTCAAAAGCAAGTGGAAGGGTTGTTGCAAAGAGGATGGGTGAAGGAAAGCTTGAGCCCAGGTGCAATGCCGGTCATCTTAGTCACCAAGAAAGATGGCACTTAGAGGATGTGCACGGATTGTAGACCCATCAACAAAATCATTGTGATGTATAGACATCCTATTCATAGATTTGATGATATGTTGGATCAACTTCATGGTTCTTATGTTTTTTCCAAAATAGATTTGAAAAGTGATTACCATTAAATTAGAATGAGACAACGCGATGAATAAAAAATTGCTTTAAAAACTAAGTTTGGATGTTATGAGTGATTGGTCATGCCTTTTGGCTTAACCAATGCACCAAGCACTTTCATGAGCCTCATGAACCATGTTTTGAGACAACTTATTGGCAAATTTGTGGTTGTTTATTTTGATGATATATTGATTTATAGTCTAACAATGAATGACCATTTATACCATGTTAGGAGTTTCTTGGAAATGTTTAGACATTTAAACTTGTTTGCTAATAGGGATAAATGCACATTTTGCACCAATCAAGTAGTGTTTTTAGGTTTTTTTGTGAGTGCTAAGGGAGTCCAAGTGGATGATGATAAAATTAAGGCTATTAGAGATTGGCCCACACCCAAAAACGTGAGTGATGTGCGGAATTTCATGGGTTGGCTAGTTTATATAGAAGATTTGTTAAGGAATTTAGCATCATAGCATCTCCATTGAATGAAATTGTTAAGAAAAATGTGGAATTTAAGTGGGAGAGTGAACAAGAGCATGTGTAACGACCCGCCTCGTCGCTGCAATATCACTAACTCTTAATCGTGCATATCTCAATTTTAATAAAAACTTCATTAATTTGATTATGAAAATGGTAGTAAATTTTTCACGATAATACAATTATCATAAACATATTGTACTTACATAATTAAATACCTATGTACATATATATTAAATCAGTACATCTCATCTACATGTTAGAACTTCCTTTAGTTTTACGTGTATATACATCTGAAATTACATATCAAACAAAAAGCCAAAGAACTAACTAAAAAAGAGTTTTTTAACAAAACATAACTCTTTCTCCAAAAAATTCAACGTCATCATGTCGGCTTAGCAGCTCCAGCCAAAAAGAAGATCTCCCTCCAAGGTCACCTACTGCTGCTCATCTGCTCACACGAACGAAAGTTCGCGATCATCACAGGTACCAACCACACGATACAACAAATGTAAGGGTGAGTTTATAATATAAAACCAACAAACATAAAATAGCAGCAATTGGGAATGAAACAACAGTACCCACTACAATCATTAACAAAAATCCATTATTCCAATACATACTCAACAAACCAATCATCCAATGCATTTTACAACTCAAACAATCATACATAGAATGATGCATGCACCTGACTCATCTATCAGCATGCAATGTGGTACCATATCCTGGAAATAGCCTCTCACAGGAAAAATGATTCACCGCCTATCAGGGTCACCCTATCGTACACTGACCATTCCCCCACCCGGTGATCAGCCAGTGTCACTAGGGAATTCCAAACCTGATGACCCCTTAGTACCTGGGTTTTCAACCCACTGAAACCCACAAGTATGCGCGTGCCTTCATTTTATTTCCATCTATGCACATGAAATATGAAACATGAGCATCATCAATGCATGACCCGGCTAGGAACAAATCCTTCCTCGCAAGGGTAACCCGTCATGCACCCATGTACATACATAACACACCAATGTGGACTCTAATAAGTGTCATATTTTATTTAATTTAAGGATTTTAATGTTAACACTTATCTTTTGATTTAAAAGTATTTTCTTGTAAACTTACTCTAAACCTAGTTGATTTGTATTTGGTACTTATATAAATTATGTTTTTTACATTTTGGAAGATTAATTCAATCAAATATGGTATTTTAATAGTTATCAAGTGTATCAAGGCATCCAAAGCAAACAAAAAGGCAAAAGGGGGCAAAAAGGACATTTCCTGAATAAAAATGGCCCAGAACTCACCCAGGCCAACATATTAAAGCTTTAACTTGCTTGGGCGAGTGATTTATGCAAAAAATGGTCGCCTGGGTGAATAGTTGTTTCTAGAAAGGTGTTTTAACTCACCCAGGCGAGTGAAAATAGCACAATTTGGTCGCCTGGGCAAATGGAGCCATCAGCAAGAAGCATTAAACTCGCCCAAGCGAGTTAAACAAGCACAAAACACTCGCCTGGGGGAGTGAACATCACCAACTTCCAAATCCTATATATAGCTATACAAGGGTGAACCAAAGGCATGCTTGGAAGGCCATAGTGAGTGAAAACACGAACTAGCAAGCCTTAGGAGCCTAGAAAGATTGAGAGGAAGTGAGAAATTGGTGAGGAAACTCTACCGGAGTGATTCGGAGATCGCCTCTTTATCATGTATTCAGTTGATCTTGTGCTTTCCACAATGATCAGCTAACTTCTCTAAGGATTTGATGTAATCTTCTAATCTTAAGTATCTCTTTTAATATTTATTTGTGCATGAATCTTTTCTATTTATTATTGGTAATTTCATTCCATACTTAATGCTTGATTCTAATTGATCACTAGTTTCATGAAATAAGGTTATAACTTTAACTGGAAAGTACTCTTAAAACTTGAACTGAATAACTTTACTCTTTATGTTACATTGCTAGGAATAGAGCATAACGTTTAGATTGCAAATAGCACACGATTATGATTGTAATGCTGGGGTATTTATTTCATATGCGAGGAATTGATATTTGATAAATATTCTTAGGATTCTCAAATGCGAGGGATCGATTTGGGATGATTTTATGTGTGCATCAATAATAATAGAAAATGATTTATGCATGGTAATATTAATTGAATACTAAGGGTATGAATGACGAAATCCAATCCTACACTTTTCTTGAATTAATTAAACTCGTTTATTAATTTCCGTAATTCCAACGCACTTAATTTATCATTTTTGCTTTTTCTTTAAATTTCGTAATTTCTGTTATTTCACAAATACATGAAACTCTGCTCACACTCATTGTACATAACTATTAAACTGTTAAGTTTTATTTGGATTAATTGAGTAACTCAAGTCCCTGTGGAAAAGATCTTTTATAAATTCTGTAACCTGTAACGACAATTGGTACGCTTGCCAAAAGTCTAACAGACTCACCGATGCAGTGACCATAGCTAGGAACAAATCCATCATCGCAAGGGTAACCAACCGGTCATTGCACCCCACGTGTACATACACAACCTACAACCATGGGCACCATCAATGTATGACCTGGCTAGGAACAAATCCTTCCTTGCAAAGTTAACCCGTCATACACCCCCCATGGGTATCCATGTATATCCACACACAATGACATTGTTCACATCAACATTATCTCTCATCAATGTCATTATCAACCTCAACATCATATCATTTCAATATCATCATCATGCATATCAATATTATCTCATTTCAACATCATCAACTACATCAATGGCATCTCAATTTCAATATCATCAACAACATCACAAGCAATCACATTTCACATCTATACATAATACATATGCCTGAGATTCACATTCCCCAAGTCTTCAGACCACCCAAATTTCATACATTCACAATTCATCATATCACAAGACTAATATTTTTAGGAAAATTCTAAATTAAAGAGAATGAGTACAATATATAAAACACACTCTTATGCCCATTTAAAAAATTTAATAAAGAATCAAATAGGAAAACATATTATATAATTTTGAGCAGTCTCCTCTGTAATTAAGACTTTTTCCAAAAATCCAATCATTACAACAACAATATTATTCACAGTTTATCCATCAACAAGCCAATTCATTGCATCCCATTAGTTAAAAACACAGTTTTTCTTGAAAACGAGCATACACAGGAACAAACACACATCAATCATAAATACATCACATCCCATTAGTTAAAAATGTAGTTTTTCTTGAAAACCAGCACACAGCAGGGACAAGCAGATATCCTTATAGTTAGACTCCCTGGCCCCCAACTATGGTATCTAAACTATTACCAATATAATAAATTCCCCTTACCTAACTAGGAGTTCTCCCTATTACAGTCTAACGGTGTTGTTTCGCGATCCTTCAAGTATGCGTGCTTGTTCGAATGCAGAGTTCTACATACCAAATTGAAGATAATTTAGTATAGATTTCCAAGGTAAGATCAATATTAACATTTGGGGTCAAATACCCACTCAAATCGAAAAGGGGCTAAACGGTGTTTTGGGAGTTAACATCAAAAGACATCATTTTGAAATTCTGATCACACCAATGTGACCAGGGTTCAACAAGGATCATAGAAATGACATCAATTTCATAAAGAGGAGACTTTTAAAACATCTCATTTTTAAAGGGTTTTCAAAGGATGTGTAAAACTTCCAACAACGGTATCCAACACACAAGAGACACTAAGAGAAGCTTAAACTAGCTAGAAGAAGACAAAGAAAACTAAGATTACCTCAAGGAAACCAAGAAAGGAGGATTTGAGGCTCCATTCTATACCAAACCTTTGAGAAGAGTTTCAAAGATTTAGCTCCGATTAAAGGGTTCCTATCCGTGCGGTGGTCTCATGACAAGCAACGGCGGCCCGTGGTGGTCACCGGTGGCCTTAGGTGGTGGAGGATGATGGTGGGACGTTGGGGGAAGGATTAAGAAAGGAAAAAAGCTTCATTTTCTTAATTGTCGCTTCTGGTACGTATTTATCACCGCCTTGACTCGCCCAAGAGAGCAAAAATGCCTGCAAAATTCGCATGGGCGAGCTGACCAAATTTTAAAATTTATGCTTCTATGAGAAAATTAATGTCTCAAGTTCCAGACATTATTTTGACAATCCCAACGGTCAAAAGTTACATGTTTGGGTTAGAAACCTACCTTTAAAATTTGACAACTATCCAACGGTTAACCAATCCATAATCCATAATGGTGATTTTACTAAAACATGTTTTTGGGTCAATTTGAAATTACACAATTTCAACGCAGCTCAAACAACTTCACATAACTTGGCATCTACACCAAGTAATTGCGCATGGATAATTCACATAACGTTTCAATTAATCCTAATTAATAAATTAATCAAATTATACAAGGAATACATCACACATATATTTTAAGTTATCAAAATTTCAGGGTGTTACAGAATGCCTTCAAAGAATTGAAGGAAAATTTAACAAAATGAACCCATTCTTACTATATCAAATTTTTTAAATCTTTTGACATTGAATGTTTTGCATCCAATGTTGGCATAGGTACCGCATTGTTACAAGAAGGTCACCTAATTGCTTATTTTAGTGAAAAACTTAAAGGTGTTATCTTCAATTATTCCACCTATGACAAGGAACTCTATGCACTTATTAGAACTTTGCAAATTTGGCAACACTATCTCCTTCCTAAGGAGTTTGTGATTCATAGTGACCATGAGTAACTCAAACATTTGAAAAACTAAGGAAAGATTAATAAAAGGCATGGCAAATGGGTAGAGTTCTTGGAACAATTTCCTTAGGTGATTAAACACAAGCAAGGCAAGGCTAATGTTGTGGCCGATGCACTTTCAAGGAGATATGCTTTAATCTCCATGCTTGAAACCAAGATGTTTGGATTTGATCACATAAGGGACTTGTATTCTCAAGACCATGACTTCTCTAAATTGTTTGAGTTGTGTGAAAAGAGGTCTTACCAAGGTTTCATTAGGCATGATAGATATTTGTTTAAAAATAAAATATTGTGTTTGCCTCAAAGTTCTTTGCGTGAACTCATGATTTATGAAGCTCATGTTTGCCTCAAAGTTCTTTGCGTGAACTCATGATTTATGAAGCTCATAAAGGAGGCTTAATGGGAAATTTTAGGGTAGAAAAGACTTTAAACATTTTGCATTAACATTTCTTTTGGCCTAAAATGAAACAAGATGTTTTCAAATTTTTTTTCTAATTGTATTGTGTCGGATAGGGATTTCAAGTTTTTTAGCCACTTTTGAAAAACTTTGTAGGGAAAACTTGCAACTAAGCTTATTTTCTCCACCACGTGTCATCCTTAAATTGATGGCAAACTGAGGTAGTCAATAGAACACTCTCACAACTTCTAAGATGCTTCATCAAAGGTAATTTGAAAACTTTGGAAGAATGGTTACCTCATGTCGAATCTGCTTACAACAGGGTAACCAACTCTACCGTGAAAACACAATGAACACACTACAAATAAACCAAGCGGTGGGCGAATTCGTTTAAAATAGGTATTTAAAATTTTCTCAAACAAATTGTGAAATTAAAACTTGGATCGTATCACTTAAACACCTTTTGAAAAATCCAGAATTTTTCTTTCAATCAAGATCAACCTTGATATGCATGTAATGATAGAAATATTTTCTTTGCTAATAATATTTTGATTACCCAAGTACAAGCAATGAAATATACACAGAATTAGAACAAAAGACTCAACAATTTATACTAGTTCACCTCTCTAACATGGAGGCTACATCCAATGCCTTCCAACCAACACTAGGTTAGAGTTTTCACTATATCAAAATATCTTTTACAAGCAATTTACAAGTGATTATCTTTGTCAACCTTAGATAAAGAATTTGAATTCTAAAACACTACTAGAAAACAAATCACAAAGATCCTAAGAACCATACACAGATCTTTAACCCTAGAGAACTCTACTCTAGAAAGCTTGAAAAGAAACACTTTGATATATCACAACAGAATTTTGATACACAGAAAAATTCTAAAAAAAGATTCAAGAGAGACACTGTAACACCCTCAGATTTCAATATATGTGTGCATTATTTGGTAAATA
>CM023956.1:16628018-16670034 GCA_013407115.1 Glycine latifolia | reverse complement strand
TGTGATCCTTCAATGTATGAATGAATGAATGAAGTTACCAATCAATCAAGTTGAATGAAATTCAAAGCTCAGAATCAAAACTCTTGAAAACCCTTCTTTTCTTTAACACATCATCTCAAAAAACTCAAAAATCTTGATCTCATAAGATGTGTTTCACACTCAGAACAAATCAATATTTTGGGCTCTTAGAAAGCTTAGTATCTTTTGGGTAATTCACACATATATATTCAGAACAATTCGTTCTATGTCTATTTATGGAGAGCAGACACATAAAGCTTTTATAGAACTGATTTAACTGACAGTAATCAATTAAAACAATAGTGTAATCGATTATTTTATCATATGTAATTGATTAAAATACCAGATAATCGATTAATATGTTCTTGAGCTTTCTGGAAAAGATTTCATGAACAAGATAATCGATTAATACACAATGTAATCGATTAAAGCAGTCTTCATATATGTGAAATAAGATGTAATGATCGATTACATAAGACTAGTAATCGATTAAACCAATAAAGCTCAAAATATGAATTATGCCTGTGTAATCGATTACTGATTGTGGTAATCGATTAAACCAGTAATGCATCAAATTTAAAGAACTAAGATAATCAATTTCATACTGCACTATGTAATCGATTACAAGAAACCTGTAATCGATTAATATGTTCTTCATGGCTTTTTCCAGATTTAGAAAAAAGCCTTTTAATCGATTAAAACACTATGTAATCGATTAAAGCAGAAAGTTTTAATTTTTCCAAAAACCATAACCATGAGAACTTAGCTTTTTTTTGAAATCATTGAATTGCTTTAGTACTTTAATCAAAAACATGTATGCATGAGGATGAGAATGCAAATGCAATGCAAGGATCACAAGGCAATGAACTTGAACCACTTAGACAAATTACAACTGCCTTCAAATTGATTGGGCATGTAAAAAGCTAAAACACCAAGCCATTACTTCATCCTTGCTTTAATCTTCTTGCAGTTTCCCCTAAATCCAACATACCGCTTCTTTTTCTCCTTTTTATTTTATTCCCTTACCTAATGATTCTTCTATTTTGAGTAAGGATGGGCTTTCTAGAGCCACTTTTGCTAGGGATCTCCATGAAAAGGTGCATAATCAAATTGAAAAGAAGATGGAGCAATATGCACGATACGCCAACAAAGGGAGAAAGCCCATGGTACTTGAACTAGGAGATTGGGTTTAGGTATATCTAAGGAATGATAGGTTTCCTTCCTAGAGGAAATATAAACTCCAACCTAGGGGTGGTGGTCCTTTCAAGGTCTTTGAGAGGATTAATGAAAATACCTACAAGATTGACTTGCCAAGTGAGTATGGGTGAGTTATAGTTTTAATGTGGCTGATCTTTCTTCTTTTGATATAGGTATTTTGGATTCAAATTTGAGGATGGATTATTTTCAAGAAGGAAGGGATGATAAAGGACTATCCAAAGAGCATAAAGATCTAGAAGCATTCCATGAATTGAAGGGTCCAATGACAATGTCCAAAGCCAAGCTTCTACAATAAGAGATGACCAAGAGAATCAAGGCTGGACTACTTATCAAAGGCAAGGATGGAGGATGCCATAAAGAGCTGAATTGGAGCATATTGATGGTTGTTGAACAACTCGCTTAGCGCACCTTTCGCGCTTAGCACAATTCCTTGGCAAAGAGTTAATTGGGCTTAGCGCGCATATCTCGCTTAGTGTAATGCCTTGGCTCACTTAGCACGCATGTCACGCTTAGCACAATTCCTTGGCAAAGTGTTTTGGGCTTAACACGCGTGGCTCGCTTAGCGTGCAACATCTATGAGGATTTTTGTATTTCTTGTTTATTTATGTAATAGGTCTCAATGTAGACTAAAATAGGCCTAAACTGTGTAATTAGTGTGTTAATAGAGGCTTAGCTCTATAAGTAATCAGATATTTCTATTTTTGGGACAACTTTTGATTAATGAAATTAAGATTTTGCTTGAATTGAGAGCTTAGCCTCTTCTTGGTTCTTGACTGAACTCAAACCGATTCTTATCAAGGAAGCTTTTCTTTGTAGCGAATCCTCCTCCGACTTATCACTCTATTACAAATCATGGCATCATTCATTATCATCTTCTTATTCTTATCCATTTTATGTTTTTAAGTTCTAAAAAACTATCCACAGAATCTTGAAATTTGCATCCAAAAATGGTCCAATCCAAGCATTCATGTCTTGGTCGTCACCACTAAGGCTCAATAACAATCTTTACGTTCATACCTTGACAGTATTACAATATGACAATTATCAATTAATAACATAACACAGTTTGACACATGTATATAATAAGAATACATACACACACACACACACACACACACACACATATATATATATATATATATAATTAAAGAATATTTGTAATATAAAATCAATAACACCAGTGGAACCTAGGCTCAGTAATTAACTAATGGATTCATGACATATACATATAATGAATTCAAGATATATCTATATATAATGTATATATTAGACACATATATGAAAGAAAAATCCTCTCAATCAATTTCATGCAAGATCTCACAATAATACTATGATATCTAATTTTTTATAACTACACAAGGATCAATTCACGCAATTATCAATGTATCAATTATCAATTTATAACTAGTAAATTCAAGAAGACACTTTCCAAAAACATTTATACCATTAAAGCTTAGAAAATTTTTATTTTACTCACCTCTTAAAGACCTCTATAAGCCTCTAGATGTTCCCACATCATATCTCTATAGTCAGGCCATGTTTTCTTCCTACGCATCCTCTTGTTTCTCAGTTTTTCTATCTCTCATTTTTCTTTCATTAACACCCTCTTCTAACCTTTCTTTATACTAATTGCTAACAACTTATTTCTAGCAACTTAATCATCTAATTATTAAGGGGTCCATTCTTACATCAACGGCTACTACAACGAAGGCGCAGCAGGTGATCCAGTTGTCAGAGTTAGAGAGGTGAACCGCATCAAGAGCGGGAGCGGCGAGACGATGTTCAAGGTGGTCCGCCGCACCAGCGGGCGCGTGTACGCGCTAAAGGTGATATACAGTCACCAAGATGAGTCGGTGTGGCAACAGATCCACAGGGAAATCCAAATCCTCAGTGACGTAGATGATCCGAACATGGTGAAGTGCCATGAGATGTACGATCAGAATAGCGAAATCCAGGTGCTGCTGGAGTTCATGAACGGAGGGTTCCTGGAGGGGAAACACATCCCGCAAGAGCAACAGCTGGCAGATGTGTCTCGGTAGATTATGAAGGGGCTAACATACATAGACTGGTGGTACATCATGCATAGGGACATCAAGCCCTCAAATCTGCTGATAAACTCGCGGAAGCAGGTGAAGATCACTGAGTTCAAGGTGTATCAGATTTTGAATCAGACGAAATTTTGAAAATGAAGAAATTTAATCTTTATCCAAACACAGAATTTTGAAAATGAAAGAATTTCAATTGAAGCATTTAAAATTCTTTAAAATTTAAAATTGCCTCATCCAAACATACTCTTAAAGAAATGATCTTTCCTAACATATTATTCCATACATACAAATTTGAAGGTAAAACACCTGACCACATACTTACAGGACATCATTATTTATCAGTCATAATTAGATGTTATATTCATGAGCTTAATCTTGGAGTTTCTCGCTAGGGTAGAAGTTAGCCAGTATAACTCAATTTAGATAAATGTTTTAAAAGTATTAATGAGAGAATAAATATAAAAAAATATAATTAAGTAATTATTTTACGAAGTTAAAAATTAATTTATGAATCCCAACTCTATTTAAAGTTAAGGGTGATATATATATTAAAATAGCATGCATAAATTAATTTTAACTTGCACAAGAAGTTTAATTAGCTTTATCTCCAAAATGGGTTTTTACCATTAACTCTGTTTTTTCCTTTGATTTCAGGTGGCCAACAAAAGCTCAAATATGCAGATTGGTTATTGTTATGGGGATGAGAAGCC
The DNA here is from genome assembly GCA_013407115.1 of Glycine latifolia. NCBI lineage: Eukaryota > Viridiplantae > Streptophyta > Magnoliopsida > Fabales > Fabaceae > Glycine > Glycine latifolia. The sequence continues at coordinate 16,666,040 of CM023956.1, read as the reverse complement.
CCAAAAAGGATTAAAGTTTTTCTATGATGAAATAACCATAATCACACTAGAATGGGGGTTGAATAATGTGTTAATCAAAGATAGTGACTTTTCAAACGTTTATCATAGGTTAAGACATGTGTGTGTGTATGTGTGTGTGTGTGTCTTAACCTATTTTGATAAAGTCATCCCCTAAAAAGAACCAAGTTCTGATAAAGCCAAGTTTGTCATCCAATTAATATGTAAAAGAGGGATAGTTTTTCAAGCAAACACTTGGTATGAAAAGAATGGTAGAAAGCGTTGAAAGAATGTTTAATAAAACAATTAAGGAGAGACATAGAAACACTTGGTTTATACTAGTTCACTCAAACAGAGCTACGTCTAGTTCTCCGTTAAACAACAGTAAAGGGTTCCGCTAATAAAAAAATTGATTACAAAACAAATATGTTGTCCTGCCGCTTATGGCTATACAAGTATTCTTCTAGCCACTTCTGGCACTATCTTTGACTTCCCTGAATCTATGAAAACCCAAGTATTGTTTAATACTAAGCCACTCTTGGCTTTCACAAATAGTAGTTTGAATGAATACAAGTAATCAATAACACTCAATGAGTGGATAAACAATAAAGCTCAAGTACAAAGTAACATTGCTTAGCAAATAATAAACAATGAAAGCTTATATGAATCATCCAGTGATTTCTGTAGAGTATTTCTTCAGATATATTCTTGTTTTATTTTTATATTTTCGTCCACTATCTTTTTGGGTAAAGTTGGCCTTTTATAGACTTCAGTGAACGATCCTTTATGGGATTAGTGCTAAGTCCTTGAAATGATTGTTGTCTCAGACTGGGAGATAAGGCTATGCGGCATGCTCTGATTTGAGAGGAAAGGAACAAAGGTACAGATAACAATATGTGCTTCTTGTCCTCGATGAAAATGATCCTTCCGTAATATTCTTTGTATACCTTCTATTCTCTTTTGTCCTATCATTTCCTTAAATTCAAATGCTAACAATTCAAATAAAGATAGGCTTATGAGAAAAAATACATATACTTCCCTTTTTGGCTAGCATAACCTTTTCGTACTACGTTGGTCATAATGAAAGTGTGTACGAACGAGACTTATACCAATTGGATGTGAGTGTTGATTATACTTAGTGTATAACATTGGTTAATATAAGGATTGGACGTTCTTGGTTTTATAGCGTGTTGGACACTAGTTAATAATTAACAGAACATTTTCCTTTTTGAATATGGATGAAATATGTAGATAATGTTTAAGTCCTTTAACAAATTTGGTCTTGTCCACTTGTCAAAATTCATTAATTTATCAACAATTTATACTTTTTTTTTATCATCAAAATCTAAAATAGGTCTAAGTGGTCGTTCAGACTTAACAATCTCCCTTTTTTTATGATGACAAACAATATAAATTTTGACTAACATAAAAACACAATTAGGATGATAAGAGTGTTGAGAAACATGATTATGAGATGTGTAATGCACTTAAACTCCCTCGAGTTCAGCATAGCATGATGATGGTATATATATTAATAAAATACAAAATCATGCTAGCATATATATATATAATAAAATACAAAATCATGATGATGGTATATATATTAATAAAATACAAAATCATGGTAGCGAAAAACAATATAAAATACTCCAAACCACTTTTATTTATCATGTTTTGCTTGCAACCAAAATTTGTTAGCCTCCCCCTTTTGTCATAAACAAAAAGACGATGGATTTAAGGAGAGAAATAATGACAGACATCGTAGTCAGTCTTAAACTTGAGGTAGTGGTGGAGGTTAAGTAGGTGGAGATGAAAGGTTGAGGTGGAGGTGTTGGTTCAATGGACCTTGGTGTTGGTTCAAGTGTGGGAGGTACAAGTGTAAGCATGGGTGCAGGTGCAGGTGCAGCAAGAGCTCCAAGCATAGTTATTTGAGCCTGTTGAAGATTCTAAAGAAGAACAACACCAAGGTTGGAAAACAAGGTAGGGATTGCATTTTGTATGGAGAGTATAAACTGCTCATTTTCTTGTCTTTCTCATTTAGCAAAGGATTCCATGGCTTGACCAATCATGTGTTGCACCTGATCTTTAGTTATTGTAGTAGGGGGTGCATAGTCCAAAGGGGCAAGTCCTAAGTTGGTGGAGTAGACAACAACAACATCAGGTTCACCATTTTCTCTAGATGTAGCTTCATTTGAGATTGTAGAGTGTTTGGACATAGGTTCCTTGTCTTGAGGGACAACCTCACACACAATGGTGTCGTCCATAACTATAGCAGAAGCTTCAACTTGGATTGAAGCAACCTTCTCCTTAGTGATAGCAGCAACAACAAGCTCTTAATCTTTTTTCTCCTTTTAAAGATCATGGAGCTTGGTCACATGATTGATGAGTTTGTGTACTTGCATCTTGGAGACATCATAGGTTAATTCATGTTGAATGGTTAGAAGAGTCTGCAGTTGTTTAATGAAACTGTAGTTGTCAGTATCGTTGGTGAAGCATATACAAGCATCATCAAAGTGATATGTCCTAATTGGACGCAAAACGTGAATGAAGTCATGGTGATCAATGTTGTCACTTCCATCATAACCAAATGAGAAGGCCTTCAAGGTGTCAGCCCACGCAATCTGATTCCAGAAGGTCTTGGCATCATATGTGTCTAGAGCACGAACAAGCTTTTTCCCACTAAACAAGGAACTCCAATTCCTTAGATAGTTTACAACTCCAACCTTTACCTACCTTAAGGGCATTTCTTCAATGTAATATAGCTTGAATTTTTTTTTAGCAGCATCCCAAATGGGTAGACGAGGACACACCTTATCAACAACTATCTTGATATCAGTGGCCTTTGAGATGTGCAAACCCGGTGGGTAGACATTGGCTTGATTTCTCACATACATTTACACATGGAGGTTGACAAGAGAAGAGTAGTCTTCTAGAGAGAGATCAATATATATTGGATGTACAAGTAGAAATCTTGTAAATGGCGTCCACAGGACACACTCGTTGTTGGGTGCCAGGTGCAAGCCAATATGGTTGCATCTTTATAACTTGTGGCTGAATCGGACATGTCCACTAGGAAGCTGTAGATGAATTATGAAATCTAATGGAAGAACCTAGAAGGTGTCAAATGGTGTGTGCACATAATCATGTCTCATCCATTCTGATGTTTGCACTAAGATGCACTCTCTAGGAATGGGTTCTTCATGGATGATGTTAGAGAGGGAAGATACATATAGTGGATTACCTTCAATTAATGCTAGAGGAAGTCTCGGAGCATCCATTAAGGGTTCCTTCTGTTGAAATGATCTTCTAAATTTCTCGAGGCATATAGGAGATAGAGGTAGACGCAATTTAGGTGTGGGAAAGAGATGCTTGTGTAAAAGGGAAACAAGACCATCGTTCGTGGACTTACTATTAGGGGATGAAGATGCAGAATTCTCCTAGTTGCCAGTAAAGGAGACCATCGTCCACTATTTCTCACCAATCTTAGGATTTGCTTTGATAGCCCTTGTCTCTATGCATCTCGGGATAGTGAACGAAATGATAGACTTTTTGAGTGCAAGAGCTGATTGGACAGGTTTTGCTCGTTTTGGGGCAAGAATAGCTTGGGTCGCAGCCTTTCACTTCTAAGCAACCTACACATGTCCCTCATCCTCTTCATCATTTTCACTTAAGTCTTTCAACCTTTGTGGTACAGTCTTTTCTTCGGCTGGACGCACCAAATTGCTGATGTCTTTTCTTGGTCTTTTTCTCCTTTGCAATCAGTTCCTCCTTTTCTTCTTTCCTTTGTGATTTCTTCCTTGTATTTTTTCTTTTTTTGTTGGTCATTCATGATCTTTTGAATTTTCTTGGCAATGCCAAAGCTATTGAGACCTCTGTCTTTAGCAGTGATGGCCTTAGCAAGCCTTTTCTGCTTCTTTTTGTTTAGTGTGTCTAGGTTCACCTAAGGAGCTTCCATGAGGTTTTGTTCTAAGGCAACCTTCATAGCTTTTGGGTTAGTTTTGCTAAGTTTTTGTTGTTTAGCAGCAACTAAACCTTTGGCTATAATGGTGCTCTTAGAGTCATCATTCATCTTGTCAAACATGTGATAAACGCCTTGATCCAAAAGCACCTTGTTCATTAGGGTAGAGCATAGTAGATGTCATCCATACTACTTAAGCCCTTCATATTCCTTGGAATGTTAATGTAGATTGTGTGGGGCAAGTCAAATGAAAGATTCTCCATTAAGTGGAAGAGCACAACCTTATGGAGATCTGACAGAGATGTCTTTGACCCTGCTTACTAGAGAACACTCTTGTTAAGAGTGTTGGCCCTCACATGCATTAGGTTGTAGATGATAATCTTTTGTTCATCGACTTTGTTAGGATTTTCCTTGTACATTTACCTTGCAGCTTGGGAGTCATAGTTCTTCTCCAATCCGTCTTGACAGGTGCTTCCTTCACGAAGGCACCTAGTCGCTTTGGCAATCGAGTCGCTAGAGAGCACCACCTTGGTTCCCAGAACCTTGGACACAATCACTTACAGTTTGCAAACTCAACATTCCTCTAGAATGTTCCGATGAATTCTAGATAGATTGTTTGAGGCTTATTGAAGAAGTTCCTTGCACCATAAAAGATTATCAAAGAAGAGTCTCGTTGAGTTTGAGACCAACCTTCTCAAGTTCTTGAATATCAAAGAAGTGTTCAACATGTATTGAGGGCTCATTGTCAGTATGAATGATCTCGGTAGTATACAAGTTTGAAGCAGCCATTGCAAAGAGTTGGAGTAAGTTCAGAGATAGGGTTTTGATCTCAAAAAGGAAGATGAAATGTTTTCATAGCTAGATTGAGAGTGACACCGAGAGTCTCATTGTTTTATGATTTTATTATGGGATTCTAAAAGCAATCATTAAGTCCACCACTCAATAGTTGACTCAGCAAAAAGCATTACAACGTTCTAATATAGAAAAACACTGTTTTACTTAATAAATATAAATGCATGAGTGAGCGTCCATATGTTGAACGTTGTAGGTGTGTGTTAAGACTCATTAGATATGTCCTCTGATGCAATAGTGGATGACATATAGGAATTAATTCATTCATTTATAAACACCATTCCAAGGTGATTTTTTACCAAAATCAACCTATCCTCAGTTATGGTTTTGTGAAAATGTCAACAAGTTGATCATCAATGGGTACAAACTGTAAATTCACTGTCCCATTTTGAACATGGTCTTTTATGAAATGATTCTTAATTTCTATAGATTAGCTCTAGAATGCAATGATGGATTTTTAGAAAGACTAATAGTAGCCTTATTATCGCAATAAATGGGAATTTTACTTTCATAGATGTTGTAGTCCTCAACCTGGTTCTTATCCAAAAAAGTTCACAGTAGCTTGTTGCTGACATATCTTCAGGTTTAGTAGTGGACAATGCAGTTGAGCCTTGCTTCTTGCATATCCATGCAACTAAGTTACCACCAATAAAGTGACAACTTCCACTTGTGCTCTTTCTTTCAACTTTGTCACTAGCGTAGTCAGCATCACAGAAACTTGTGAGTTTAAAAAATTTTCTTCTTTTGAACAAAAGACCAATATTAGAAGTTCCAATTAAATATCTTAAAATTCCTTTAACTACAGTTAGATGGACTTCCCTTGGTTCTTGTTGAAAATTCGCACATAGAAAAACATTGAACATGATATCAGGTTTGAAAGTTGTGAGATAAAGCAATGAATCCCATCCAGCTTTGTTGATTCTTCATGCAGTTCAAGGTATGTTGCAGGATGCATGGGTGTCTTAATTTCACATCGTTCATGTTGAATTTCTTCAACAATTCTTTCACATACTTGGTTTAGTGGACGTAGATACCATTGGTTGTTTGCTTTATTTGTAGTTCGAGAAAGAATTTTAGCTCTCCCTCCCATCATGCTCATCTCAAATTCTATTTGTGTTAGCCTAGAAAAATATTCACATAGCATTTCATTAGTAGCACCGAAAATAATGTTATCCACATATATTTGTACTAATAAAAACTAAGAATAATAATATTTTTTTTGAGTTATGTCAACTTTTCCATGCTCAAAGCCATTTTTCAAGAGAAACGAACTTAGTTTTTCATACCAAGCTCTAGGAGCTTGCTTGAGTCCATAAAAGGCTTTGTTGAGTTTAAAAACATAATGTAGAAAAGTTTCACTCTCAAATCCTGGAGGTTGTTCAACATAAACTTCCTCTTGGATTAATCTATTGAGGAATGCGTTTTTTACATCAATTTGATATAACTTCACATTGCTATAAGCTGCAAATGAAAGTAAAATGTGTTGTCTCTAAACGAGCTACTGGTGCATAGGTTTCTTTGTAATCTATACTTACTTGTTGTGAAATATCCTTTGGCAACTAACCTTGCCTTGTTTCTCACAACTTTACCATTTTCATCTAGTTTGTTGCGAAAGACCCATTTTTCTCCAATGACTTTCTTCTCTTTTAGTAGTTTTACAAACTTCTAAACATCATTGTTTTGAAACTGATCAAGTTCCCCTTGCATGGCTTTGATACAGTTATCATCTTACATTCCATCATCAATATGTTGCACTTCAGAGATAAAAGCAGTGTGCCCTTGTGATCTAAGTGATGATCTTGCTGAACACAATCTATTGGATCTCCAATAATTTGACTTTTTGGACGATTTATTCTCATGATGCGACCAGTGGGTTCCCTTACCTCTTCTTGGGGTTCTTGTTGGGTGGACGCTTCTGTTTCTATTCTGGTTCTAACTAGATGAACTTGTTTCTATTTTGTCATCATCCAGTCTGAGATCTGCAAAGGACTCTTCTAGCTTTGATAAATCTTTATCAGGCTTATTTTCGTTAAACTTCACACAACTAGCTTCTTTAAATGCTAAGGTTCTTCAGTTGTAAACTCTGAATGCCTTAGATGTTTCAGAGTATCCAAAAAATGTTCCATTATCACTTCTTAATTCAAATTTTACCAAGTTACCTTTTGTATTGAGAATGAAAAACATTTGCATCCAAATGGATGGAAGTATGATATGTTGGATTTTCTTCCTTTCCACAATTCATAAGGAGTTCTCTATTAATAGGTCTTATGTAAATTCTATTTTGAAGATAACATGCATTATTCACTGCTTCAACCTCGAAGTGCTTAGCGGTTGAATTATCATTAAGCATGATCTTGACCATCTCTTGTAGAGATCTATTGTTCCTATCAACTACCCCATTTTGTTGAGGTGTTGAAAATTTGTGAAGAATACCATTTTCTTCACAAAACCGTTGAAACTTGTCGTTTTCAAATTCTCCCCCATGGTCACTTTTGATTGAAGTAATGCATACTCCTATTTCGTTTTAAACACATTTACAAAATTTAAAGAAGATATTAAAAGACTCATCCTGCAATATTTATGGTCTGGAAAAGGAGACAGAGTTGTACCTTCTCAAAAACCACCATTTTGCATTTTTCATGTGCAAAGCTTTGTTGGGTTCTTCTTGGCCTTACTTTTTCTTCTCTTTGGATTTAGCTTATTGGATTAAGAAGAATTTATCTAGTAATAGGAAGGTTAAGCCAGATTGAAGTGTTCTGTTTAGAGCAACTATATGGATTATATGAAAGACTCAAAACAACAAAATATTTCAGGATGTTGTTCCTTGAGGGTGTTTAAACACAAGTTAACATGGTGCTTCAAGGCGTAAAGAGGGCTAGGTAGCAAAGAATTCCTCATAGGAAGCAAAACTATGTTTGGAAGAATTTTGGTTGGAGTCCACCAGCTTAAAGATTGGCCAACTTTAATGTATATGGCTCACTTAAACAAGGGAGTTACTATTGATCCCATTAAAATTGCTATTGACCCTTATCAAGGAGCTCAGACCTTTTTATTCCAAAAATGCCCTCTCCACAGAATCATGATTTTGTTGAACAAAATGCACAACAGAATCATCATTCTAAAATTTTTGGTTGGCAACTCTTACCAATTCTAAAATTCTCCATTTTTTAGAATTAATAGACTGGTTACCAAGCCAATTCTCGGTCAGACCAGTCAAACTAGTATGGTCCGAGTTTAAGAACTGACTTTTACCATACAATTCTAATTTAATTTAATATCCAGATTTATGACCATCCATATATAATTACATAATCCAAATCAAAACTCATTCTTATAGTGAAAGTTATTCTCCTTACGTATGTCGTCACACAGAAAAGCGCTCATGTTCTCACGTAACATCTAATAGCAACTGGAAATTCTGGGATAGCATAAACACCCGAAACATCTGCAAGATATTGAAATAGTGAGCTAAGGGCAACCAAAGAATGAAACAACCCATCATGGACACATTGGTCTTCTACAAAGGAATAGATGACCTTACCCTAATTAAAATTTTCACGTATACAAATGGGATACATCAAACTGATTTTGACCGCATTATCAAGCTTCTCAATGTTTAAAAAGCCATTATATTGACACTACAGATGGATAAATGCACAAAATTGTGACAAAAAAAACAAAAGTACAGCTTTGGTATATAACAAGGATGACCTGGAACTTCCAATGAAAGTATAAAATGCAATGACCGAACACAGGTACCTTTCCTTCAGAATCTAGACTGAACCAAAACCCGAATGCAAGGATGAAATCCCCATGCATTCAATTTCAACAAAAGCTATTCTGCACCTAGAACAAGTCATTACCTGGTTTAGACATTCCTGCTAATTGAATCACCCAATTCTGGGTGGCTGAAACCATCCATGCCTAATCACAATTCATATTATTCAATTTTTGCATATATCAGATGATACCCAACTGTTTCTGGAAACTCCAAGGAGTGGTAAGTCGCAAGGTAATCTATCCTCAAACATCATGATTTAGAATTGTCCTTTAAATTAGACTAGCCAAGCAAGTCACTGAACAAGTTGGGGTTCTGACCTGAGGGTGTCACACCCATCTGCCTGACTTTTGCATCCTTTTGCAAAGAATTTTTAACATTTGGACCCTTTACAGACTGTGACAAAGGTGTCACTGTTGTTTCTCCAGTAGTACCACTGGCAGCTGCATTTGAAAACTCTGATAGAAGATTTACATTATCCCCACTCACAGGAATAGAATAGTCACCACTCCCGCTCTCTAGAGTCTCTGCATAGAGTGCCATGATATCTGGTGCATTCGTAACAGCAGCACCACTATGATTTGCTGTAGAACTAAGGTTTGGGTCAAGAAGTCCTTCCAGTTGCTTGAATGGGTCCACAGAGGGAAGTGCAACAGTAACAGTTGGTTCTCCCAAGTCAAGCAAATCTGGAGGAGATTGTTGATTAGTTTCCTCCCAAGCTACTTCACTGGGTACAGCTGCGGCTTTTGATTCCTGAGTTCTGTCTGCAGCACTAGTACTAGCCTTTGGAACCTTATTGCTAGTTGATGATCTTTTCTCAGTTTTAGTTGAACCACCAAACAATTTATCTGCAAGTTTTTGCTTTTCGGGAGAAATTTCAATCCGTTGCTTTCTTGTATCATAATTATCACGTCCTTTTGAATTTACAGCAATTGCAACATCCATCTGAGTCGCCCCATTCACTGAGTTTTGGGAAGTAGAAGTTGAGGAAGATGATGCTGGGGATGAATAAGTTGACCTACCCCATTTCTTCTGAACACCATCAAGCTTCAGCTTAAGCCCTGAGGATCCTGTCTCTGATGCTCCCATTGATGAGATCGGGTGAGTCTCCCTAGAATACAATGGCTCAGGTACTGGAACAAGGTCCGTTGAGGATGAAAGTGAAACTGGAGTAACTTTTGATGGCATTGGAGGCTTTGGAACTTCATATGCCTCAAATCTCAAACCATGTTGTGCAGATTCATGTTGATCCTGGCTTCTGAAGTTGCTCACATTCACCATTCCATTGCGCTCATCCTCCGGAATGTAGGGCAGAGCACCCCTTTCTAGAGACTGCTGGACATATTCATTGAGGAAAGAAATATTCTTATCAACCTGCATAGAAGATTCAACACAATAATCTTAGGTCAGAAAAATAGGTTCATATGGTGATATGCATCGTTCGAAAGCACATTATTACATTATAGTGAAAATAGAAGAATATGTATATGTTACAAATTTAAACAGTTAAACATGTCAACAACTCAATGGTCAAAAATGTTTCAGGAAAAGACATTAATTGAGAGATCCATGACCAACAAAGTTTAAAACAGACAAGAATAAAGATTTGGGCAGAAAAGATTCCATTATCTGAATTTTGAATTAAAGTAGCAATAGAATTCGACTACATGAAGAAAACCACACTAAGCAAACCAGCAAAGCAACTACAAAACAGTTGGGATGTAGACAATGTATAATTGTGAATTCATGATGCATCCTTTCACCAAAGAAGATTTACAATGGCATGAAGGGAGAACTATTTTTATTAGCTTTTCAATAATATGGAAGGATTAGAAATCCAGGAGGACAAATACAATTTGACTTACCATCATAGAATTTGAGTTGGAGAGCTGGAATATAAGATGAATAATGGTAAAGTGTTGGTAGTGATGATATTCCTATTGAAGTTTGGAAATATATAGGAGAATAGAATATCATTTGAATCACTAAGCTATTTGATGAGATTTTGATATCTAAGAAAATACTAGACATGAGTACACGAGGAAAACTTTGGTTCCAATATATAAGAACAAAGGAGGTATTCAAAATTGTGTACATTACAAAGGGATCGTCACACCATGAAATTAGGAAAAATGACATTGGGGATTATGAAAAGAGACTAGGATTGCAAAGAATCAATTTGGTTTTCCATGAACAGACTAAACACATTGATGAAGATTGTCAGAGAAAAGGTACTTAAGGGGAAATCGCCACTAACTCCATCACTACTGACCGATTGGCAGATATGCTCACTAAATCCCTCAAAGGCTCACATGTGCACTACTTTTGTAACAAATTTGGTTCATAAGATATATATGCTCCACTTGAGGGGGTGTTAAATATATCATTGTTGAAGATATGATTTGATTACTATAGTTAGGGAATTATCATTAGCTGATAATTAGGGATTATTGTCATTAATAGTCTTGATTATGTTTCCCTAAATTGCACTGTTATTCAGTTACATGTGTGATGCTACACACAATTACAGTAAACCCTTTCTATATGGTATCAGTAGATTTCTAGGTTTTTCGATCCCTTTCTCTTTCTTCTCTTTTTTTACTTTCCTTCAGCCGCAGCCTGCCCTTTTTTTGTCGCATGAACAGTAATCACGGCCGCTGCGAGCTCTGCTATGCCGCCACCCAGCTGCCATTTCGCCGGTCTGACCCATCAATTGGAAGCGTCACCCTCTGGTGAACCCCACGCCGCCAACCGTGCCACCAGACTCCGATGCGTGAACGTCGCACCTCCACACCACCACTTGTTTCAGCTGAGTATTCCACTCTCATGCCCTTTACTACTGATGCAAAGACCTTTTACAAACAACACGGACAGTTCTCATAGTGGTGGCTTTTTCTGGACTCACTTGTTTCAGCTGAATATTCCACTTGCTTTTGCTTTTGCAACCAGATTTTATCGAAGCCTATAGTTCCTACTTATGACTTAGTTTAGGAATAGTTGTTACGTCTCTCCATTCCACATAGTTTTGGACCCTCTTCCACTTCTACCGGGGATTCCTCTGCCCTTGTCTCTCACTCCTCTCATCGTGGAGGTTGTGGTATTCACTGCCACTACTGCAAGAACTAGGATAATGTTGAAGTAAATTGTTGCATGAAAGCTAGGGAATTGTCCCAGTCAGTTAATGTGGCCCAAGACACCACCTCTGCCTCAGATATTACTATCATCGCTACAGAATATAATGAGCTTCTCCAGCTTCGAGCAGCCAACAAACCTTCATCAACTATTACCTCTGTGGCTCAGTCTGGTAATCAAGTAGTCTTTGTTTCTCAGTCCTCCTTTCTTGGACCTGGATTCTTGATTTCGGGGCCTCTGATCATATGATTGGTACCAATCTATTTTCTCTTCCTTGACTTTTTCAGACACCTTGCTTTCTGTTACTCTCTCAGATGGCTCTCAGATTAAAGTCCAAGTCATCAGACAAACACACCCTCTTCCTCAACTCTCATTAAATTTTGTTTTATTTGTTCTTGATTGTCCTTTTAATTTAATATCTATTAGCAAACTCACCCGCACTCTTGATTTTTCTATCCTGTTTGTTAATAATATTGTTCTTGTACAGCATTGACACACAGGACAGACCATTGGAGCAGGACACGAGTCTGGAGGATTATATCAGCTTACGCCTCCAGTTGCATGTGTCTCATCTGCATCTCCAGCTCTCACGCATCAACGCCTTGGGCATTCGAATCTGGATAAATTGCTTCTGTTAGTTCCCAGCCTTTCTAATGTTATGTCCTTTCAATGCGAGTCGTGTCAACTAGGTAAACATACTCATCAATTATGGTTCTCGTGTTGACAAGCGTGTTGTGTCACCTTTTGTCTTAGTTCACTCCAATATTTGGGGTCCCAATCAAGTTTGTTCCACATTAGGATTTTTTTTTTTGTCACGTTTATAGACAATTTTTCTCGATCTACTTAGGTTTTTCTAACAAAGAATCATTCTAATGTTTTTTCTATTTTTCGAAGTTTTATTTGCTGAGATTCAAAATCAGTTTGGCTCCTCAATTAAAATTTTACGAATTGATAATGCAAAAGAATATTTGTCCTCCCAATTTCAATCCTTTTTATACTCGCAGGGGATTCTTCATCAAACATCATCTGCCCACACACCAAAATAAAATGGTGGTGCAGACCGCAAAAACCGTCACTTGGTGGAAACAGCTCGCACCCTTCTTCTGCACTATAATGTCCCACTTCATTTTGGGGGGGAACACCCTTCTTAGTGCTTGTCATCTGATTAACTGCATGCCTTCATTGGTCCTCAATAATCAAATTCTTTATTCCATCTTAAATCCTATACAGGACCTTCATTTTGTCCCCCTCCATGTGTTTGGATATACATGTTTTGTCCATGATCTCACTCCAGTTAGAAATAAACTCCCTGTCAAGTCTCTAAAATGTATTTTTCTAGGTTACTCCCGCCTCCAAAAGGGCTACCGATGCTTCTCTCCTCAACTTCAACGATATCTGATCTCTGCTGATGTTACATTCTGAGACTACTACTTTCTTTACTTCCACCATTGAAGATGTCCCTCTGGAGGTTCCACCTGTTGTTCCAGCACCACTCCTTTCTCCTGCTCCAAGTCCAACTCCACCTCCACTACTCACATACCACTAACAGACACAGACACTACTGGCAGCGCCGCCTACTGGTCCTTCAGCATCATCTCCTACTCCAAACATCTGTCCACCACTATCAGCTGCACCTGAATTTGTGTTCGGTCCACTCGTAATCCCAATCCTTCATAGGCTTTTACTCTTATCTGTGACCGTTTATCTCCCTCCTATTACTCTTCTTTGGATTCTGTGTCTATTCCAAAGTCTATAGGTTAAGCCATGACTAACCACAATTGGCAACAGGCGATGCTAGCAGAAATGGTTGTCCTGGATGCCAGCAACACATGGGAGCTTGTTCCCTTGCCTCCCAACAAATCCACTATTGGATGTCATTGGGTCTATACAGTGAAGATCGCACCAGATGGCACTATTGATCGCTACAAAGCTCACCTTGTGGCTAAGGGATATACTCTTTTTTGGTCTTGATTATGGCCACACTTTTTCACCAATGGCCAAAATGACCTTTGTTGGACTTTTTCTTGCTATGGCCACAATCCAACATTGGCCTCTTCACTAGTTGGACATCAAAAATACCTTGCATAGTTAGTTGCAAGAAGAGGTGTGCATAGATCAACCACCCGATTTTGTAGTCTCCGGTGACTCCCGCCTTGTCTGTAAGCTTCGCCACTCACTCTATGGCTTGAAGCAATCTCCCCGTGTCTAGTTTGGTCGTTTCAGCTCCAATCTGCTTGAGTCTGGTATGACTCGCTGTGAAGCTGATCAATCGGTATTTTTCCTTCATTCTAAATTTGGATTGTGCCTCTATCACATTGTATATGTTGATGACATCGTCATCACTAGCGATGACTCTGCGGGGATCCTTCACCTCAAGTCTCACCTTCATGGTCAATTTCAAACTAAGGACTTGGGCCCCCTCAGATACTTCCTTGGCATCAAAGTTTCCCAATTCTCATCTCCCAGCGGAAGTATGCCTTAGACATTTTGACCGAGACAAGTATGGTTGATTGTCGCCTGAGCGATACTCCCATGGATCCTAATATGAAGCTTCTTCCGAGTAGGGGGAGCCATTAAAAGACCTTGGAAGATATCGTCGTCTAGTAGGCAAGCCTAATTACCTCACTATCACTAGACCAGATATCACATTTGGAGTCAGTGTGATTAGCCAATTCATGAAGGAACCATGTGATAGTCATTGGAATGCTCTCAGGATACTAGACTGCCATTCAACAATCAAGCTGCTCTCCATATTGCATCAAATCCGGTCTTCCATGAGCGGACTAAACACATAGAAATTGACTGTCACTTTGTGAGAGAGAAGGTGCTCTCAATACAAATCATCACCGACTTTGTCAACTTCGGTGACCAACTTGCAAACATGCTTACTAAATCCCTCAAAGGTTCTTGTGTTGACAACATATGTAACAAGCTTGGTTCAAATGACATATATGCTCCAACTTAAGGAAGAGTATTGAAAATATGATTTGATTACTATAATTAGGGAATTATCATTAATTGATAATTGGAGATTATTGTCATTAATAGACTTGATTATGTTTCCCTAAATTGTATTGTTATTCAGTTATAAATAAGAGTATACATTCATGATACATTGATACTACACACAATTACAATAAACCCTTTATATACTTATAATATATGAAATAATGCAAATATGGAAATATGTAAAGTTTCCGATGCGAGAAATTTGGGATTGACTTTATTCTTTGTATCCTTGATGAGGACCAAGAAAAATGAGTGAAGAGCCGAGATTGCTCCAATGTTTTGAACATAACTTGAGTTCTAGATGTTCGTTTTAGACATTCTTTGATGCGTTAGAAAGCTCTGAAGATTTCCTACAAGTTGTATTTCTAGTCTCTAAGTTCTAATCCTGCATCTATAATGAGGAAAATTGGACATGAAGTTCAGCACGAATTAGATTTTTTTTAGTGTAATTTTGAATAAGGAATATGTAGCTGAAGTCCCACATTGGAAAGAAAGAGGAGAGAGGCACCACTTGTTGGTTATAAATAACCATTCATTTGTCTTATGTACTCCCCTTTGAATTGAATAAAAACTTTGCACTTTTAAAAGTGTGAGAGGAAGTTCCTCTTGGGTTCTTAATTGAACTAAACATTGGTTCTTATCAAAGGTTTCTATAATCTTTGTGGCGAATCCCCACAGAACTTATCACTCTTCATAAGGTGTGGCGTCTTCTTCCATTTCTTGTCTTTTCCGCCTTTTTTATTTTAATTTTTTTAACATTTTGTTCGTGTTAAATTCATTATTTTTGCACTGCACTTTATTTTATATTATCTTCATCTATGTTTCTCTTCGTCAAACACTTGGCGTGCACCTTTTTCTTTTGTTATAAGAAGAAGCCTTTTTAAGGACGATCCGTAAAACAATGAACCCCCATATTGGTTCATATTGATCCTTAATTACATCCTATATTGATTATAAATAAAGATTAAATGTGTGGGTATTACACACATTAGAAAACACTTTGTTCACACTCTAAATTAGGAAACTATTTATAAGTCTTCGTGGGTTGGAGAGCCTAGAAAATATATTACGCAAACAATTCGGAAAATTAAGGTGCCTCAAGTGGTAAACTTCTAAGAAAGATTTGGGTGCAACTTAAACCTTTTAACATCAATATCAACATCAATAGCACCTTTAATCCAAGTTAATTGGGGTCGGTGGTAGATGAAGCCAATGATTGATCGGAAATAAGACAAAAAAAGAGAAAGGGAGATGTGAAGAAAAAGGAAAAATAAGACAAAAGAAAGGAAAAATAAGCTAAAATAAAAGAAGGGTGAAAGGAGGAAGGGAGAAATGAAGAGGAAAAGAACTAAAAAAAGGGAACGAATGGAACATAGACATACTAATGGGTTTAACCCTCCACCAAGCTTATAGTTTTTCTCCACTCTGTTCTTAGACACACCATTCGCCAATCTATATCTCACTCTATTAGGTCTTGTTTAACTACCTTTTCCCAGGTGAGTTTCGGTCGACCTCTACCTCTCTTTGTGTTGAGCTCTTGGTAGCACTCTTGCTCTAACGGGAGCATAAGACAAAGAAGAATCAGGATTTGAAAATATTTGTGGGGAATTGAAGAGAAGAGGGATATGCCTCACTAAATGACAAGGGAGGAAAAAAAAAAACCATGTTAGGGTTGGGAAGGGAATTAGATTTTTCAAGTTTGTCTTAATTTTCAATTATTTTGTTGTTACTTGAACTTGATGGGTTTTTTACTTCTAGTGAACTCATGTTATGAGACTTATGATATTTGCCTATAAAGTTTTTGAATTGTTATATTTTTAGTTTGCTGTTCTTTGACATATTGTTAGTTTGTTTGTGTGTGTGTGTAGCTATCACACATCTGCCATAACCTACAATGCCATACATCATATTTTCATGGCAGATTTATGGCTTGCCACCATGAACCAGCATCTGTCATAAATAACACTGGTCATCATGCAACTACAGAAATTAATTATGATAAGATGGTTATAACTGATAGGAGGTATGAAATATGAATAACTTGCAATTACTGAAATCATAACTTTGTCTAAGCCTGAATGCTGAAATATAATATCTTTGACAACACATTTTTTATGCACTAAATACGAAAAAAGTGAGCAAAGCATTATGTATGAAAACAGGAAAAATATTATAATAAGTGTTTTCCTACCTAGATGAAGTCAGCTACATCAATCAAATAATTCTATCATAAATCATATTTACAAACTACAAACCTTTAAATCCTTGATGGTCTCCTATAGTTTTTCTCACTTTCCCTCTACCTCTAGCTATCGGGATACCCTCCAGCTGATCTACTCTTCTAAAAAATCGTGTTTATCAACAAAGAAAGAATACAAGTGTTCATAATATTTCCAGAGCATGAGATCTCTCCCCAAAACCAATTTTTCGCTAAACTGAATGCCCCCCGTCTTCTCTCACTATCTATTTATTTTGCTCATTCTATTAGAAGCATAACTAACAATTACTAACCAACCATAACTCCTCCAACTAACAGAACCAGCCCATAGGACTAGCCTAAAACATTCATTTCTAATCCTATCTTATCTAGTGCGTCCACTCATCCAGTGCAATATCCACATCTCTGATAAACCGAGTTTATTCTCTTATTGACATTTTACCACTCAACATTAATTGTCGTTCAACATTGTATGCTGTAAAATTTTCCCTTCAACTTGAGTTGTACCTTTCTATCACAAATAACACTTGAATCACTTCTTCCATTTCATTTTTCCTACTTGAATCCTATGCCAACATTTCCCACTATTTCTTTGTCATTTAGTATGAGACACAGGGTACTTAAACTGTGACTTGAAGTATGGTATGGTCTCCAATTTTCACTTCTAAGAAAAATACTATAATCTTAAAATAATATAAGAATGGGGAAAACATTAACAATAACCTCAATATCTTCACAACTTGCATCTTGGGGCATTATTGTTTCAACAGCTTGTGCATCCAAACCAATAAGAGCTTGTAATTCATATGCACGTTGCTGCAAATCAGTGGAGTGGGATGCTAATAGTTCTTCAATAAAAGATAGACACTGCAGCAGACAAGAAAAAGTTACTCATTGCCAGGCATGTATCAATCAAATATCAGCATCACGTTGTATTATATGTAAAGAAAGTACGATTCTTTGATTAACAGCCTACCTACATGAAAAATGACATTAGATAATAATCATACACATAATACAATGGAAAACAAATATTTAATTATGGAGCATTTAGTGGAGGATTTTACTGAACTTTTTCACAAGAAAACCAAGGTTCAAAACTAAGAACATATATAACTCAAGAAAGAAGAATTTTCAATAAATTTATAAATTTAACAGCTTATAATATAAAAAATGCTACTAAGCATTTGAGAAAAAAAAAACTCCCAAACAAATTAGCAAAACCAAACATGTTACTAATCTTCATATTTCTCAGAGTAAATATTTTGTTAATTTATCCACCAAACTGAACTTTGAAACTTCATGGATTATAATAGCCATGCAAATAACAAGATTTATGCAGTTGTCAACACTTTAGAATTCATGAAACACAATATTGTCGGAGCAATTCATTTGTATGATGACAAAGATGTACATACGATACAAAGCATAGTCACAGGTTACATGTACAACATTTAAATATTCACTTCCATCACAGAAAGCCCATGACACAGATGAGACACAGAACTTTAACCTAAATTATCTCAGCAATTACCTCAGGTAGCATATCAACTTTCCTCCCAGCTGCTATTTCAAATGCATAAATTTTTGTTAATGCTGAAACCGCATATGCCTTCACATCAAGCAAAGTTAGTACCAATTCAAAATTGTTCGAATAGGAAGATTGAATAAATTGGTATATTAGACCAGAACAAAGGGTTAAGGCCAAAGAAAGGTCATACAACTAACAAGATGAACATCAATAATTTAATTATATAGCAGAAGTCATGAAGAAAATGTATCATCATTCAGCAACCAAAACAAACATCAACATCAACAGCACCTTTAACCCAAGTTAATTAGGGCCGGTGGTAGATGAACTCAAAGATAGATTGGAAATAAGACAAAAAGAGAGAAAGGGAGAGGGGAAGAAAAAAGGGGAAATAAGACAAAAGAAAGGAAAAAAAAAAAAAGAAGCTAAAATAAAAGAAGGGTGAAAGGAGGACGGAAGAAATGAAGAGAAAAAGAACTAAAAAAAGGGAACGACTGGAACATAGAGATACCAATGGGTTTAACCCTCCACAAAGCTTATAGCTTTTCTCCACTTCGTCCTAAGACACACCGTCCACCAATCTATTTCTCACTCCATTAGGTCTTGTTTAACTACCTTTCCCCAGGTAAGTTTTGGTCGACCTCTACCTCTATTTGTGTCGACCTCTTGGTAAAACTCTTGTTCTTACGGGAGCAACCAAAACAAAAAAGTAAAAAAAAAATCAAGGATTCCGAATACTATAATGTGCACCCAATTTTGTAACATCTAACACCAATTGAACCACCATTACACCCTTAACTCAGAACCAAGAATACAAAAAATGAGATGAGGTAAGAGGAATGCTAGCGACACTATTATTGGTTCATTATCCAAACAGTCAATCATAGTGTGTTAAAAGGGTGTTAAAGAGTGTAATGCTAGCATTGTTCAATATAGAATATTATTACATCAATTAGATTTCATTACAAAAGCATTATAATTTATTTGTTCTAACACATCCACACATTTACACAGAAAAGAAACAACTTGGATCTCTCCAATGAGATCAATATAGCAATGTAACTGCTAGAATATACCAAGCAACATAGCTTATTCCATGCTAAGCCAATTCAATCAGAAAGAGGATGCTTGTTCAAGCATGTATTTTTAGAAATGTAACTGCTAGAATAATACCAATCGATATAGCTTATTTCATGCGCAGCCAATTCAATCAGAAAGGAGATAATGCCTGTCCAAGCATGTATTTTTAATATTAAATAATTATCCTAATTTTCATGGCAAAATAATAACACTGATCAAATTGCAGACTGGACAAGAATCGTTTAAGCTATCTAAAAGAAGTAAACTGGAGTAATTGATTCTTGAAAATGTGTATCAGTTGAAGTGAAGAAAGACAGGTGTGAGCAAAAGATTGAAAATCCTGACAAAACTTCTCAATAAAACTGGAATGAATCTATTGGCTATACTTACATGGAAATTTAGATTATGCCTCAAAATTAGTCCAGTTATGTCTACTTTCAAATTGGTAGCAAGTTAATTTGATATTGATGTCAATGAAAGCAACACAAAAAAAAGGAAAGAAACTATCAAAATCTCTCAAAGGGTATCATTACTTTTCCCCTCTCCTTATCAGTAAAAAGTTGGATTTCACTAATACAAAACAAAATAATTGGAATTAGATAAATACCTTAACAGTTTCATCATTTGAATATGCCTCTGCAACATCACATAGCTTCCCAGTGATATAGGAAGCAGAATACTTTCCATCAGCTGTGCCATATTCCCCCAGAACCCAACAGATTACCTGTAATCAGTACTGCATATTATGCTAAAAGACAGATCTGACTCCTTGAAAAGTAAAACAAGTGGGGAAATATAAAACATAAAAAAAGGACAGAAAGATAGAAACTACTTGAAGAAATGCTGACGGAAGCTTTGGCTCCCCAATAATTCGCAAATATGACTCAACCTACGTCTCAGAAAACAGCTTCAGTTCAGTAACATGTGCATGCACATGAGCAATTCTGTAGTGGACATATACACAATAAATTGGTGCAATTATCAAAATAACATACAGCAGATGATCTCAACTGACTATATGCAGCACCATCATCCTCTCCAAATCCTTCACCAATCAATCGCATTAAATTATGTGCCACCTTAATATTCACAAGATCTCCAGCATGCTCAAAGACTTTATTCATGGTCTGCAAAATCAAAGAACAAGGTATTATTGGTTATCAATGAATGTGTGCAAAAAATAAATAATTCAACATCAAGAACATAAATGCAACAGCACCTGTATAAACCAATGATTACTAGGAGCAAATTGCTCTGCAAGTTCAACACATCGAGATGCTATATAGGTTTTATAATGATCATCACTTATGCTAATCATGTAATCAATCATTCTGTCAACAATCACTTCGACATTGGAAGACTTGGTCATTTTGTAGAGTAGTTCAAAAGTTTTTCGCTTCAGAGTATCATCAGGGTCCTGCACCATAAAAAATTGAATTTTAATTTGAAGTTCTGAACTGCAAAGTTTGGGATAAACATAAAATATTGAAATATATTCCAAAAGCTCACAAATAAGTGTGTCATTCTAAAGAGTAAAGAACAATTGAGATTAATTACTAGTTCTCAAAAGCAAAATCTGGTTGAGTTCAAATACAATTGGTGAGTAACCACTAAGTGGAACCATCTAACCGATTAAAATTTGGAAGAAAATATAGATAAACAGACAGATAGAGGGGCAACATTTAATTACTAAACACAAGGTGGATCCATTTAATAGATTAAAATTAGGATGATTCTCATAGTCAATCCAGGTAGAGACACATGACAAGCATTATTGCATGACTGCATTTTTGGGAAAGATTAATTTCCTAATATAACAACTTATTTTTCAAAAAGGTCTTTTAGAAAGCAGGTAGAAATAAACTATTTTACAAAACATGCACATAATTTAGGGCCAATTTGTTTAAACTTATTTAATGAAATAAGTTTTTGTTTTAATAAAATAAGCAACTTTCTGTTTTTTCAGTGTGTTTGTTTAAACTATTTCTGTTTTAAAAAATCAGTTTTCGGCTTATTTTAAGAAGCAAATCCCATCTGCTTCTTAAAAAGCACTTATGTAAAAAGCGCATATTTTAAAGTTACTTTTTTTAAGTTTAAACAAACTCACCCTTATTGTCTTACTAAGAATGTTGCCAAATTTTTCATAATGTATTTGTAAGATGTGACAATGGCATTTTTTTCCGCCTGACCACCACATCCTTACACATCCGGATAACAATTTATTCCCTTTCTGAATTTGCTCGAAAGAGGATAAATCTTTCATAATGAATTTCCAAGACAACACACTAATGGGCAATGGCCAACGGTCTCTCATACAAGTATAAAAAAAATTCATAGACAAAGAACAGAAACTGCAAAATTGTTAAGGGCACATAAGTTTTAGAGAGCATATGTTATTTAATTCCAGAATTTGTTGAATGTGTAAGTTTGATGCTGAAGCAAACAGGGGATCATCCAAACATAAAACAATTCCAAATGATTATTTCTTTCAGAAATGTAAAAATATTAGTACATGACTATACACATAACATCACATGTTCTTTGCATTTGCATATGCTCTATAATTTTTTTCACAAAAAATAGTTATTTGTCATCCTCATAACAGAGATATTTTCTGTTCTTTTCTATATAAATGAAAACTTACATTAAAAGAAAAACAACCTTCTAAATAATTAACATAAAGGGGAACAAACATACAATAATTTATAAGACCCAATCGAAACAAGGCTATGCAAAACCCATCCATCTTAACTCTTAAGCATTCAAGACAAAGAGATCCTCACCTCTAAGCAGTCAATCACAGCCAGTTGATGCTGTTCTGCAACATGTGGACTTATCTTTATCAGCCGACCAAGGGCATCAATGCCCATGTACTTGAGATTATGACTGTCACTCTGCCCACATAACATCAACACACATGCAACACAACATAGCCCATTAACAAGCACAGTATACACAAACTCAAATACAATTCACTTCCACCACCACCAAAAAACAAACCTTCAAAAACTTCGCATTGACATCTGCAGCCGCTTCTAACAACTTAGCATTTGGATATATAGAAGAGACACAACATATGCACCCATAAAGAATAGCATTCCCTATATTACTCGACGAATCGCCCTTCCTAATTATTTCCCCAATTACCGTATACATCTGCTCACTAGCCTGCTTGTCACCACTCCCTAACAACGCGAGTATTTTCAGCAACTTAATCTGCATATTTGCTCAAATCAGAAGGCAATTCAACAACACATGTGTTTTCAGCAACTTGAACCCTGTTTGGATAAACTTCTCCATAATTTCTCCCACAGGCATTAATCAACTCTATGTTTGGATTGAAGTTTTGAAAGTACTTTTGCAGATTCTAATACATAATAACCAATTCCAATGCACCAAATCAAGGAAAAAAAAAAAAAAAGTGTTGCTGCAGACTAAAAGTACTTTTGGGTTCTCCAACTTTAATCCAAACATTAACTTATTTTTGGATGCACTTATGTTTAAATTAAAGTTTGAAAATACTTTTGTGAATTCCAATGCATCAAATGAAGAAGGAAAAAATTGTAGCTTCCAGAGTAAAAGTAGTGCTTTTGGGTCCAAACATGCACTTACACGCTTAACTGTTGTAAAAATCTCTCATTTAACTTCTCCATAAACCAAAATGCACAAGTTAATTTTAGCTTATGGGATAAACCCAATTCATTTTAGCTTCCTACTTTCTTCTCCTACAAGTAATCATGTAAGAGTCCATGTAAACAGGGTCCTAATCTGCACATTTTCTCACAGATCAAACGCATGACAGACCTGAATGAACGGCGCCGGCATCTGGTGATAGTCATAGCTCTTAGGCAACCTGTGTTCCGCGACCTGTTTAAGAATGCTGACAAAGCTAACCACAAGGTCCTTATAAGGGCTAGGATCAACCGCAATGAGGTCAAACAGAGGGCACAAGGTAGCACCCATTACGCCAGGGTCATTATCACACAACTTCTTCCGAAAATTTGAGATCAAATGTGAAACGGAGGACGGCGACTTGTGGTGGAACCGGTGCAGCGCCATGACGGCCTTCTTCCTCACGGCGTCTTTCGGGTGGGCGAGGAGGTCGACGACGGAGGGCAGGACGGCGGGGATGGTCTCCTCGTTGATAAGGCGGCAGACGGCGTTGAGAGCCGCGCAGACGACGAGGTAGTTGTCAGATTTCAAGTCTTTTTGGATGGTGTTGACGATGAGGATGATGAGGTCGTCGTCGTCGTTTAAGAGGAGCGTGACGGCGAGGTAGCCGGTGCGTTTCAGCAGGAGGCTGTCGTCGTGCGTCATCTTGACGGCGTGGATGTGGCCGAACGACGCGTCGTGGCCGAGCATCTCCACGTAGAGGAGGCGGATGATGTACTCCTTCATCTTGCGCTTCGGGATGTCGGGCTCCGCGATGCGGCGTTTTAGGGTTTCGATCTCGCGCAGCACGATGCGGTCCTCCTCGGCCTTCGAGCGCGATTCGCCTATGGATTTCACGAGCTCGAGAAATTCCTTTGATTGCCCGAACCCTCCCTGCGATCCCATCGCGAGTTCGCGACCGATCGTCTTCAATTGCTCCATTTTTTGGTTATTTTCTGGTTTCGGTGATGCGTGGGACCGGGATCAGGGATTTGGATCAGGGATTTGGATCTTGCGGCACGAGGGTGGTGTGGGGAAAGAGCCAAGTTTGGGGTTTTTGGGAATTGTGAGAATTGATGCGTGGAGTGTAAGTGAAGAAGAAGAAGGAGAGAGTTTAAACCGCGTCGTGTCTGACGGAGAAGCAGAGAAAGAGGGGAGAGACCAAAAACAGTCGCTTCCTTCCCTGACTGGGCTTGCTGATGACCGAAATCCAACACAGTGGTATTTTTTTATTCGAAAAACAAAAACTAGAATGTTGTGATGTGAGTAGTGTGGTTACTGGTAAAATTGGTGTTCATGTAGAAAGAGTTTTATTGATGTTTGGCTTTTGACGAGGATAAGAAAATATAATGATGAATTAATTTTATTTTATTGCTTAATTAATGTGATGTATAAATATTTTTAATTCTTTTTTAAAAAAAAGTAACTGCTATTTTGATTAAATGCAATAAAATAATCAAAATATTTTGTAATTGGATTATGTTCTTATGTTTAGTAAAAAATATTGATAGAATGTATTTATAAAAACAGTTTAACGTTCAATTTAGAGACATAATGATAAAGAATATATATCAATAATGGGTTAGAATGAATTTGGATATCTAGAACCCTTGTGATCCCTTTTATAATGCTAAAATTAAGTCTATATACTTAATTTTCTTGATTAAATATCATAAGTAAAATAAGGTTATATCTTATTTTATCTTGTCTTAATTTCATGGAGCACTTTGGCCTCAAGTTATGCACTTGCATTGTACTTGAAAGTAAACATAAACACAAAAATAAGAGTGAGCGATGTAGTTTTTTTTTTTTGGAAAGGGGTGTAAATGGGGAATTAGATGGCGACTTGGACTTGTTTGAGGAATTCCAGATAAGAAAATGAAGAGGCACTAAGGAGGGAGAGGTTAGGGTTTTCATACATGGAAATGTCGGATTTAACCCCAAATGGGACTGTCAATGTTGTGTATATGTTAGTGTTCCATTCCACTACTAACGATAAGTGAATGATGAATCAATGAAGAGTGATGTTATCGAGTTTGAAATTGGTGAAAAACTTGTTTTCTTTGGTGCTTCCTCAATGGTTTAATTCATTATTATGGGCTTCGTCTATTGAATTTTTGGGTGATTGTGTTCATGATCATGTTTATGCATCTAAATGTTTTGTGTAATAGATGGAACACCTCAAGTTTCGAGTACTAGAAATATACCTTAAGGAGAATTCTTATTAGGACTCTTCTATTATATTTTCTGTAATTTTTTGTTGTTGTTGTTGTTATTATGATTATTATGTTTGGTGTTATTTGTTATACAACTAGTGTCATAACCCAACTACGCTTAGGAATATATGTTGGTGACATAAAAACAATGTTTAAGGGTAAAAAAATAAATTTTGTTATTTTCTTGGTCACAAAATAACATTTTAAGATCATATATATTCTTCAATTTCTAGAGATAAAAAAAATAGATTTGCAATATGTAGTTACATAAAACTAATCTTTATCACAAAACCTAAATGGATTGTTTTTAATCAAGTTTATGCTTTAATTCACAAAAGTGTGAACTCAAGATTTTGTTTAAGAATAATAAAATTAGCTCCATTTCTATATAATTAAATTTTTAAATGAATGATTATTTCCTTTTTCATTAGATATACGTATAATAAAAATGATGAAGCATATTTTTAAAAGTATTATAAAGACAAATATTCATAATAAATGACCCATAACAATTATAAAAATATATATATTAAGGAGTTAAATAGTCTAATAATAACAATATTCATATATTTAAGTATCAAGTAAGTAAATAACTAAATTCATAACAACAATAAACACCAAAATATAAATAAATAAGTTAATAAATTATACAAAATATCCAAAAACATCCGTAACTGCACCACAAATTACATAGTTCAAGCATGACCTCCATAAAGAAACATCTCCACTTGGTTATCCAAAAATATAATTAAAAACAAATATATAAATATATCTACATGTATAATAAGGTAAATAATATTAGACTTAACCTTATTGTCATCTATAATACTATAAAGTTGGATACATAAGATGATCTTTATAAGCAGGATAATCAATTTCAGCATATAATTGATCGAAAATAGAAATATCCTAATCGAAGGCCGTATGACTTAACAAAAGATTAACCCTACCACTCAATTGATAGAATCTAGCGATATGACAAAGACCAATAATTAAGAAGCATCCATCATTGATCAACTCAAGTTCAACCTCATGAAAAATTCAATAATCTCCTAAGATATTCATAAAATAAGAAAAAAAATAAGCAATAATTTATGTCAATCCTCATGAAGCTCCCGATTGTAAGTCTTCTCCGTCGTGCACACACACACACACACACAAATATATCAAGAGATGAAGGAAATTAACTCTATTTCCTATCTAGGGTCACCATTTATATTGTCCCTCAAATGGAATAGTCCACTTCACACAAAACTACATAATACTAAATATCAAATCACTCAACATTGCATATCTGAAATAAATTTTGCCAATGGTTAGTGATAAACAAAAAATTTACAAGATTTTCATATGCATCTTATGACGTTTATTTGACATTTTAGTTAACTTTAGGTCTTGTTTTGGATTAAATTAGCTTTAAATCCAGTTTTTACTTTGTCTTAGGTAGAATTTTATGTTTTAGTTATTTTTGATAGTTTTTTAGCAAAAATCTGTCGCTTAAGCGTTGGAGCACTAAAGGGCCAAAATTAGCAAAAAGTTCTAGAAAGAGAAATTGTGAAAATTGAAGATAAAAGCTAGGAAAATCATGAGCAATATATTTTCAAGGAGAAATCAGTTGAAGAAGATAATTACTTGAATTAATTAGAGATATTATTTGTTTATAATTTCTTATGATTATCTCTTTAATTAAACTCATCTACAATTCTATAAATAGGAGATTAGGCATTCATTGTAACGAAGTAGAAGTCCTAAGCAGTTCTTAGAATTATATTTTAGACTTCCACCTACTAGATGCCTCTATTATTCCATTAGACACTCTAGGTTTCATTCTATTATTTTTATGAGTGCAATTCCTTCCACCTAGGAGAGGAAAGGATGAACCTTGTTTTGCTTTAATTGTATCAATTCGATACTTCATCTTGAGTTCTTTATTTGTTTATGTACTTAATGTTTTTATTTGATTAACCATCTTATAGATGAATTCAGGAATTAACTGGTGCTTCAGTGAACCTTGTTGAAACTCAAACATGAATCAAGTACTTAATTGAGATTATCTCTAAGGATAGAATAATCTTGGTTAAGCTTCACTAATTCTCGACCACTAATTTTGATTGCTTATGTCGCTATGTCCAAGGGATTGGGTATCAAGCAAGTAGTTTAGAATTTGCAACCATGCGGGAGTTGGGGTAGAATACATTAGTGAATTGGGGATGAGCAAGAGATATGAGTAGAGAATTGTTAGTTACAGCGGATCGAGCGAAGTCCAAACCTAAACATTCATTCATCAAGATCGACGTCACCATCCAAGTCTAGTATTTCTATCTTTAATTAGTTGTTTTATTGTCATTTAATTTTTATTGCAATTTATTTTATGTTATTTATTTTGTGACAATCACAAAAAAAAATACAAAAACCTAGTTCTTAGTTAAATAATTACATGAAATCCTTCCTTTTTTCCTTTAGGATACGACCTGGACGATAGCTCAGTTACTATATCATGATTGGTTACACTTGACCTATAAGTTGAATCTAACATGAAATAAAACCCTAATAGTTGGACACCCCTAGACCCAATCCCAAAACGCGATAATTCATAAGAATATATTATCAATAAGCTCACATTCATAAACATGCAGCAAGTTTTGCTAAGTGATCACACTCACTTGGTCTTACAACTCATAACATAGTAATTTCCAAACTTCCGCATCATAACTCATCAATCAAAAAGTAGGCAAAACATTCTACAAATCACAATCACTTATTCCATACATAACATACAAATTCATATTCTCTCTCATTTAGAATTGTACACCATTGCCAACTTTGAAAATTAAATTTTTGTTGACATAGAAATCCATTTTAGGCAAATCATATATTCATCTCTAGGTTTTCAAACACAAGGAACTCATTTTTAGACTCCAAATTTCCCAAATCCACTCTTATTAAGCCCCAAAGCCCAAACTACCATGCATTTTTTGTTAAAGATCACAAAACTTGTTTTCTCATTTCCAAGTGTTGTAGAGATCAAATTTACATAAACTTTATGTTGAAATCAAGGTTTGCAAACTAGGTGGACTCATTCCAATGGTCAAATTTAAAAAACTTAGCCCCTAAGTGCAGTTTGTGCACAACATAATTGAATTTACCAAAAAGGAGCAAAACTTTAAATTGCCATTTTCGTAAGCTATATTAACTCAAATGGGGTGTATTTTATGCCAAGCCTTAGGTTGTAGGACCTTGTGAGTTCAATTTTGAGGTCCAAAAACACATATTCCTGCCCCAACATTAAATGTTTAAAAAACAGTGTTGTTCATACATAAGTTGCCCTAAACTTTAAATTTCATTTCCAAATGGTATATAACTCCAAATGAGACAAATTATACATCCTTCCCAAGGTTTTTGGGGTCAATGAGTTCAGTTTTGCATCCAGAATTCACAAATAATGCATGAATCAATCACAGTGCTACGTCGCAAAATTACAGGTTTCACAAAAATACATGTAAATGCACAAAACAATGGAAGCTTGGCTTCCCACAAGCAATTCTTAGGTTCCAAGAATCAAAGCACTCCTTCCTTACCTATTGATTGGCACAAAAAATCAAAGGCAAGAATAGGATATTGTAAAAGATAGGAACACTTCACACTTAACCAAGAGGGGGGTGAATTGGTTAGGCTTGGTAAATTAAAATTCTTTTAACAAAATCAGAGTTTTCTTTTAGGATCTTTATCACTTTGAAACCAAAAATACTTATTCAATCTCAAGCTCAGCCCAAGGTATGCAATTGTTCAAAGTTAAATTGATAAGCAAGACAATTCAATCAATATATATAGAAAATAAGCAAGCACGAATTTAATCACAAGACTCAAGAGATTTATACTGGTTCACTTTAAACACTATGAAGCTACATCCAGTTTTCTTCCATTCAACACTAGAATGGAGTTCCACTATTGCAATTTTCTGTCTTACAAGTAATTACACAAATCTCTCTTTATCAACCCTAGATAAAGTTCAGAAACCTAAAACATTATTAGGTTCTTAGAGATCAACCCACTGAGAATCCACTCAGCACACCCCTAGAGAAACCCTTCCTCTAGATTACATGCAAGAACCTTAATTACAATAGAAATTCAATTACAAATAAAAAATGGAGTACACCTTCAAAGCTAAGGAAAGATATCACCTGATGATCCAATGAATAATGATGCATATGAATAAGTGAATCAGGTTTAAGAATCAACACAAGACTCAGAAAAGCACATTCCTTAAGCTTTGACAAGAACTTTCTTGCTTCAAGACACAATCAATAACCCATATGTATTTTGATGTAAGCAAGAACACCCAGAACCCAGAAAACCCCAAGAAAGTATTTAGAATGCTTTATGTTAGCTCAGAATTCGAAATTGACAAGTTACTCATCAAGCACAGAATGAGTTCTATTTATAACAAACATTTCTAATTGTCAG
Organism: Glycine latifolia; assembly: GCA_013407115.1. Taxonomy (NCBI): domain Eukaryota; kingdom Viridiplantae; phylum Streptophyta; class Magnoliopsida; order Fabales; family Fabaceae; genus Glycine; species Glycine latifolia. Next base: position 16,636,154 of record CM023956.1, on the reverse strand, counting down.
TAATCGATTAAACGCGCTTGATAATCGATTATTTATCATATGTAATCGATTATTTATCATATGTAATCGATTAATATGTTCTATAGGCTTCTGGGTTTTGGCAACGAACCAATTAATCGATTATTCCGTATCGTAATTGATTATGACAGTGAGCTTTAGAAAAACTTGAAGTTCAGAATGCAACTGAAAAGCACTGTGTAATCGATTACGGTTTTGTGTAATCGATTATGGCAAAGAGCTTCATAAATCAGGAGTCAGCCAAATGCACTATGTAATCGATTACTGATTTTTGTAATCGATTATTGTATAACAAATAGTGAAGCAGTAGTGTATAATGTAATCGATTACAAGTATTGGTAATCGATTAAGGCAGTGAGCTATGGTTTTCTATTTGGCCTTTGTAATTGATTACAGTCACTTCGTAATCGATTAAAATGTTTCTCAATGATGTTTTATAAGTAAGCTAAGGTCAACTAATCGATTAATCCAATATGTAATCGATTACATTGTTCTTGATAAGTTTTCCAGAAATAGCTAAGAACAAAGTAATCGATTATTATGCCTAAGTAATCGATTAAATAGTGTAAAACAATATTTTTCCAAAAACCTTTGTTTCAATTTAAACACTTAATCAAATTATCAAAGCTTTGTTAATTTTCAATGACTCTAAATGAAGATCTAGATGAATGATATGAATGCAATGCACTTGGATCACCAGAGATGCTTTTTCCTTTACAATCATTTACAATTTATTCTTCAAGTCTTCAAGGCATGTTGAAAGCTTCAAAACCAAGCTTGATCTCTTGTCCATTCTTCAAGTGCTTTCTTTGAAACCAACAGATATGGATTTAAAACTTTAGCACTCCCTTAGGTCTAAAGGAGGGCTCACTTGTGGGGTCATTCTTAGGGTGGGTTTTTATATTCTTACTACTCTTAATTACCTTAACCTTTCTATTTAACTCCTTACCTATTTTCTAGCTTTCATGTTGATTCTAAGGTATTTAATACACTTGTTAATTTTCTTAATTAGACCTAGCTAATTCAATTAGAGTGAGTGAAATTTAGTTCTCCTCTTTCCTTATTAATTAAACTATTTTTTTTTATGTCTAGACACATTAATACTCTAAACTTTCATTAATTAAACAAAATCTCCTATTTTTAGACTAAAGAGTCTTTATTTACAAAACTATCATTAATGAGGGAATTTCCTTACTTTGACTTTTTTAGACTGTAATTGACTTTTATTGACTGACAATTTGACTAAAGGATTTTTACTTCTAAACTACTTCTCCTACGCTCATTACTTAAAATGTAGATTACTTAGCTATACTAGGATGGTCCTATCCCATCTATTAATTATTTCACTATAGATAATGCTACTACATTGCATATCAATACATGCAATAACTATTTTTACCCCTTAACTTCCCAATCTAGAAAATTGAGATCTTACACGTGTCATTGCCTAAAACCATGTTTAGAGTATGAATAAAATAAATAGCAAAACGCTCTAATAGTAATGAACCTTTAGAATTAACTGACAAAAAAAACATGTTCCAATTTTATCCTAAAGCAACATTAAAAATTGAAAACTTTCCAAATCAATCTCCTAACTAAAATAAACCAACTTTAAAATTTGTAATCTTGCTTAATGAATTCCATATATAGTATGTATGAAAGGAACCCCAAAAACTACTACAAAGAAACAATTTTAGGAATAATCTAAGCATAGAAAAAAGAAGAAAGTATATTATATGGTTCAGGCAGTAAAATTAGTAGACATCTTGTAACACTATGTAGAGAATTAGTTTTGGTTCCTAAACACCCTAAATGTGTAAAGCGCTAACAAATTCGTCTGTGAATGTGTCACGTAGACTTTTTCATTAACGGTAACTGACAAAAGTTAACAGATGGATACATTTGGCGCACTTTTTTCACTTTTAGGGATTAAAATTTAAATTTTCATCTTTTAGAAACGAATTTGTCAGTTCTCTACATATTCAATGACAAAAATGACTATTTACCCTTTTGCACATCCCTTTAGAATTTGGGACCCCAAACTCAAATTCTAAATGACTTTTTTTCTTTTCATTTTAATTTTTTATTTTGTAAATTTTTTTAATTATACAAATAAAATAATAATTAATAATATATTTATTTATTATATTTAAATAATATAATTAATTATTATAATTTTTAAATATTAACATATAATGTAACTAATTGTAAGAATAATTATTAATAGTTACTAATATTCTTAAAAAATAATTTATCATTACAACTAAATTTAGTGTTTATACGGGCTGATCATAGGGATCCTTGTTTTTTCATTCGCATTTATGGATTATGACATATAGTTGGCCTTTCATATTTTGTCCAATATGATGAGTGCTTCATTTGGCCAAATGATCCACTTTAAATCTTGGACACATAATTGAGCTTGTAAACGCCATCGATGAACTATTTGTAATCAACGTGGACATACTTACATGCTGCAATTACATGTAAACATGGTAGGTGTAGTTCATGTAATTTACCACAATAACACCACCGTTCAATAATGTTTAAAACAAATTTTTTTGGGAGACGTTATTTTGGATTTAAGGATTCCTCCACTAAGAAAAGAGTACTTTGTCTATTCAACTCAATTACAACATGAAGTTAATAATTTTTTATTTGGCCTCAATGATCTTGTCAACATTTTCTACCAGTTCTTTACCTAATGCCCTCATATGGCTTCCCCACCCCTTTTGACAAAGTATTTGTTGCATCTTTCGTATGTACTATTGACCAATGCAAAAATTGGCAGACTCATTTTTCTCAGCACTAAATTCATGGCCTTGACAAGATTTGTTGTCATGTGACCCCATCATCTCCCGTTGTCCCAACCAGTAGTCCAATTTTCTGTTGGGATCTCCTTTAGCCAGTCAGCTTCTTGCTTATTTTCTTTCATTACATTGTTGAAGTAATATGCAAATTTGGGCTTAGTCATGGTGTACACTGACATATGATCCACAAAATAATTAACAATGTTTGTCCATATAATTTAAAGTTTAGTGAAAAATAATAATTCTTTGGTTGTGGAACTTACCTATGCTAATGACCTCTTTCCTTAGACCTTACTTGTTGGAATGTCTCATGAAGTTTTGTGCAATGTGTCTAATGCAATACACATGCATCGAGTTGTTTGGTGTCCACCCACTACCATATTGCTTGTAAGTACTTGTTATTAACATGTGCCTATTTGACAATAGGCACAATCCATGTTGCTTTGCCACATTCCTTTATCATTTTTGGAAGAAAAAATACCAGGTTTTCGCATTCTTACCCTTAACAAGGGCAAAGACAATCAAAAGGATGTGGCTGTCCCCATCTTGTGCAACTAAAACTAACAATGTTCCTTTGTGCTTATCGTAAAGAAAAGTACCATTGATCTGAACTATTATTGGTTTGTAGTATGCAAACCGAACAACAAGTGTCTTAAATGTCCAAAAAAGGCAATGGTATGTTGCACAACTAGGAAGTAGCTATCATTGTTCGTTATAAGTTGGCTTCAACTCTTAGTCAACAATGGTTCCAAGCACAAATGTTTGAAGAGCTATGAATTTTGAATTATTATCAATTGTTATTTTGGATTTTGGAGTATGGATGAACTTTTCTTACTCAAATAATGTTAGTTATATGCTTATATATAATCGATACATATATAATTTTGAATTTTTAATATATACCAGGTCAAATTAGACAAATTATTAATCTGCCAGTTGGACCACTGACCCACTACCTCGAGACAATTTTTAAATATATCAGGTCAAATTGATGCAATGATCGAGACAATTTTTACAACATTGACGGTTAGAACATTATATAAGATTTATTTTATCTGTTTCCTACACCTTCATACAAAGAAAACAAATACAATATCCGGCTTTGATAACACCCTTTAAATAGGATTAATTGCTTGCCTTATTTTGTTTTTTTATTGTTTCAACATCGTTGAACTTGAACATTGTAATTTGCATCTAAAATATATCTTTATGACTAATTACTACTTTTGGACACATTAGAAATCTTGTCCAGGTGAACAGCTAATTTGCCTACACATGTACTATGTTTTCAAAACTATGTATTGATTTTAGTTTTATCAACGTGTTTTAATATGTAAAGCAATTACCTTAGAGGATATGAGTTCCTCTTTGTTCATAAAATGTTGGATAATTTTAATTTCGTTCCTGAAAGTGTGTAGCGCTGACAATTTGTATATGAAAAATGAATATACAAAAAATAGTTACCGACAGTGGAAAAAGTGAGACAAATTTGTCCTACCATTAACTTTCGTCCGTTAACATTAGGGAATTCGCCTACGTCACACGCAGGGATGTGAATGTCACAAAATAATTACTCACATGGAATTCATTGGTTGACACTGAGACGATGACTCATAGGAACGAAAATGTTGATATAATATTTGCCTTTGTTACTACTCTTTTCACCTTTCATTTTCTGCCTTTGGAGACTTTCAACAACCTCCATAGCCACCGTGAAAGAGCACCATTCTTCGACCGCTGAAGATGAAGTCGTCGTTTCTGTAACACCCTGAAATTTAACAAGTAGAAGGATATTTGTGTTTGATTAATTGTTTAATATAAATCTTGCAATTTGTTAAAGTGTTTTGCATGAGTGTTTGTGCGTAAGAGATAAAAGGTCAAATTTTGTGGCTGAAATAAGTTGTCCGTACACGCATAGTAAAAATGGTAGTGGCTCTAGTGGTTGTTCAGTTACACAACTGGACAACTATGGTGGCTGTGATAGCTGGCTGATTCAAGTTGTTGGCAACTTGCCTCAGTGCTTTGTATATAAATAGCAGTGCATGAAGCAGAAACATGTTCACTCTTACCTCTGCGTGTTTCTCTTCTTTCTCTCTCTAAATTATTGCACCAGATATCTTCTTTCTTCCACCTTCTGTACCATTTAAACTCTTGAGAACCACCGTAGTAGCAGCGAAAAGCCTTATCCGTTAAGAAGAATTCGTGAACGGAGCTCAACCTTTCACTCCTGGTCGCTGTGAGAACGAGTGTTCAAATAGAACACACGTTAAGATCAATAGAAAAGAACCCCTGTTGAGGTAAAGGGAGTTTATTATGTTAATAATAATTTTAGATATCATGGTTGAGATAAAATATGTATAGGTTGTGTGATATTTTGTATGAAATATATTGATGATGATGATGTCGTTACGTGGTATGTTTGTGAAGAAGATGACTACCGGATTGGGTAAGTCGGATTGAGTATGTGAAATATACATATATTAAAACATTGTTGTGTTGTGACAGCGGCTATCGAGAAGGGTAAGCTGAGTTATGTATATGTCTATTCCTTGTGTTTTATCGGCTACCGGGAAAGGTAGGTCGAGTTAGGTATATATATTACTCCCTTGAGTTGTGATGTCGGCTACTGGGATGGGTAGGCCAAGTTATACATGTATACACGTGTCAATCCCTTGTGTTAGGATATTGGCTATCGGAATGGGTATGCCAGGTTGAATGGTTTACGTAGCGTGCTTGCATGCATGCATGCATAGACGTAACCTAATCCTTGTTGGCGAACATTTGCATACCGGGTTGATAGTTCGGGGTTGTTTCCCTTAAGAGCTGATAAGGCTTGTTTCCCCTTTTTCCTTAGATATGCCGAGTTCATTACCCGGGAGTGTACCTTGAAGTTCTTAAGCCTAAGTCACTTGAGAGAGAGCTACTGGGTTCCCTAACTCGGATGAGCCCGTGTCATCTCGGGATGAGAGCCACCGGGTCTTCTACCCGGATGAGTTTGTATCTTTCTTTAAAACGATCGGATTCCATACACGTGTCGTCTTTCTAGGAGTTCACTTAGAGCCACCAGGTTACTTACTCGGAAGAGCTCGTATGTTCTTGGGAAAAGAGCTACCGGGTTCCCTTACAACCTTGTATATGTTGACCAAGTCTTGCAAGCACTATCGAATTAATCGATTACAGTATTTACGTAATCGATTACATAAAGTGTTGAACCTGTCTTTAGTATTTTATAGAAACCTCAGGATTCCCTTGACTGCCTTTGACCAAATCTTGTTCGACCTCTACCGACCTCTTCCGACCTGGACCGTTCTAGTCTACTTTTGTTTTCCTTTGTCCAAACCTTGACCGATTTGTACCGACCTGGACCGACCTTGTCTACCTTTGTCCGACCTCATTCGAATTCTTTCTTCAGAGTTGTTATAGCTAAATAACAACTTGGACACCTAAAACTTCACACCTTATTACTTGTATGTTTGAGAATGACGTAAGTGATTACGTTGAGATTAGCCATTGTATTGGCTTATTTTGTTAAATGCATTGATACCATGGGGGTGTATGGTATTATCCTACCCGGGTCGAGTTGAGCCTGGGCTTTGGTCATACATTGATGGTGTCCATGGAAATCTAAATGCATTTGGATACACATAAATATCCACTGGGGTGTATGGCATTATCCTACCCGGGTCGAGTTGAGCCTGGGCTTGGGTCATACATTGATGTGCTGTGGTGATATTTTATGTGTTGACGTGAGATGTCGGATAGTGCATCAATGTGCCCTTGTTTGGGGTGATGTGTATGTACATGGGAGGTGTATAGTGACACCAGCCAGGAAAGGATTGCTCCTGCGCCGGTCTATATAGTGGTGCCCATGAGAGACATACTTCATGCATGACGTAAATAAGATGATTGATTGCAGAGTACGAGAGGTACTGGGGGGCCATTGCGGTAGGGATAGCCTTCTGACACCCATTTTGGTTGATCACCATGGGGGGGTGAGACCCGTGCACAACCGAGTGACCCCGACGTGCTGCAAGAATTATTTGTACCATGGATTTGGCCTATTGTCCGGGATGGTACCACATTGCTTTAACTGAGAGATAAGTTAGGAACTTGCATCATGACTAGTCATTATAAGATGAAATTGTAAAGTGTTTTGGACGAGTTGTCCATGATTGATTGTGTGAATGAAATGCTTGAATATAGTTGTGATATTGCAATGTCTAGATTGTTTGTATAATTGACGATATTTATTAATTATTATTTTACATAATGGACTCACCTTTGTTTGTTGTACCTTGTGGTTTGGTACCTGTGATGATCACGAACCGTGTCGTGTGAATAGATGGACAGCAATAGGTGACTGAGAAGATGTCTACGTTGATTGGAGCTGCCGAGTAGCCGACATGTAGATGGTTTAGATCCCAGACAAGGGTGTGTTTTTGTTAGTTACACCCCTTGTTCTAATATAATGACCCTGTGATAATCCAGGTTGTCACATAAGGGGGTGTAAATAGCATCTCTTCAAAATTGGGTTCATGTGACTGGGTTGTCACCTAAAAGGGGGTATATTTTGGAACCCGAACATGAAGGGGGTGTAGATAACACCTTTTCAAATCTAGGATCAGGATGTATGTAGTACTGATAGGAAGACCGGGTTATCTCCATGTAAATGGTGCATATACATAACACTTTATGGACAAACGCTTACGTATGGAAAGAAACTTGGACAAAGAAGGAAAGAGCGATCGGGTAGTGATCTCGACTGAGCTCGTATATTCCTTTTCCTTGAGAGATCAGGTTATGATCTCGAGAGAGCTCGGTAGAGCTTGTGTTTTCCTTTTCTTTGAGGTCCGAGTAGTGATCTCGGATGTGTTCCGAGTGGTGATCTCGTACATGTTCCCGAGTTGTGATCTCGAATGTGTAACCGGGTAGTGGCCTCGGTTGAGCTCGGAGGAGCTCATTTTTAGTTGACTTGTAAGAACTACTGGGTAGAAAAACCCTAAGGGCTCGCGACCCCTTTTGATAGAGTTACCAGGTTAGTGATCCTGGAAGTGGTTGGGAGGAACCTTGGACTGGTGAGATACCAAGGTATGAAATTGGAAGAGATCGGAATAGGTCGGATGAAGTCAGAGGAGGAGGGAACCTTGGATGTACTATAGTACCAAGGACAGGTTCTAACAAAATCGATTACATGAGTAGTTGTAAGCGATTAAAACAGGCAGTACTTGCTATTTAACCCGGACCTAGCCTTGTGGTTGAAATGAGTGCTCAAGAACCCGAGGTATGGTAGTGGAGTTGCACTCAATAT
>CM023956.1:16617164-16628008 GCA_013407115.1 Glycine latifolia | reverse complement strand
ATATATATATATATATATATATATATATATATATATATATATATATATATATATATAAATCCAACCCAATAGCGTTAGTAATATGAAGATAACCCGACAGCGTATGTAGGGTTTAGAGAACTCGGGTGGTCACACGTAACTTGTATATGAGGTATAATAAATTGACTTGCCAAACAGTAGACCCAACCTGGCAGTCAAATATCTCTACATTTTCACTTTACACAAGTGACACGTGTTGACTCTTTGCTGGTTGTTTTGACGCGGGAAAGGTCCTCATATTACGATATGACGCGTGTCAATTTTCAGGATATTTAAAATATGCATGAGTGAGATATTTCAGTAGAAACTTTAATTTCACCGCCTTTGCTAAAACACTTTCTCTCTCTTATTCCATATTTTCCTTCATTGTTAAAGTGAGGAAACACTTCCTAGATAACCATTCATTAACCTAGAAACCTTCACATCCAACGTTAGGATTAAAGAGAACCATCTTACAAACTAGTTTCCAACCTTTGTTAGTTGTGAAAATCATCAGATGAGGAGATCATTTCTCCAAAGGAAAGTTAAAGTTTCAATCTTTAAGAGATAGAAGGCACGTTAAGGACATCCAAGCTTGAAGAAGCTGTCCTATGAGCCTTTCTTGCTGTTTTAAGGTAAGATATGTGAGTTTTATCGTATCTTGTGAGTTTGGAGTTAAAAGGAAAAATGACCCATATGAGTTAGGGTTGGTTTTGGGTGTTATTTCTTTGGAAAAATATTCTTAGGAGGTTGTTGTGATGAAGGTTCAACCTTGAAAGCTAAATTTTCTGGGTTTTGGGTATTTTGTTATGCCTAGATATTTTGGGGTTTGTAAGTCAACATTGAAGGTATTTGTATGAGATCTAGAGAAGAACTGGGTTCTTTTGATGAAATGGTTGAGAACTGTTCTTGATATCTTTCTTGTCTGGTGTAGGGCTTGATAAAGAAGATATCGGTGGTTTGGAACAAGAGGCTGAGAGAGTCGGTGCGGTGATCAGAGAAGGTAAGCTCTTTGTTCTTGGGGAGTTTGTATTCGTTGATTGTGTTCCACCATCCTCTTGGGGAGTTATGATTATTGTATGATGCAGTGTGTGTATTTAAATTGTGTGTTACTATTTTTTGATTGAAACATACATGTAAATGATTTGCACTGTGATGTTTGTATTGTGGTTGAGGAAGCCCTCTGGCTAGGGAAGTGGACCATATATGAGAGTGTAAGACTCATCCGGGATGAGCTTCTCGAGAATTCATATACGTCCGAGTGCATGAGATGCGCACTGGTGAACTTGTATATCTGTGCTTGAATGGCACGTGGGTGTGATTATATACATGTGGTGTTTTTATGAAAGCCGGTTGACTATGTTAATTGTAATGCCTATTTAAATGCTATGTACTGTGGAAGTGAATCGGGGGAGGTGAGTCTCCAAGAACCCTGAGTTTACCGAGATTGTATCTCACCCCGGTTGGGGATTATATTTTATTGCAGGTGATAGCCATCAGCGGAGGATGAGGTTCGGGGTAAGAGGTCCAAGTAGAGGCAGTTCGGTGGATCTCAATTTAAATTAATTGAGGATCCCGGACAAGAGACCGAGGTTGGGTTCAAGGAAGCAGTTTTTAGAAGGTGGTTCTTTTTGGAGAGCCTGTTGGCTTAATTTTATTGTATATTTTGTAACCTAGTATGAGTTTGTTTTATGATGTACCTCTTGAAACAGAACCCGGGTGCCAGGATGTATATCAAATTCCATACATAATGTTAGATTATATTGCATGACATATGATGACGTCTTATTATTTTATGTGCTTCTGTGTTTACTTAAGTTTATTAAGTATTTGCTGCGCTTAAGACCATATTATAATGTTAATGAACTAGATGTATACGGGGTTGTTGCATCTAATGGCTACACCCCGACATTTTGTTGGTTACACCTGGTCTTTTAAATCTTTGCTTCTTTTGAAAATTTTGTACACTTCAATCGTGGTTATTTGTAATCACCACCAAACTTATGGTTATTAATATACAAGTATTGTGATGAATTGCATCTTTGTATACTCAAGTTTTGATTTTTGATATTGATTATACTTACGCGAAAAATTTACTACTTTTTTTATAATTAAAATTAAAGAGATTTTCAATTAGACAATCATGATTAGAAATATGTTTAAGAGTATGATATAGTAGCGACGGGGCGGGTCGTTACAATTTTGATGTTCTACTCTAACATGCAAGGTAAGAAAACAACCCTCTTTTGAAGGATGAAAATGTCAATAATTTGTTTAATTCAAGGACACATTTGTTGGGAACTTAAATGAATGGAGGTGAGATAAAAAATAAGAAACACCCAAGGAGGAAGAAGAGGTAGGAAGAACAAAAAGCTCAGTCCTTCATTCATGGAGAACAATATATAAGATGAAGGAATACATAATTATTGCAAGTCTAACTGTTGTCAAAAAGAGAAGGGATGATAAAATTCCTTACTAACAAATTAGTCCCTAGCTATGTTTGTCAAAAGGAGAAGGGATAATTAAATTCCTTACTAACAAATTAGTCCCTAGTTATGTTCGTGTGAGCAATTCTTTCGTGACATTTTTGTCCTTGCATGCCACATAGGCAAATTGACTAATGTTAATGGACAAAATTTAACTAGAGGATAAATTTGTCTCATTTTTTACATTTTATGAGAGTAATTTTTGTTTTTTTATCTTTAAAGTATGAATGTACCTTCCTCCAATAGTGACAGATTACCTTGAAAGGCAAACTTTTGCGTAGACATACATTAGCTTGTTATAAAGTATATGCATGACAGTCGGATAGAGTTTTTATTATTTTCATGATGTACAAACAAACAATAAGGCTTTCCAATAAACAAACATTAATAATTACATTTATGATCTATTTAGATAAACTTTTCCATATCCATTAGAAGAAAATGAGAAAGTAAAATATACAAAGTTTTTCTCATAAGTCAAAATTAATTTATGCACTTTAGTTTTTATAAAAATTAAACAAGAGAATTTCTACAGAATTTAAGTGCACAAGTTAATTTTTAATTTACAAGAGAAAGTGGATTTATTTTATGTTTTTGTTTTTTTCTCATATAACTGCTTTTAGAAAAATTTAAACAAACATGATCTATATATCCGATAATAAAAAAGAAAATATATCCACTGGTAAGTGGAATACACAAATGTCCTTCTAGTATGCAACTTTTTGGTTGATTGTTGAACATCACACTTAATATTATTGAAACTGAAGTGCTTCTGGGGCAGCAAAAGTTTTTTGTTTCTCTTTTTTCACTTTCTTTTCCTTCTAAGAACTTCAAGAACATATTGTGCCGTGCAGTAAGAAATAGCCTGAACAGTGATCATCGGATTCACACCCAAAGCAGTGGGAAAGACACTCGTGTCTGCCAAATAAAGGCCCTCCACTTCCCACGTCTCCCCCATTTGGTTCACAACTGATTCCCTTGGATTGGTACCCATCTTGCAGCTTCCCATTTGATGTGCTGAACACAATGGTGTTGAAATGTCTGTTAAAGACATTGAACTTTCTTCTTTCACAAATTTCTCAAACTCATGATAGCTCACCTGCTTCACATTTATGCTCCTTCCCTTGTTATTATGGGTCCCAATTTCTTCAGCTCCAGCTGCTGCAAGAATCCTCAGTACCTTCTCAAGTCCAATCTTTAAATTCTCTTTGTCGACGTCTTTCAACTGATAACTTATATGGGAAGGCGAATTCACAGTTCCTGATCCTTGATCCCTTGCCAGTGCAAACACGTGAGCCGTTCTAGAAAACTTGCGCATTCGATCTTTTATATCCTTGCCAGAAGTCCATGGCATTAGAATTGAGAACATACCAGGATGCAATGCAGGTGTCTGGATCACTGCACCATATCCAGAATTTTCAAACTGTGCAACAACTGTGGACATTGCCGTCATAATCCCTCCTTCATAGCTCTTTTTATGCTTCTCTGGCCACAACTCAGGTGAAAGTGAATCAGGGAAGTAGCCCCAAGCCATTGCCACTGGATGAAGGTGCAAGTTTCTCCCTATGTTTTCATTCTTCAATCCACTTCTTTTAAGCAATGCTGGAGTACTAAGTGCTCCGCAAGCTACAATTGTGATCTTTGACTCCACTACACAAATGTCCCTTTTCCCCTTGTATTCAATTGCAAAAGCCACTCCCCTTGCTATTTTTCTGTCTCTTCCTTTCTTTTTCTTATGCAACACTTGAATAGCCTCACAACTTGGAATGATTGCACCATTACCGGATTTTACCAAGTCCACTAGCCATGTTTCTAGTGTACCTTTCTTCCTTCCACCCTTGCACCCCATGCAACACCAGCCACAGTAGTGATCCGACGAAGCGTTCCTAGGAATATTGCACACTGGATACCCCATTTCTAGACACCCTCTTCTTAAAACAGCATTGTTGAATCCTTCATCATCAATCTCAGATTGCACTCCCATTTTCTCACACACAACATCCAAGGCTTCTTTGTACAACTTACTCTCAAACAATTCGAGCTCGTGGCCGTCACACCACTCCTTGCACACATGTTGAGGAGTTCTGATGCTGGCTGACCAGTTGATTGCAGACCCTCCACCAACTGTGGAACCTGCTAGTATTAGCACAGACATATCCTTTGTGGCAACCAAACCATTGGAGAGGTACATTTGGTCCATGCTTGGTCCTTCAAGAAGAGAAATATTGTTCCTAGCAAAATAGCCTCCTTTCTCCAACACCAGCACTTTATAACCAGCATTTGCTAGAACTCCAGCCACTACCCCTCCTCCAGAGCCAGAACCAACAACCACAGCATCACAATGGATAACCAAAGAAGGAGATGAGATGCTAGAAGCCTTGGTCTTTTGGGGAGTAGCAGAGACAGAGAATCCAACTCGTCTTAGAGAATCTATGATGATGTCTCGTGGGTAGTTTATGTATATAAGACCTTTGTAAAGAGGGCCTCTAACATCTTCAGTACCATCATCATAGTCTTCATCTTCTTTTTCCTCTTGTTCTCTTTCCTTTGTGAATAAGTGGCTCTTCAACTGTGATTTGAACTCTGGATCAGGTCCACAATAGTCAATTGCCTTCCATGATGGGTTATCTTCTGCTTCATCTAGCTGAAAATTAAATAGTTATGGTTAATAACTTAATATGTCAAACACTTCGTCACAACCTATGTCGTGTATATATGTAAGGCATTCGCATACTCGAGGAACAAGTCCTATAAACACTTACTTCCCTTATAAATTTTCTGAAACACAAATTTCTTAAATCCAATCCCTTGAATCATATGATATCATCTTCAATTTTGAAAATCATGTGTATCAAATTTTAGAAAAATAGAATATACATTGTATAGTGGGGGCAATCTTTTTTAAAAAAAAAAATTATCATATATGAGGATCGATGAAGAAAAAATAATTGAAGACATAAAGAAGATTGAGAATATGAGATAGTTGGTTTTAAACACAAAGGTAAGAGGTACAAAATATAAAGTTTTAAGATAAATATTTGTGATTTTATTAAAATAAGGAGGTGTATTAACTTACTCTCACATGTGAATAAATTAGGAGATCAAACACATAAAAATTAGAGGGCATAAAATATAAAATTTTAAGACAAATACTAATTGTGTTGTTGAAATGCGCATTTGCCCACCCTCATTTCCTAGTAGGTCTGCCAGTGAATGTATGTAATTTTTTTTGTTGGTACAAACCACATAGTATATATATTTTACGGAAGGCAATCCAATTCCAACAAAGTAGGACTATTCTCTAAGTATGTAACGACAGTTGTATATCTAGGATTTAATCTCAAGATCAATAGTTAAGTTAGAACAATTCTTGTTAGATATGTAATCTTCTAGATGATATCTATTTATATTTTAAAACTATAATATGTTAAAACGAAGTTGATTAATGAAGTATTAAATAATTTTAAAAATATATAAAATGTTGTACACTTGATATACTGGATAAAAAATCTTGAACTAATTGTTACATTAATGAAATCTAATGCCTACAAAAAGTTATTAATCAGGTTACACAAGATTTTAGGCAGTGATTAGTTTCAGTTTTTTTGGTTTTCTTCTCGTTAAGAGAGGTTGGGCCAAGTGTCCAATCATTAGATACATTGGTCTTCTTATTGTGCTATAATTGCAGCTTTTACATAGCAAGAATATGGAGCAGTTGCTTTTGCTTTCACCTTACACACACATTTATTTGATTACTACTTCCTGCACTCTTATTGGAACGTTTTTTAACCTTTTGGATGGTTATTTTAGAATGTTGTTTGACAATCTGGAATGGACATTCCGAAACGAAAAAGACAGTGCATAAAACAGCATGAAAAGTGTGTAGGAAGCGCAATAACTTAGTTATTTCCATTTAAGAGAACATTCACGTAGAAGCCCAAAAGAAGACTGGTGTAATTTAATGTGGATCCCTTCCCAAAACTCAATTTGTATATTGTTTGATGCGATTGACTCCTCATGTCTTGGGTTTACATTTAGGTGAGGCAACGTATTTTCAATCATCACTGAATTTGTTTGATTATAATTGTATATATGATTAGAGCTGTCAAAATATGTTCAAATCTGTGGCTCAATCTAACCTATCATAGGTTTGGATTGGGCCGAGTTCAAAAAAGCTACATAAGTTACAATTGATTGAGAAATTGAACATAACACACTTACGACTCGGTCCATCCAGGTTAAACCTAGGCTCTGTTCGAGTTGGTTCACTTAACCCACCTAAAAAAATCTAGAATCTTGTAATATTGTTTTAAGATTTCAAAGTTCAAAGTTCTAGACTTCGATTTTATTTAGTTAGTGTCTTGTTCAATACTATTTTATTTTAGACTATTATGTAAACATGAAATGCTTGTCATTTTTCTAAATTTTTGTTATTATAATTCTATCTTGTGATAATATGTTTTGTTGTATGTGCGGTGTGTGGATAGTGGAGGATTTAATTCAACTAATATTTTTCTAATTTATTCAAATTTAATTTTTTTTTAAAATGATTTTCTGTTGAATTTTATTTTTAACTTAGGTGAGTTGATGAACCAACCTATTTAACCCACCAACCTATGGTGGGTTGACTTGGGTCAATATTTTCAAGACTCACCCCTTAAGTAAGCCGAGTTTGATTGACCTATTTATAAGGTAGATTGAAGTGGGCTTGACACAATAAGGCGAATTGACCATCTTTTTTGACAATTCTATGTATGACATTCCCAAAGATCACAAACAATCTCTCGTCTTCCTGATTTTGGGTTGGCCTAGGTGCTTGGTAGGCTTAAGGGTAGCAAAAAAGGGCAAATGCTATATCCACTCCCATTTTTCCTAAGTCAATCTCATTGCTTACTTTAATTTGGTTATGACTTAAATGACCATCTTTTTTCAAACCTTATTTTTTCCCTCACATTTTTGCACACCCTCTAATGCAACGAAACACTTCCCCTCTATTTCATTAGAATCATTCCTCTCTTTCACTTCCTTTATGACCTTCAAATCAATATCTTGCTCCGATCTTCCTTGCTTGTTTGGTCTCTTTGCCTAACATTAGTGTTTTTTTTATCATCAAACTGTCAAACACGGTATGTTTGCACCCTTTTTGTGTGATTTATGCATAGTTAAAAGAAATAAAGATGTGAATGAAATAAAATTAAAAATTAAATTTGATATAGTGATTTTTAAAATGTTTATTTTTAAATTTTGGAAAGTAGTTTTTGGAATACTGTTTTAGATTTTGTATTCCGAAAAATAAAAAATATTATCCTAGAAACTATTTTGTGGAAATTTATTATTGTATTCCAACAAGTAGTTTCAAGAATTTTGTTTAAGATTTTGTATTCCAAAAAGTACTTTCTGGAATGAAAAAAGTAAAATAGAATTCCAAAAACTACTTTTTAGAATAATGATATAAGTGTATTTTGGATAGAAAGAGTATTTATGTAGAAAGAATTTTAAATAAAAATAAAAGGGAGTGTACATAGAAAAAGGAGAATCGATATAGCATTTGTCCACAAAGTTGTATAGTTTTGAAAATTTGCTGGCGGAGTTTTGACAAACTTGAATAGGCTTGGGCCTCTTATTCTCACAACCTATTTTGTTAAGTTCACACCCCACTTTTTAATGATTCTTTTTACCAAAATACTTTTGATGGTATTTGCATTGAGAACAAAATACAATGAGACATGTTTCCTTTGCAAACCTTTACAAGATTTGTCAAGATGCACAATGAAAATACATTCTCATTGTGTATTTGAACAAAATTTGTTGAGATACATAGCAGAACACGTTTTGTGTTGTACCATGATGTGACAAAAATTCATTTTGTTGACATAAAAAAAATATAGATTTAAATATGCTTTTAGTTTCTACAAAGTTAAAGAGTTTTGATTTTAATCCATATAAATTTTTTTCTTTGGTTTTTATCCTTCAAAGAGTTGAATTTTTGTTTTTGGCACCTACAATTATGCAACACTCATTAATTGCTTGTGTTTGACAAAAAGTCAAGTGACCATCCCAAGTGACACCCACTAGTGTCTATTTTTTTGGTCTAGATGGATAGAATCCTGCACGAGACGGATAGAATCACTATGGGCAAAAAGCTCTCCCTCCAATCATTTAACACAGCTGCTTACTCAGGACTTAAAGCCGAGATATCTAGTTAAGTTGGGACAATCTCACATAAGTTAATCCACATGCTTGGTGGTACCCACTAGTGTCTTGGTATAATGTTAGCATGTTATACTTCAAAAAATTTAGACCCCTACAATTTATGTTATTTATCTACATTACAATGAACTTTAGGGACAATTTTAGTGATGCCAGATTTTGTAAGGATCAAAATTGAAGAAAAATATTTTACAATCACCAAAACCATAATTCTCTCATTTCACATGAACTAAAAAGGACAATTTAAAATTTTAGAGGAAGAAAAACAAATAATTTTTTTTGTAGGGACTAAAATCAAAACACACTCATTTTATACGCATTTAAAACATATTTAAGCCCAAAATAAAAATAGAAAGCTATACGATGCAATGTGAGTGTTATAAGAATATATGTGGAGGTCGGTGAGGGGTGGCGAAAGAGAAGAAAATGCGAGGGATTGTGAGGGGAGGGAATAGAGTAAGAATTTTAATTAAAAATAGGGTGTGAAAATAGAAAAAAAAAGCAAAAGAATAACAATACCCTATACGCTTTTGACAAAATTTAGGCCTTGCTTGTATCTACTGTTTAATCTTGGGGAGTTACTATTTGTCCCATTAAAACTGCTCTTGGCCCCTACCAAGGGGCTGAGACTTTTTTTATTTAAAAAATACCCTATCCACATAATCGTGATTCCGTTGAACAAAATATACGACAAAATAATGATTCCATTATGCACCAATTTTCACCCCCCTTAGCATAACAGAATCGTGATTCCGTTGTATAATTTTTTCTTACCCCAAACATAACAAATTTGTGATTTTGTTATATTTTGTGGCACCCTTTAACACAATGGAATCACAATTCCGTTGGATTAAGTAGGGGTGAAAAAGATATATACAATGGAAACACAATTTTGTGCAACCAAATATCCATATGGAAATGTGATTTCATTATGGCAAAGAAGTGCGTAGTGGTGGATGTGCATGACAACATAGTGATGGTGGAGAGGAGTTGCGCCTGCAGATCCTCAAAGGTGGAGATTGCGCATGGGAGGAGGTTGCGCACGAGCAAGGGCTTTGTGCGACAGTGATGGTGGGGACTAGTGGCAATGCGCGGCGTGGAGGAGATGGGATAGGGTAGAGGTTGCGCGCGAGAAGGGGTTCTACGCGACAGGGATGATGGCGATGCAATGCGGAGGAGATGGGATAGGGTGGTGGCACTATGTGGAGGTGGTTGGTGGTGATGATAGTAGCGCGACTGTAGTGGAGGGAGGGTGGAGTTGGAGGGGGTTGGGTGAGAAGAAGGTGGGGGGCACAGGGAGTGTGTCGCTGATGGGGGAAGAAGAAAGAGGAAGAAGAAGGGGCAAAATAGACTTTTTGTGATGAGGTTGGGGCCAATAACAAAGTAGGTTGGGTAACTCCGTTAACCTTACTTTTGAAACACTGAAAGATAATTTTCACAGCCATTATAAAAATAAAAATAAAAATGAAAGACTAGTCTATATTTAATAATTAAGTACTGTATGAATTTTCCATAACATTTTATGTTCAATTTCATTGTTTTGTGTGGAAATAAGAAACAAGTTATGGTACTTATATATAAATTAATAAACACATTACTATTGTCTTAAATTACATCAAACCCCATTAGATGGAGGACCATGCTAATTAATGTTTGAGACAGTTTTTTTTTTCTTTCTGAAGAGTGGGACAGTCACAGTCTACACAAATTGCTATTTGGATTTGTCTTATCAGCTATTTTTTGAGGAACAGGACTAGTAGCTTTCATAATGAAAACTAAGTGAATAATATTTATTCCGCTCCAATGTTTTCCTTTTCTTGAGCTGGCATCATTTACTTTTCCCATTATTGTGGGACACTTTGGTGTTTACCTTGAGCAATGATACTATTAATACAAATTTTAATTCAAAACTAGTGTGTAGACCTTGTGGGTCTACCTGAGTTTGACAAAGGAAACATTTTAGTATAGTTGTAATTTTTAAGCTTAGTTCCTGAAATTGAATGAGAGACACATGAACGACCCTTGAGAGGGACAGTATTCCTACTTAGGGTACGGTTGCAGTGAATATCCGAGCTGTAAGAGCACCTTTAGTGCTAGATCCCAATTTGGGATCTTAGCTTACTTTTTGGC
>CM023956.1:16561584-16612164 GCA_013407115.1 Glycine latifolia | reverse complement strand
CCCCACCCGTTCTCCCTCCTTCCCCCTCCGGTACCTCCTTGCTCCCCCATTTTTTCTCTTCTTCCCCCTCCTTCTCACGGTGCAGTCCGAGGCTCCCCCTCCTCTGCTTCCCTCAGGTATCATCAGTTCCTTCTCTTTTTCTTTTTCATTTTTCCGTTTCTGTTGGGACGTGGGTTGTTACTCCCCGCCCATTTTGTGATCTGTGGTGATAAAAATATATTTTTTTTTGAAAAATGGGGGGATCTTGAGGGTTCTTGTGGAAGACCCAGATCTCCACGTGGAGATCCTCATCTCTCCTTTAGTGGTGGATCTTGGAAAGCACAGATCTTCAACTCAAGATCTTTCTCTAAGATCCAGCACTAAAGGTGCTCTAAGTGATCACGAACTTAATATGGATATTTGCACATGCTAATAAAATATACAATAATTATGGGGGAAACCCCTTCAGCATGAATGCGTGCCCTACACTACGCATCGATCTCCTGCCTTGACTTCTATGTTTCTATACTACTAGCTAGTTCATATGAGCTAGCATATAACAATCATATATATGAGTCCTTTGGCGGTGTTTCACTTCGCCTTTTGGGACATTAATGCCGGATCTTTATGCAAATACTTGCATATCAACCCACTCAAATAGAGCCATAATTTGAAAACTTCTTAAATTTGTCTAGTTCAAGGGATCTTTCCTGCAATTCTAAACTTAAAAGGGATGATTGCGTACTTTCTTTGATGATTATAATGTTTGGTTTCTTCATATTATAAAGAAATTTTCTTGGGGTGCAATTAATTTCTACTGCAACTAATTGTTATTGAATAGAGTTTTTAGTTGTACTTTCTTTGGTCCAAATTACAGTAATCTTCTTTAGGGCTCATTTGTTTGTGTTTTAAAAAAAATTGAATTGTTATTTCTATATATTTATTTGAAATAGTTTTACTGCATTTTTTTATAAATGATTAAACAGTTATAGAAAACAGTTATATTAAATATTTATATACAACAGTTTTACTTCATTTTAAAACCTGGTGCACATAAGGATGTATCTAGGGGGCAAGTAGGGGCTTTGGCCTGCCATCATCCCCTCCCTTATGATACTTTATGTAGTATATATGAGAAGAAAATTAAAATTAAAAAATAATATTACTAAAGAAAAATATATAAGAAAAATAAAATTTTGAATTAATATATACTTAATTTTCTTCTAGCTTTATATATAAAATTAATAATAAATATTTTTATAAACATATTATTTATTAGAAGTTAAATATTTAAAAAATTATTTAAATTTGTTTCCGATCCCCTTAATACTTTCATGAATCCGACTGCGATACACAGAGTCAGAGACACAAGATAACCACTCCAAAGGTGCACGCAAACAATTTGGTCACTTTCATTTGAACCACTTATTTTCCGTGTTTTCGGTGTTCGAAATTATATTACGCTTTCTCTCTTCTACCACATCTGATTTTTAATTTTTGAGAAATGCATGTACATATAGTTTCTAAAAAATACATCAAAAAAGAAAAAAAATGCTTTATGATTTTTTAACTCTGATTCTTAAAAAATTTACCAACAAAATTTTTAATTTTCACGAATCATATTTTAAAAAAAATAATTTTTTAAGAAATAATTTCAAAAATAAAATGTGCTCTCAATCAACTTGTTAAAAACACATACTCCCTCCTGTCTCAAATACAAGAAGAAAAAAACACTCATATTTTGATATTAAATATATAAACATTCCAACTAATTTTACGTTATTCATTATTATTATCTCTAAAATTTCTTTCATTTAATTGAAGAGTTATTTTCAATAATTTTTTTCCATTTATGTTAACAAGTTCTAATGAAGAATAAGTTAAAAAAAATACTTTTCTATATTATCTCTAAAAGACATACTCTTCAATTAAATCTAATTAACTAACTTACTTTAAATGAGTAATTTATCAACTATTTTGGCATATTTTTTTCTTTTATTTAAAATAAATACTATGCAATATTTTACATGATTTAATTTGGTACCTAAATTTTAAAAAGGTTTAATTTGATCCTCAATTTCTTAAAAATAAAGTAATTTGGTCTTCAAATTTTTGAAAAGTTTAATTTAGTCATTAAATTCTTAAATATCAATTAATTTGGTCATGAAATTCTTAAAAATGAATCAAATTGATTATCAAATTTTTAAGAAGTTGAAAATCAAAATGAACCATTTAAAATAATTTGGTGACCAAACTGGTTTACTTTTAAAAATTTGAGAATTAAATTGAACTTTTTTAAAGTTTAGAGATTAAATTGATTCATTTTAAAAAAAATTTAAAGACTAAATTAAAACTTTTAAAATTTAAAGATTAAATTCAACTATTGAAAATACTTTAATAACAAATTAATAATTAAACTTTTTAGAATATATCTCCTCTAAAGTCTTAAGTGTGTTGAGTCGGTGAACAGAAGTGCGTGCTGTCACGCGTTTTTATTTGCTATTGGGCATGCACATGCACATTATCATTAAGACAACCAGCGTTTTGGGTGCAAACATGCAGACTAGAATTTATTAAGTTCGTGTATTGTTTCTTTTTCTCGGGTATACAAGTCAACTAATTAAAAATATTAATCAACAGCATTTAATAATTTTAATTATTTGTAAAAGTAAGTAATATGAATAATAAAAATACCTTATTAACTAGTATCATTGGAATATTGGTTAAAAATAAAAAATAAAAATATTTATTATATAAAACATAAGAGAGCATAAAAAAATTTATGGGAAATATAATTTTACGTATATCAATAACTTTTATTTAATTTCTTAATCAATACTTCAAAAATACTGATTAACATTTACCATAAGAAAATACTCTTACATTTTTATTTTTACATAATAAATATCTTTTGAATAAATCCTTAACTAATATCCCTAGAATGAACTCTTGCCTTTCATTAATATCAAAATAAAACATAAAGCAAAATTTGGATCGAATTTTATAACACAAAAAAATGAATGCCTTTTCCCAAACTGGAACTTCTCTAAGTGTTAATAATAAATCCTTTTAAAAATATAAAATTTATAATTAATTATATTTTTTCAATAATGGGCTTGCATTAATTATCGGAGATTCATAACATAGAAATTGTCATAAAATATATCTCACGTGTACCTAAGAAAAGAATTAACTTTAACAAACGAGTGAAAAATAGAGTTAACTAAATACGTTTTTAGTTCATACAAATAGAATAAGGTTTATTTTTAATATCTAAAAAAATAAGGCGTTTTCTTTTAGTCTTTCATTTAAGATATGTATTATATATTGTGGAGAACATAAAATAAATATAATACATTTCTATAAATGAGAGGCTAAAAAAGTATTTTTGAAAAATTAATTTAAAGAGATTAAAAACATATTCTACCGAAAAATTATTACGAGTTACAAAATAATTACCGTTATAATAACTTAAAGAGGATCTTATTTCCTCATTTCTTATTAACTTCAACTGTCAATTAGAGATTTTTGTTTTTATTTTTCGTTTTTTTTCTTTATGTTTTTCTAAACAAAAGGATACAATTTAATCTCCACCACTTGACTCCCTTCCCTTCCATCATTTTCCTCCCCGTCCCTCTCTCTCAATTATATTTCTAGACATAATATCAACTATACTGTTTATTTTTTTATTTATTAAATTATCCACTATATTTAACTAAAAGAGACCCTTAATTGTGAACACTGAACAACGGCATATTAAATGTAGTACTTATATTCCATAATACTATTCCCAAATTGAAAATATAAAATTTACTTGTATATGAAAGCTAGTTAGCTGATAAAAGCAACACTTAGTGATTTTTATAATTAATATATATTTTAAAAGGCATATTTAACATGATTTTTTTTGTTGATTCACAATGTAAATTTTATACAAGTAATATATAAAAAATAATCTCAATAATTAATGCGAAAGGAAAGAAAGAAAGAAAAACACTTTTTAAGTAATGGAACAAAGAAAGAAAAACAAACACTTTTTAAGCAATGCCAAAAAAATAAAATAATAGTGAAAGAAAAACGAAGAAAGAAAAGAAGCAAGAGAGACATTAAATGCTATGTGTTTCTCAATTTGTGTAAGGTCTGCTCATGCTACAATTCGATAAGAATGAGGTCATTAATTACCTGAGTGAAGAAGACAAGGAGAGTGAGAAGCTTGATGGTTCTGAACAACATCCTAAGGGGTTGAAGGTAACTGAGAGACCAAGACTGCATCACTTTTTGCCGTTTAAGAAGAGACAACTCAGGGTAGCTATGGAAGAAGGGAAACTTTGTTGAGAGGCTCAACATGCCACACAGTATGAATGTGCCAAACCATGTGGACAGTAGCCATAATGACAGCAACAAGAGCCATGTACTTGGGTGCTTCAGTTTC
The DNA here is from genome assembly GCA_013407115.1 of Glycine latifolia. Lineage (NCBI taxonomy): Eukaryota > Viridiplantae > Streptophyta > Magnoliopsida > Fabales > Fabaceae > Glycine > Glycine latifolia. The sequence continues at coordinate 16,607,753 of CM023956.1, read as the reverse complement.
TCACTAATCAATATCCCAAGCTGCAGATTAAATTAAACCCCGTAAACAACAAAAGTTAAAGATATTAGTACAATATATGATAACAAATTAAATTTGCATCTCCATTAACAGAAAACTAATAATTCGTAGATTCGAATCTCTATACTAACAACAAAAACTAATAATTTATAATTAACATTGATCGATAAAAAAAACAAAAACTTGTATCAGCTTCAAATAATTTGTATAAGTTTTTAAATGACAGTAATAATAAGGAAGTTAGAAGATGATAAAATGATTTTAGTCATTGTTAAGTGACACAAGAAGTCAAGAGGCATGTTCTGATTCTAGAAATGATCCATGCAAAGAGAAGAGTTATACAAAACCCTCTTAAATGTTAGAAAGTGTTAAAGTAATAGCCAAAAACACACAAACACACACACACACACACACTTTTAAATTTAGATAGTTTTGTGAAATTTGCATGTATTATGTCTTCGTTTATAATCTTAGTTTCATATTATATTATAATAATATACAAAATAAAGGGAAAACAGTGGAAAAATTATCTAAAAAAACTAATTATTAATTTCTCCAGTAAATAAAAAAAACTTAACATCAATTTTGTTTAAAAAAAAGTAAAATATATTTTGTAAATATGATTTGAATGTCTTCTTCCTACAAAGTCTTCGAAAATTTTGAAATTTTTACAGTACAAATGTCTTGATTTAAGATATATATATATATATATATGCAATTATGTTATGTCTTGTTCATCTCAGATCAATCACTATTTTAATATTGTTAAATGCACGTCATTTTATTGTAAATGCAAGAAACTATTTAAAAATATCAAACCCATAAAGACTAAAATAATTGAAAATTTATATTGTGAAAAATAACAAAAGAGAAAGAGATAAATCTTAGAAGGTTAAAGGTAGCTAGTCCTACATGCTCAGGTGTTCCAGCCATGGAAGCCGAAGTCTTGTAGAAGTTGGCAACAGGTTCATCATAATCGGAGCCACAAACGTTGTTGCTGTTGTTGTTGATGGAAGGTAAGAGGGTGTCACAGAGAGCAACAAGGGACTTCATCTGCCTAGGAGAGAGAGAGTTTGTAAGAGGTTTTTTCTGATCTTTCTCTCTCTCCTCACCAACATCATCATCATCTAGAAGAAGACAAGTGGTAGTAGTGTGCGTATGATCAACACTACTAAGCTCAACCACAGTGTGAACTTTTGCCTCATTCGGACCCAACCCGAACCCCACTCTGAAGCTACCACTCCTGCTATGGCTCTCCCCATTGCTCTCCATGCTTTTTCTGTTAATCTTTATTTTTTTCTTCTTAATGCTAAATGCTATATATGCTACGTATATATGAGTGCAAACCATCCAGGCTTGGAGTTCGTATAATAAATACCTGCATAACTTGTTCACCAAAAATAAAATCGAAATAGAAAAATAGTGTAATTAATTAATAAGTTGTCTATTTCCTTTTTCATTAAACTACATCTCATCAAGTTTATGCACTTGTAGAATTTATTATTCAGTAAAACCTTAGTTTTTTTTTAAAAAAAAGATCAATATGTCATTACATTGGTTTTTTAAAGATTTTAAAAAATAATCTTTTCAACTAAGAAATCACTATTTTAATCTTTAAAATCATAGGGTGCTGTAAACTTGTTCTCTAAAATGACAAAAATTCTAAAACAATCTCTAAAATTGAATACTACCTCCTCTGAATTCAATTATAAGCAACTGAAAAAACAAATTTTGGTGTACTCAAATATAAAGTTAATTTTAATTACTTTTATGTTATTTAATTATATCATCCCAAAAATATCTTTCAATTAATTCAGATTTTATTTTTAATTTTTTTTCTTGATATCAAATTCCAATGAATTGGAGACTTTAGGAGAAAGAAATATTTTTAAATGAATTGGAGACTTTAGGAGAAAGAAATATTTTTAAATGTGATTAGTATCAAGGGAATTTAGTTCAATTAATTAAACATGGTGCACATGTTATTATAAATTTATTGACGCTTGTCTTTAATTTCAATGGATAAAAAATGTTATCAGTAAATTAAATGATATTAATAAACTTTTTAATTAGAATAAAATTAATTAATTGTGCTTTTATTTGAGTCTAGATGGAGTCCTAGTCAAGTTAGTTTTGTAACATGGTAATTTTTCTTAATTCATGATTAAGTCATTTTAATTAAATGATGAGAAATTAAATTAAACTTTACGCTTAAAAATATAATTAAGATAAATGTTTCTTGTCATGTTGTTACTTAAGTTTGAGAATCATATAGTCCTTAAGAAAAAGGTTAAGAAGGTTAGTGCATGGTGGGTAAGAGTTTTAGAGGATTTTAGAGATGGGTCTTAGGGTTTCATAAGAAAAGTTCATTTTCTTTCCCTTTCTTCACACTTGGTAGCCACCCTGTCTAACATCCTAATAAAATTCTACATAGAAAATAAATAATAATAATAATAATAATAATAAATATGGAAGAATAGTTCTATAAATAGTGAATTAATTATCTAAGTATGAATTAATCAATTAGGGATTAATATAACATGAAGAACTAAGAGAAATAATTAAAAAAAAACTTTAATTAAGCATGTTTATACCAAGGTTTGTTTTAACACCCTAAAAATCTACAACTAGAAAATAAAAGCTTTTCTAAACTACAATCAGTTTATGAAGATTTTTTTTCTCCATCTACATAGTTGTCCAAATCTTTTGACAGCTTTTCTACCTTTTCTTTTAAAACCTTTTTTCATTTTCAAGTTGATTTTGATCAAAAGATACTATCCCTTTTGTAGTTTCTCTTCTCTGCTTTATCTGTTCAGAAAGTTTGAAATGGGATTCTTGAATGGTTTTTCTTAAACAAATTCTCATTTCCTATTATAAGCTTCTCATTTTGTTTTCGAGCACCAACAAGTTGTTCTTTTAGAAGAATACATTTCTAAGCTAAAGTCTAAGAGTCGTTGAGCATGTTATCAAAATTTTGTTTTAAGTCTTTGTAATTTGAACATTCTAGTGTTTTAGTCAAATACCTTCTCCTTTTCTGAATCTTCCATGAGACATATGTTGGCAGCTTGTTCCTCTTCTTTCTCAGTAGATAATCTATCTATGTCATCCTATATGGCCATCATTGCTTTTCTTTTCTAATCCCCCTTTTTAGGATCTGCCATGAGACATATTTTAGGATATTTCATTAGAAGAGGGCATGCTATTTTGATGTGCTCAAACTTGTTGCATTCAAAGCATTTGACATGATGCTTTGAGCTTTCTCCTTTTCTTCTTCTGGGCATTGTCTGCACCCTTCTTGTCAGGAATGTCAGTTCATCCTCTTCATCATCACTATCATCAACTTTTGAATTTTCTATTGAGCTTAATGCTTTGGATGACCAATTAAGCTTAGTTTTCTAAGAGACTTTAGTGCAATAACTTTTGCTTTGGATGGTTTCATCTCTTCTATCAATTCTTGCTCATGTACCATCAATGAGCTAATGAGTTCATCCATGGCCAAACTCTTCAGATCTTTGGCTTCTTGCATTGCTATGACTTTTGGTCTTTAAATCTTGGGTAGACTCCTCAAAATCTTTTTAATCTTCTATTATGTTGTGTATCTTTCTCCTAAGGCATTGAGCTCATTCACAATGGTGGTGAATCTATTGAACATTTATTCAATAGTTTCTTATTCCTGCATTTTGAACATCTTAAACTTGTAGGTTAGTATATTAACCTTTGAATATTTTACTTGATATATACCCTCACCTGCCATTTTGAGTGTACGTTCCAAATCACTTGTGCTGTTTGGCATTCTATAACTTTATCATACTTAGATCTACTAAGTGCACAAGATAGGAAGAATTTTCTTTAGAGTTCATAAAGGAATCTTGCTTTCTAATCTAAGGACCACTCAGCTTGGGTTTTCTATCTCTACTATTTCTTCAGTCCTCTGTGTAGGTTTGTAATCACCAAGTTCTATAATATCTCACAAATGTAGATCTTATGAGTCCATGAACAACTTCATTCTATCCTTTTAGTAGTAGTATATTTTCCATCAAAGCCTTGAAGCCCATTTGTTGATGAACCTTTTTGTATAAACACTGTTGGAGCTTGCATAACCATCATTACTTCTTGTTTTAACCTTAGAGTTAAGCTTTGATGTCAATCAAAATGAATAAAATAATATATGAAGGAGGGTTAAATTGTGTTTTCAAAAACTTTAAGCTCCTTTTGAAAAGATAAATTTTTTCTGAAGTTAGTTTAGGAAATATATGTTCAAAATTAATATTTATTTTCAGGTCAAAATGAAAACTTAATAGTTTTTGGAAAACAATTGATTCCTTAGAAAAACCCCTTAATTAAACTTAAGGTTTAGCAAAAGAGGTTTATTGAAAACTATGTTTGTGTTCAATTTATTGTTTTATAACTATTTGTTTATGAAAAACAAGTTGTAAAACTTAGTTTCTCAAAACAGTAAAAAGGAAGGGAAAAAGAAGAATGAACACAACAAATTTTTATATTGGTTCACCCAAACCCAGAGATATGTCCAATCCTTACTCAGTGAGATTTTAACTAAACATAACAACTACCTACACCTCTAGTTTACAGCAATAACCTCACTCATAACTAGTTCATCACTACACAAAGCTCCACTCGAGCTCTTATAGCAACAACGATACCTCTTAATCACTATTACCCATACTGCCTTAAGGTCACGAGACCAAGGTTGTCAAAATCGAGAGTCTATGTAAACTCGTGAAAGCTCCGTAGAATCGTAAGAGTCTACCTAAAACAAAAATAATCGTAAATTACCTATAAATATCATACCAATCCACTTCTACTCATTATAACAAACTAATAACAGAGAACAAAGAGGAAAGAATAATACAAAATAATAAAACATATATGAATAATGTTCAATTATCTATATTGGTGTGATACAAAATATAAAGCATGGGCTCCAATCCCTCCATTCATATTGCATTTTTGACAAAAAGACAGGAAAACATTGAAAACCAATAAGGCAATGACAATACCAAAAAGGCAGCAAAGCTAAAAATTTAGCAAGAACCTAAAAATGATGGAATAACATACACGGATACACAACAACATTGATCATGGCAATTCAAAATCTAAAATATAAGGTAAGAGAACTTTCGCTTTGTAGTTCAAAATCTAAAACATAGGGAAAGACAATTCAAAATCTAAACCAAGGGAAAGGCACCTTCACAGTGTGAGACAGAAAGAGAACTTTCGATTCATAGTTAGCACCATCGCGGCGTTGCCGACCCGTCGCTGCCACCACGCAGATGCAGGCGCACCTTGCCTTGCTTAAGGGCTAAGGCCTTTGTTTTCGCAGTCACATGACTTGCACCGAGTGAGGAAGAACTGAGGAAGAAACAACCGAATGTGAAGTGAGGAGATCGAGGAGGAACGAATCACACCGAGTGAGGAAGAACTGAGGAAGAAACAACAGAAAGTGAAGCGAGGAGAGCGAGGAACATGAAGCAAGGAGAGCAAGGAATGGAAGCGACACAAAACAGACACAGGGTGAGGAAGAAGAATGAAAAATGAGTGATACTAAATGACGTCGTTTTGCCTTTTAACAAACTTGCGAAATCGGATCAGACTCGTGATTCTACTTTGAATCGCACAAGTCTACGCAAACTCATACAACTCTACGATGATTTCGAGTCTACCCAATTTCACTCGCGGAGGCTCAGTAGAATCGTAAAATTGTACGATTCTACAAGTAAAAACAAGAGTTTGATAACCATTCACAAGACACTTGCTCCCTCACCATAGCACCACCCCTAGTCTTGGCTTTTTGTTTGGGTTTCATGCTATATAATTTTTAAATTTTAAGATACCATAAATGAAAAGAACCTCATCTCATGGACCACACATTACACAAGAATTTTAAAATGTACACCTGTAGTGCGCTTTCAACTGAAGGGTTGCCTTTGATCACCAAGCATCAAAATTATGGCACCTCTATTAAGTTCATGCAAGCAATAATCAAAGCGAGTTCTCAGTGCTAGCCGACAATAGACGTGTTGGGATTTGGTAGACACATAACTCTTTCTTACTTAATAGTGAATTTCTTGTAGTCATGTGAGGCCAACCTCCCTCATATATATAGGACAGAAGAGTGTTTTATCCTAAATTCCAATCACATCTTATTTGATTAGATATGACACAATTTTATCTTATCAAATCATATTTGATTAGATATATAAATAATTAATTAAATCATATTTTATTAATTAACCATGAACTAACTTAAATCAAATTTAATTTATTCAACTGCTCCAATTGGTTACTCTATATGTATGACCCTAAGGCTCTAACTAGACTGGAAATAATTATATTATAATATTATAGACAGTGATTGGCATCTAGCAATGCATCACTACCATTTAGCCTATGAGACAATTGCTGATTCGATTTCAACCTTATCGTAACCATTTCCACCATGCAACCTTTATTTCTTCATCCAAATATCTTAATTGAACATGAGGCATAATAGCATCATCCTTGTTAAGTCCTATCATTTATTTCTCAATACCTAAGTAGAAGTTTAAATACAAATGGACCCAGTATCTCATATTTGTCCATTTTCATGTGGCCATACATATTGTTCGTCTCACTCTATCGAGAGGCCTATAGACAACTCCTGTTATGTAGGAAGGTTGAATCTTATCTACGTCACTGACATCCTTCAACATGATTCATTGTAGGTTCAATTACTACCTTTATAATCCCCTTGTTTCAGATGATGTTTGACATAATTAAATCCTACAACTAGTACATGTAGATATCGTAATGACTTCAAGTCAAAGGATTACTATCACATAATGGTTGTTGTAAGAATCACTTATGACACTTACATAACTATTATGAAGTCTTCTCATAGTGGGTCAGTATACTATAAACATTACTTCTATTACTCATAGTTGTATGCATGTTTGATATCTCATATCTATGACCTGTGAGATGTGGTCATCATGCTACTCAAACAATAGTCTCAATGTATTATTGTTGTCCTAGTAGGTAATAATTAATACTTGGCTACTAATAGTTTAAGAATTACGTTATATTATTCAATGAATCTCATATCATCGAATAACTCATGTATTCCAAGGACATTACATATCATAGAACAAATAATAATAATAATCTTTGAAATGCCTCATTATATATAATACAAATCAAGTCATGATACAAATGCAACTTAAAACAGATTGGCCATTGCGGCTCACTCCAAAGCTTTCAACAAAACATCAAAGTTTTTTCTATGAATCAATGCACATATCACAAATTATCCCTACAATAGAAGAATTTCCACTCAAGAAATTATAAATCACATTTTTGTCTTTTACAATGTATAGTTTTCTTGCATTTTATAGAAGTGGTTCACTCTCAATAAGAGAGGCTTGAAGCATAATGTTGGATCCTTAATAGAGGTGATAAACTCGTGTCTTTTTCTTTCTTACTTGCTTCAAGATATCTTCAAAAGGTTCCTTCAAGTCCTTTCAAACACCTCAAGAAAATAGTCATTGGAAGTGAGACCATTGGTTTTGCAACTTCTTGAAAAAGTTTAAAATATGTCAGTTGTGTTAGACACTGAACGATCCATCACTAGACGACCCAAACATCTCTTAAGGTTTGGATGAAATAAAGATATAAATTTGTGTCAATAAATCTATTGCATGTAAGTTAATAGGTTTAATAACTGGAAGCAACACTAGGTAAGACTTATCCATTAATGGATACCTCGTCTACTGGAAGCGAGAAGTACTCGTCCAATCCATCCAAACAACAATAGGAATAATCATTTCCTTTGAAATATTAATTTATTCCAGTTTATATGATCTTATTAAAAAGGAATATATCTATGAAGCTATCCATAATTTCCTTTTATATGTCTAATGGTCCTATTGAGCTATGAATGACAGATAAGGAAAGTCTTGATCCTATCACACAAAAATGTTCATGATCTGCTTATTCCAGGAAACAAGATCAATCTGCTCAACTGTCATATCATTCAATTCTGTAGATACTATCCACATTTAAAAGTGTCTTTCTACCTATAAATACGACATCAAGGACTGAAGAATGACAAAAAATGTACATAGAAAGACAATAGTCCACTCTTAAGAAATGAGAGAAAAGAAAAAATTTGTTAAGAAACGTACTTAGCTTAAGTGAGTCCATTCATTGTAGTATACAAAGTATTAGTGAGATATTAGAAATTTATTGTAAATCCACTCTTTGAGTGTTGTAAAGAATCTATGATTTTGTATCAAACTTCTGTTTGTGAAAACAATGAGTAACTTAGTGACAAAATAATACTTGTGTGTTCCTAGTTTCAGGGAGAGTCTAAGTGTTGTGCCAAGAGTGACCTTGAGAATACTTGTAAGCCAGAAGTGAAAGAAAAGAATACTTATTGTAAGCAAGTTTGATTAGTGGAATCCTTTACTTGTTGGTAAAGGAGAACTGGACGTAGCTCATATTGAGTGAATCAATATAAAATGAAGTATTTTTACTGCTCTTCTTTAACTTATTAAAGTATTCCAGAGTCTATTATTGACACATTTCGCACACAAGTTTTTCACTTGAAAATAAATTTTATACACCATTGGACAATAGTCCACTCGCAAGAACTTCAACAAGAAGAAGGATTCAAAAAAGGAAAATCCTTGTCTTTAATAGCACAACAAGCCAAAACTTCTTCAACATGCAAATAATCCTTATCTAGACATGCGTCCAGAAGCTCATCCAAAGCTATCAACACTAATACATCTTATGATGATGAGTCCGATGATGGATAGAAGCTCATCTAATGCTATCAACACTGATACATCCAAAGAAACCACATAGAGAAAGAAAGGACAAGGATAAAAGCTCCATCATATGCTGTGATTGCAAGAAACCATAACACTTCAAGTCAGAATGTCCAGATCTTGATATGTCAGATCACAAGAAAAGGTGCTTCAAACCAAAGGAAAACAAGTACTAATGAGGATGTGGGAAGAACTGGAAGAAGAAGCCAACCTCTTTCTACTGGTAGACACTGCATCAGAAGGATAAGAATTTGAATAAGATGAAGAGGTAAATATAAACAACCTTGAAACTCTTCAATTAGCATATCATGAACTTCTCTCCAAGGTTATTTATATTTACCTTGGAAAGAAAGATCTAATCTATTGGAAGACCTTCTGAATTTGAAAAATCAAGTAAAAGGTTTACAAAATGAGTATATCTCAATAAACTTCATGATTGCTTAAATGAGGAAAATGTAATATATTGACAGAATGTTCACAAGTCAATAAGAATTATGAAAACTTGGAGGCAAGTAAACATAACTTATGCATTGAATGTGAAGGATATAAGAAAAGCCTAAAATTCTCAAATGATAAACTTGAATAATATGAGGTTCTCCAAAAAGCAACCTCATGATGTTGTTACACGTCATCAAGAGATTGAATTTTTGAGAGAAACTCTATCCAAATTTGTTGGAAGCACTAAGAAACTTAACAAAATGTTAAGATACAACAAATACCCAACTAACAAATCTGGAAATGGATATAAAGGAAAGAAGCATGTTCATGATGAAGAAACAATAGTATGTTACTTCTGGGGAAAGGTTGGACACATGACATCCAAATTTAGACATCTACCAAAGACTGCATCATCTAATGCTTTTAGAACTAACTAAAAAGGACCCAAGAAAATTTGGGTGCCTAAAGAAAAAATAATTCCTATTGCAGATATATTTCACCACAACAAGAACACACCAATCATGGTACTTGGATAGTGATTGCTCATGTCACATGGTAGGAGAAAAGTGTATATGCTAATACTTGACTCACATGTATGGTGGAACAATCACTTTCGGAGGAAATCAGAAGGGGAAGATAACATGAATAAGAAAGATAAGTATTGATCCTTATCCTCCCATTGATAATGTACTGTTTGTTAAAGGGCTTAAACAAAATTTGCTTAGCATAAGTCAATTATGTGACAGTGGAGTTGATGTTTCCTTTAGCAAAGTAGGGTGTGTCGTCCAACATAAAAATGGAACCCAACTTTCACTTCTAAGAGGAAAGGAAATCTTTATAAGATTAATCTTAGTGAACTATCAAATCAAAATGTAATATGTCTATTATCCATCAAAGGAAATCATTGGGTATCGCACAAGAAACTTGGACATACAAGCCTGAGGTTAATCTCAAAACTTCAAAGACATGACCTTGGGTGAGGTTTACCAAGAATGTCAAATTAAAATCTCCTTTTCAAGCAAAAACTTTATTTCCACCTTAAGACCACTTGAACTGTTACATATTGATTTGTTTGGTCCAATTAGAACAACTTGTGTTAGTGGAAAGAGATATGGTTTGGTAGTAGTGGACATACTCAAGATGGACATGGGTTATGTTCCCAGCTCACTAAATGAGTCCTTTGAGGTCTCCTTTAAATTTTGTAAAAGGATTCAAAATGAAAATGGAGTATGCATTACTTCAATCATAAGTGATCATGGTGCTAAGTTTGAAAATAAAAGCTTTCATCTATTTTGTGAAGAAAATGGAATTCTTCATAACTTTTCTACTGCTAGAACACATCAACATAATGGTGTTGTTGATAGAAAAATAGTATATAATTGCAAGAAATTGCCAGGACCATGCTTAATGACAACCTAACACCTAAACACTTTTGAGTTGAAGTAGTGAACACTGCCTATTGTTTACAAAACAACATTTATATAATACCCGTTCTAAAAAGGACTCCTTATGAACTGTGAAAAGGACGAAAACCCAAATTTCATATTACCATCCTTTTGGATTCCACTGTTTCATCCTTAACACTAAGAAAAACTTGGGAAAGTTTGATTCTGAGTGTGATAATGGAGCATTACTTGGGTACTCTGAAACATCCAAGGCATACAGTTTACAACTCTAAAACTTTAATAGTGGAAGAAGCTATTCATGTAAGATTTAATGACACAAAGCCTGAAACGGAAATGTTAGAGCTTGATGAATCTTTTTCAGATATAAGACTAGACAAAGGCATTAGACCATTGATAGAACAGTCTTAAGGAATAGACGGGTCCGATCAAGTAACATAACACCCTCAAAGAGAAAAAGAACCAACTAGATGAATTCTAAGGAAAAACCATCTAGAGAGTCAAATCATTGGAGATTCATCAACCAAAGTCCAGGCAAGAAGATCTATTAGACAACAAGGTTACACAACTTTCATTTTAGAAGTGTGCCTAAGCATATTGATGATGCTATGGAAGATGAGAACTGGGTAAAAAGCCAAGCAAGAGGAATTTGAACAATTCTAGAAGAATGACGTTTGGAAGCTTGTAGAACTACCACAAGGAAGGAAAGCAATAGGTGCTAAGTGGATGTTTAGAATCAAGCTGGACAAGGCAGGTAAGGTTGTGAGAAACAAGGCAAGACAGGTTGCTAAGGGTTACTCACAATAGGTAGGTATAGACTATATGAAACATTTACTCTTGTTGCTCGTCTAGAGGCAATACACATTTTACTCTCATTTGCAGCTTATACAAAAATGAGACTATATCAAATGGACATAAAAAAACACATTCCTCAATGGAGTAATACAAGAAGAAGTCTATGTAAAACAACCCCTTGGGTTTGAGAGTAACACTTTTCCGCACCATGTTTTCAAACTCTATAAAGCATTGTACAAACTTATATAAGCTCTTAGAGCTTTGTATGAATGCCTTAGTACATTTCTTGTAAACTATGGCTTTGAAATAGGAAAAATAGATGCAACTATGTTCTGCAGAAGCTATGACTCTTAAGTTATATTAGTTAAAATTTATGTGGGTGACATTATATTTGGTGCTACTAATGAACCTCTCTATGAGGATTTCTCCAAATTAATGCAGGCTGAATTAGAAATGAGTATGATGGGAGAACTAAAGTTCTTTTTAGGACTATAGATAAAACAAACCAATAATGGAATCTATACCCATCAAACCAAGTATGTCAAGGAACTTGTCGAGAAGTTCAAGTTGAAAGATGCAAAAGAAATGAAGACTCCTATGCATCCAATGAGATGTCTTGGACTAGACAAGGAATCCAACAAAGTGGAAAACTCTCAATACAGAGCAATGATTGGATCCTTACTATATCTAAGTGCGTCCAGACATGACATACTATTTAGTGTTGGACTACGTGCCAAATTCCAACAAGACCCAAGGGAAGTTGACTTAACTATTGTCAAAAGAATATTTTAGATATTTAAGTGGAACTCCTAATCTTGGTCTTTACTTTAAGTATAGAAAGGAATTCAGGTTGATTAGTCACTTGGATTAGCAAGAAGCAAGGATTAGTAGCACTATCACTGTAGAAGCAAAATGTATATTAACAGTGAGTTGTTGTACTTAACTAATATGGATAAAGAATCAATTGAAAAACTATAGTATATATGAAGGAAACATTCTTATCTACTACGATAATAAAATTGCAATAAGTATCTCTAAAAACCCTACTCTACATTGACGATCCAAGCACATAGAAATTAAGCATCATTTTGTAAGAGACCATGTTTAGAAGGGAACAATGGATCTATAGTTTGTACCCACTGATGGTTAGCTTGCTGGCATTTTTACAAAACCCTTTACTGAAGAAAGGTTGATCTTGTTAAGGGATCTCTCTATTTAATTTGTCTCTTCCATCTTTATTTTCCTCCATTGTTACTTTCTTGAGGTTCTATTTGAATCCTTCGTGATCCAAATGAGCTAAATTTCATAGTTGCTGAGTGACTGAAGTAGAATTCAAGTATTAATCTTTTTTTCTTTTTTCTGATCAATTCTCGTTGTTAATGTAATTCTATGCTTAGATTCATGTTAGGCGTGGTCAACCTAGTTATTAGGGATTTAGATTGTGTGGAAACAGGTTCAAATCCTACAGCTGAATTGAATTTGTGCAAGGATTTGTTGTTAGGAATGGATCAAACACTTGCATTTGTAGAGATTCACTAATTAAACTCTAAGTTTGTAAGTCTAAACCAACTAAGGAATTAGGGATTTAGCTTGGAACTCAAGGATTAATCACTAAGGAATTAGGATTAGTCATTGTAGTTTAGACATTAGTTGCATTGAATTGGGAGATATATTAGGAATGATTTCCATATGAAGAGTTCTATGGATTTCATTTGAACAATGTTTTTCTTTGTTTGATTTAATTTTCTCTCCAAAATATATGTTTAAAACAAAAAGAAGTTTAGTTTCACCATAGAAAAATGAAGTCTCGCTACAATGAAACCTTCTTTTCTCAAAAATGAAACTTAACACATTTGCCACAATGAATTGACAACTCGTTGCAACAAATTCATGCAAAAATTGTATGTTCATTCCCTTTATGCTGCACATAGTCTCTATGGATACAATAATTTTTATACTTAATATTTCTTCATACAATTAGACTAGGTTCACTTGCCTATTATGTCTAAAACACAACAAGAAACTGGTGCCATCACTGGGGAATTGTGTCCTAACATTTAGGAAATTCACAAATTTTGTTTTCTTTTAGCTAGTTTAATTTACATTCTTTTAAACTTATATTTCATTCATTCTTTCATTCTTACTGATTATTGATACTTTGATTCAATTGATTCTTGTAAACTAACTTTGTTTCTTAGAATGTATAGCTTGTTACATGTGTAGGTCTTAGACATTTAGAAGCAACATATCCAAGGAACACTTGATTTTTGATTTAGAAATTGAAAAGACACTAAAGAAGAGTAAGAGCAAAAAGAAGAGGCAAGAAGGAAATATGGCTGAAGAAACTCATCCTCCAAGGCTTACTCTAGAGGGTCATGCTACATACACAATTGCAAGGCTAGCATTCACCAATGTGGTGAACCTTGAGATAAAGCCAACCTTTATCCATCTCATTTAGAATAATCAATTCCATGATGATAGTCATAAGAATCCATATACACATCTTTCTACTTCATTGATATATGCAACACTGTGAAGATCAACCATTTGTTAGATGAGGCTTTGCACTTTCCTTTTTCCTTAGCTAGAGATGCTGACTTATGATTAAGATCCTTTTCTCCTAACAACTTGTCTAGGTGGGATGATGTGGTAGCCAAGTTCCTGCACAAGTACTTCCCAAGGTCGTTATATCCTTTTCTAGCAAGCATATGATGAATCCCTTAAAGAAGCTTGGAAAAAATTTAAAGATTTGCTGAGGCAAACTCCCACCCATGGTTTTCATGAAGTTTTCCAAATCAAAATGTCCATAGGTGGATCGAGAGATTAGAGTAAGCTTATGCTTGATGCTTCAGTTGGTAGGAAAATCTCTCTCAAAACTCCAAGAGAGGCTATAGAGAGCATGAAGAACATATGGCTACAAATTCTAATGAATTTAAGATTTAAAAGGGTAGAGCTATGGTTCCCTGAAAGAGATTGCTGGAAGTCAATACCCAAGATGGTATTTTAGCCCAACAAAAGTTGTTGACTAGGAAAATTGAAGAGCTTACACAACAAATTACTGATCTTCCTCAACAGTTCAAGCTTGAAACAATTGCCTTTGCTCCTAAACTTAAATGTTATGTTTGTAAATCTTGTGGAGGAGGCCATGCAACCAATGAACATGCCATGATTCAAGAGGAAGTTTAGTACATTAAGAACTGAAATACTAGAACTACAATAACCAAGGATACAAACCTCATCCAATGGAAACCCTTATTATTGGATGACCAAGATACTTCCCAAAAATCGAATTCTTGATCAATGAAGGAACAATATCACCATTTTTGTTCAATAAGATACCAAAGTGGATGATTGACCCATTCCATACTAGAAAGAATCAGAGGATAAAAAAGGAAAGGAGATGTTTGAATAAAAATAATTCCCCTTCAAGTTCTTATTTTTTAGAGAATAGGACAATATGAATGTTTTATTATTGTAACACCCTGAACTTTTGATAACTGAAAATAGATATTTGATGTACTTGTTGTGTTATTTGATTGTTTGATAAGGTTGGATTAGTTGTTTTGTTGTGTGGATGGTAAGCTATGTGAAGTTGTTTGATTTATGTTTGTAATGCGAGAGTGATAGTTTGACCTATAACCTGCTTTAGTAATACTACTATTCAGGATTCGTTAACCGTTGGATCGCCTTCAAATTTTGCCAATAGCTTCCCAGCTCTGCATATTTTGACCATTGGAATCTTCAAAATGAAAACTTTTGATGCCGCGCTAAGTGCGACTAGCGCACTGAGCGAGACATGCTGTCGGGTTGAGAGAGACATACTGTCACACTGAGCGAGACATGCTATCACGCTGAGCGAGACAAAGTGCGCTGAGCGCAATTCCCAGATATTTCCTGACAGAGAGGAAATTGAGCTGAGCAAGACATATGTCGCGCTGAGTGACACAGAGCGCACTGAGCTAATTCCCAGATATTTCCTGACAGAGAGGAAATTGCGTTGAGCGAGCCAGGGCGCGCTAAGTGAGACCTGTGGATTATAAATATGCACTTGCAGCGCAGAAACACGTTTTCACCCCTTTCTCTCTACACTCACACCCAAAACCCTAGAACTTTTCTCTCCACCATCCATAACCACCATAAACCACCACGGGCTGCTGTTGCTTGCTACATGACCACAACATGGAAAAAAACCTCGTAATCGGAGTGGAATTTTCGAAACTCAACCCGAAGTCTTGGTAGAGAACAGAGCTTCCAATCCTTCTTCCTTGGTTTCTTGGAGCTAACCTTGGTTTCCTTTGTCTTTTCCTAGCTAGTTTAAGCTTTTCTTAGTGTCTCTTGTGCTTTGGGTACCATTGTTGGGAGTTTTACACTTCTTTTGAAAACCTTTTGAAAATGAGATGTTGTAAAAGCCTCATTTTTATGAAATTGATGTCATTTCTTTGATCCTTGTTGAACCCCAGTCACATTGGTGTGATTGGAATTTAAAAAATGATGTCTTTTGATGTGGATTCCCAAAAACACCATTTTAGCCCTTTTGATTTGAGTGGGTATTTGACCCCAACTGTTAACATTGGTCTTTTCTTTGAAATCTATACTAAATTGCTTTGATTTGGTATATAGAGCTCTACGTCCGGACAAGCACGCATATTTGAAGGATTGCGAAACAACACTGTTAGGCTGTAACAGGGAGAACTCCTAGTTAAGTAAGGAGAGTTTATTCTTTAGTTATAGTTTTGACACCATAGTTAGAGGCCAGAGAGCCCAATTATGGAGATAACTGCCTGTCTCTATTGTGTGCTGGGTTTTCAAGAAAAGCTACCTTTTTAACTAATGGGATGCGATGTATTTATGATTGATGTGTGTTTGTTCCTATGTGTGCTTGTTTTCAAGATAAACGATGTTTTTACTAATGGTATGCGATGATTTTATTATTGATGTTGTTGATGATATTGAAATTGAGATACCATAGAAGTGGTTAATAATGTTGAAATGTGATAATGCTTATGTGGTTGGTGATGTTTGAATGAAACAATGTTGATGTGGGTGATAATGTTGAAACATGATGTTATTGATGTTTTATGATGATGATAATGTTGAGATGGAATGATGTTGATGTTGATAATGACATTGATGAGAGATAATGTCGATGTGTACAATGTCATTGTGTGATGTGGATACACATGGATACCCATGGGGGTGCATGACTAGTCATTCTTGCGAGGAAGGGTGTGTCTCTGGCCATGGTCATGCATTGATGGTGCCCATGGTTGTATGCTGTGTATGTCCATGTCGGATGCAGTGACCAGTTGGTTATCCTTGCGAGGAAGGATGTGTTCCTAGCCACGGTCAGCACATTGGTGAGCCCATATTTGTATGGTTGTGTATGTACATGGGGGGTGCATGATTGGTCATCCTTACAAGGAATGATGTGTCCTTGGCCATGGTCATGCATTGATGGTGTCTATGTTTCATATTTCATATTGCATTGATGGGAATAGAATGAAGGCATGTGCATACTTGTGGGTTTCTATGGGCTGAAAATGCAGGTACTAAGGGGCCATCAGGTTTGGAATTCCCGTGCGCTACTGGTTGATCATCATGAAGGGAAATGGCCAGTGCACGATAGGATGACCCTGATAGGAAATTAATCATTTTCCTCTAAGAGGGTATTTCCTTGGATATGATACCACATTGCATGGTGAGAGTGAAATCAGGAGCATGCATCATTTTGATCATGATTGTTTAATTTGTGAAATGAATTAGATGATTGGTTTGTCGAGTGTGTATTGGACTGATGGAAATCTGGTAATAATTATGATTGTTACTATTGTCTCCTTTCCAATTGTTGTTACTTGATGCTTGTTGGTTGTATATAATAAACTTACCCTTGCTTTTGTTGTATCGAGTGGTTGGTACCTATGACTCTGGAGGGAGATTCTTTTTGGTTGGAGTCGCCAAGCTGACGTGATGACGTTGGAATTCTTTTTGGGAAAGAGTTGTGTTTTGTTAATCAACTTTTTCTTAGTTAGTTCCTTGATTCTTTTGATGGACATGTAAGATTCCACGTGTAAATACATGTAAAACTGAACTAAGTACTGACATGTGAATGATATGCCCTGATTCGATATATATATATATATATTCAATTATGTAATTGTATCGTGTGTATGATAATTGCATGATCACTAAAAATTTACAATCATTTTCATAATCAAATTAATGGTGTTTTCATTAAAATTCAAAATTTGCACGATTAAGAGTTAGTGATATTGTAGGGACGAGGTTGGTTGTTACAATTATGCTCTATCAACACATTAAAAAGACCAAGGCTTTGCTACTTCGGGTCTTTTAACCAAAATGCATGAATCCTTAATTTTAGTACCTGCTTTACAGTCCCATTGGTTAATGATGCACGTAAGTATGATGTCTGTTCCTCCTGAATATTTTGATTAAGTGCCAAAGAATTTCCTGTTGCTACCATATAGTATTCATCTCTACTTGGTGATAAATAAAGCATGCGTATTCTTTTTGATCTCTCAGAGATTTCATAAAATAGACTTTTTTTTTTGTTTTCGCAAACATGATTCTAATTTGTATACTATATATGCTAATTTGAATTTAATAATAGTACACACTAATAAATTCTACTTATGCGTAGGCATAACTTTCATGAGGAGATAGGCAAATTAGAGGAAACCCTTACTCAATTCATGCAAGTATCTCTTTCCAACCATAAGAGAATTGAAATATCCATTAAAAGCTTGGAGTTCCAAGTAGGCTAATTGGCAAAATAGCTAGATGAGAAGAATAGCAAGACATTTTGAGTTGTAATTGTGGAAAATTCAAAGGGCATAAAAGAAGGAGATCTTTAAATCTCCTATCATGCATCAAGCTAGTAACGTTAAAGAAGCGCTACTTGGGAGGCAACCCAAGTATTTGGTTTGTTTTTATTTTTGATTTGATTTTGTTTTGAATTTATCATACCTTTAATCTTTGGCATTATTTGAGGTAGGAGTGCTGGAGGAAGAATCAGCCTGATGAATTGACAACTTGTTATAACAATTTGACCTCCTTTGTCTTGATGCGTTAAGATTTCACACATTTGCCATGGCAGAGAGGGTATCACCTTGACGAATGGATTTTTAGACTCAAGGTAACTACTGTAAGTCATTTCACTTTAGCAGAGAGTCACATAGGAAATGAACTCTCTACATGAAGCTTGCTTTGACGGATAAGAATTTTGCCATAGCGAGAGCATTATGATGGAAAACCATTTAAAAAATATAAAAAAATAAAAATATATAAAATTTAAAATTGTAAATAAGTGTTATTTAAGCTAAGGATTTCTACCTTTTTTCACCAAAGCAAATTGACAACTCGCTGAAACAAAATGGTATGAAATATATTTGGCCAATGGGATCACATCTATTTAATTTGAATTTATGACTCCATTTTTGCTACAGTGAATTGACAACTCATTTTAGCGAAATGGACATTAGTTCATTGGATTAGATGTACCACAATCATCGTGGCAAATTGACAACTTACCATGGCCAAAAATTCAAAAACCAAGGGTAACTGAAACATTTCCCTCCTTTTAACTTCTCATTTTCTTTTATTTTCTCATTCATACAATTTCACCCATAAGTTTTCTCTAAAGAAAATCCTTAACCTCCTTCCCTTTTTTTTCATCTTCTCATTCAAATCATTCACCATCATACTTCTTTATCACGCCAACTCTATTTTACCTTTGATTGGCATCTCATCTCCACTTCTCACTTGCACTCTTTTCATTTACTATTCAAGTAAGTCCATTTATATGCTTTTGAGTAGTTTATTGTTCTCTTTAATTGTAGAAATGCATATCTAATAAATTTATAAAAAGATTGTAAATATAGTGTTGATTACATGGCTTATAGTTAGATTTTATGAATTGCAATTTCTTTGACCTTTTTGAACTTTCGGGTAAAAAAAATAGAGAGAACAATTGGTTTTTAATTGTGGAAGCGTCCAAACATAAATTATATTTCTTTACCTTCCTCGATAGTAAATAACTCATACTTATGTGTGAATGAGACTCACCTTGTTCCTTTTTACCTGTAATGACCCTTCATACGTTATGTGTGTCCCACATTCGTTTTTCACGTTATGGAACTTGGTATATTCCTTTTTAGAGAGAGCACACAGTAAAGCATTTTAAGCTTTGGAGTTGAGCAAAAATATCTATTTTGCTCTTCTATGCATTGGCTTTTGGGGATCTCGTTTAGTGCAACATCATATGGGATGTAGTTTCCATTTTCTATAGCATTCTACAGATCAATGTGTATAGATTCAAAATGTGCAATAATCCTTTCGTTCTAGTAGTCGTACTTGAATCCTTTGTCCAATGGTGGTTTGTTGGTAGCATATCCTTGTTCCATTTCTTTCTTTGGTTAAATATTTTCCCTTGAATTATTAAATACTCAACTCGTAAGGCCAAACTTTGATGTAACTCAAATAACATATACACACTAGAAGGGGGGTTGAATAGTTTGAAGATAAATATGAAAACTTTTTTGCAAAGAAATTTTTTTCACAGGAAGATATGCTTAAAAACAAGTTATTGAAGGTATTGTCCAGTGATTAAAATAGAATTTTGTTGAAAAAAAGGACTATCATCCAATGCTTGATAAAATAGAGTTTTCATTAAGGTTTTTCAAAAGCAGACATGTGTGATGAAGTGTATCAAAACCATCACAAGAGAATACTAATAAAATAGCTTTGGAGAGAAGTAGAAACACTTAAGTTTATACTGGTTCACTCAAATAGAGTTATGTTCAGTTATCCTGTACAAACTAGTAAACGTTTCCACTAATCAATGCTTGCTACAACAAGTATTTTGTGTTGCCACTCCTTACTATACCAATATTCTCAAAGCCATTTATGACACCCCCTAAGACTCCCCCTGAATCTAAGGCACCTAAGTATTGTTTACTAAGTCAATCCTGGCTTTCACAAACAACAATGTTTAAATGAATACACAAATTCAAACCACTCAATCGAGTTGAAAACACTTAAGCTCGAATATGATGAAAGATAATTGGGAATGCTTTCAGCCCGGATGTGAAGCCATCATCCTCTATGTCAGTGACAGCATACGCAAGCATCATTACAATGATACATCTTGATTGAATGCAACACTTGGATAGAATCCTTGTGGTTTGCATTGTCACTGCCATCATACCCAGATGAAGAGGCTTTGAGGGTGTCATCCCAAATAATTGGATTCTAGAAGGTTCTAGCATCAAAACTATCTAGTTTCTTTGTAAGGTTCTTGCCATTGAAAAATGATTTTCAATTCCTTAGAGGATGGTTGAGTATTTCCACTTTCTATTGTCTACAAGGAATTTCTTCATTGAAGTACAATTGTAATCCTTTCTTTTTTCCTTCATCACGAATAGGCAATCTTGTGCAACAATGATTAGGGACCATTTTTATGTTAGTTGTCCTATTGAAGTGAAGATTTGGTGGATTGGAAATGGCTTGATTGAAGATGTACATGTGTGAAAGAATCAAACCAATATTTGCTAGGTGTGAACCAAATAGAGTAATATTAGCATGATTGACTGGAAGAAATCTAATGATGGGCGTCAATATGTTGATCTTTTTCTCCCATCTGATTTGTGAAGGTTGACATTCCACTGATGGATCGATGTTGTGCTTGGAAAAGTGGAAGAATTTATAAAATCTAGAGAGCTTTTGGTTTTTTCTTTTTCTTCCCCTTCTTCTTTAGAGACAAGACACACACATTGTTGAGTGCCACTAATTAACCAACGAGGTTCCATCATGACAAGGTAGGATATTGTGGTCATATCTAGGAAAGAGTGTCCAATGCTACTATTGCATCAACATGAAACACATTATAAGTACCAGTGGAACATGTTGATAATCATACCTCATCCAAGGTGTGGAAGAAACGAAGATGTACATTGGACATGTTTATAAATTTTGCATGTTCATAGGGAAGTAAGCAATTAGAAATCTCTTTTTCAACCTTGCTTAAGAAGATAAGACTTTCTTCTTGGGAGTTGAACTCCATGGTTTCCACTTAGCTAACCACGTTGGACAAGGTGTTGTATTCACAAACTTAGACAAGTTTAATGGAGATGGAGGTGGATGCTGATGAGGAAGGGTAGATGGGATGTTGACGAGGAAGGGTATACAGACAATGTCTTTGAGGAAAAATATGAGTATCGTTGTTATCAGTTGAGACATCAAAACTTACTGATTCCTGAGAAGGAGAGGGTTGCGTCCATATTTTTGTTAATAACATCTTTGTTAGCATGGGTTTCTCAGGTCTTCATCTTCCTAGGAAAAGAGAGATTATAGTAGGTTCTTTGGGACTAGGCTCTCTAGCAATCTTGTGCTTCTTTTGGATACTAGGGGCTTGTTATTGACCTTCTGGTTAAGTCTTCCTTTGAAGTTGAGTGACCTCTTCTTCATTTGTTTCACTCAAGTCCCTTAGCTTTTGATTGGTGTTCTTCTTCTCAACTAACTTTTTTGGACTGCTCTTTGTGGGAGTAGTCTTTGGACACTAGTTGGGAGCAATGGACGCAGGTGTAGGCTCATGCTTTTTCTTGGTTCTTTGTACTTTTATGAGCATTTCCTCTTCTTCCTTTTGAGCTTGGCATATGGTTTTCTTGTTGGTCCTTTCTTGCATGATTTTGTTTACCCTGTTGGCTATGCCAAATTTCAATAAAACATCACCATTAGCAGCTAGAACACTTCTATTATGTTCTTTTCTTCTTTTGACAATCTCCTATTTTTCCAGTTGTGGTATCTCTCTTGGGGCTATGGTGATTTCCAGCCTCATAGACTTGATTTTTACTGATCCAAAGTTCTATTGCTTGGATATCACCCTTTGACCATAATCTCATTTTTGGATCCATCGTTTAGATCATTAAAAGCTTGATAAATTCCTTGCTCCCAAAAATGTTTGTTGACCAATGCAGCATAATAGATGTCTTCAAGGTCACACAGAGTCTTGGCGATTTGAAGAATGTTGATGTAGATGGTGTGAGGTAAATCGAAAGGTATGTTCTCTATCAAATGAAAAAGAACAAAATTGTGCAGGTTTGATATAGAGTCCTTTGAGCCGATCTAGTGTAAAATGCTCTTGTTGTAGACATTTAGCTAAATCTTTGCTTGATCTTGAAATAACAAAAATCACACTAGAAAGGGGCTTGAATAGTGTGATTAATCAAAGATAATGACTTTAAAACGTTATCACAGGTTCAGACAAATATGTGTGTGTGTGTGTGTGTGTGTGTGTGTATATATATATATATATATATATATATATATATATATATATATATGTTGAGTCGTCCATTGAAAAAAACATGTTTTGATAAAGCTAAGTTTAATTTTCCAGTAACCATGTAAAATAAAGTTCTAAAATAGTTTTTCAAGCAAACACTTGGTATAAAAAGAATGATAGAAATCACTAAGAGAATACTTAATAAAACTGTTAAGAAGAGACATAGAAACACTTGATTTATACTGGTTCACTCAAATAGAGCTACGTCTAATTGTCCTTTACACAATAGTAAAGGGTTTCGCTAATCAAAAACTTGATTACAAAATAAGTATTCTATACTGCCACTCCTTGCTATACAAATATTCTTATATCCATTTTTGGCACTATCTTAGACTCCCCCGGAATCTAAGAAGACCAAAGTATTGTTTAACACTAAGTCATTCCTAGCTTTCACAAATAGTAGTTTGAATGAATACAAGTATTCAATAACACTCAATGAATGGATAAACAATGAAAGCTTAAATGAATTTTCCAGTGATTTATGCAAAGTTTTGCTTTAGAGTTATTCTTGTTTCCTCATAATAATTTCGTCATCTTGCTTTTTGGATAAAGGCTTCCATTTATAGACTTTAGTGAAGGAAATGTTATTTGATTGGTGTTGAGTCCTTGAAATGACTATTTTTTCACAATGGAAAATGAGGCTATGTGGCATGCTCTTATTCAAGAGGAAAAGAACAAAAGTACAGACAACTACATGTTCTCCTTGTCCTCGGCTAAAGCGACCCTTGAGGAATATTATGTGTAGACCTTCTATTCTCTTCTATTTTTTCCTTTCCTTAAATTCAAATGCTAACAATTCAAATAAAGAGAGGCAAAATGAATTTTTATGAGAGAGAATACATGTACTTCTCTTTTTGGTCAGCATAACCTTTTCATACTACGTTGGAAGTAATAAAAGTATGTATAAGACTTATCCTAATTGGACATGAGTGTTGATCATACTCAGTGTATAACACTTGTTGATATAACAAGTTGACGCTCTTGATTTTATAACACATTGGACATTGATTAATAATGAACAAAAAATTTTCCTCTTTGACTATGGATGAGATTTGTAGATAACGTTCAAGTCCTTTAGTAAAGTTGATCCTGTTTACTTGTCATAAACACGTTAATATATCCATAATTTATATTCTTTGTTAATCATCAAAATCTAAGGTAGGTGTCAATGGTCATCCAGACCTTACAGATCACACAACAAGTTGTACACCACCTTCTTTTGGTCTTTCACCTTGTAGAAGTTATCCTTATATAGTGCCCTTGGAACATGCTCTTCATAGGTCTTTTCCTAGTTACTGTGATACCTTCTCCCTTCCCTCATGCATCCAGTGACTTGGGCAATGGTCTCCATGGATAAAGTGACCTTTCTTGTATAGTTTTAACATCTTTGTAGAAACCTCTTATGCCATAACACAACATAATTTCGTGCAAGTTTAAACCGATGCTTTCTAGGTAGTTTACATCAAAGAAGTGCTCAATGTGAATGGTCATTCTCAATGTGCATCGTGGTTGTGTTGATCTTGGGGATGGATGGAGTGAACTCAGAGGCTTCACTTCCACTAGACATGATGAAAGGTTGAATCTTTTTGTGTTTAGGGTTCAAGAAAAGAAAAAAAAAGGGTTTTCTCTGAGGAGTAAGGGGATTATGAAGTGTTTGGTTAAAGAGAAAAATGGTAGTTTAGATCCTTTGAAGGTTAAATGACTTTGTGGGCTTTTGGAAATGCAATCATGAGGCCTATCAATCAAGAGGTGACTCGACAAAAAGTGCTACAACATTTTCTTACCCAAAACGTTGTGTTTCAACTAAAACATTAAATCATTCATTTATAAAGACCATTCCCAGTATTTCTTAATAGAATCAACCTTTCTTCAGTAAAGGGTTTTGTAAATATATCAACAAGTTGATCATCAGTGGGTACAAATAGTAGGTCCACTGTCCTTTTCTAAACATGGTCCCTTATAAAGTAATGTTTAATCTTTATATGTTTTTCCCTTAAATGCAATGTAGGATGTTTGGAAAGACTAATAACAGCTTTGATGTCTCAAAAGATAAGAATGTTACTCTCATAGTTGATGTAATCTTCTAGCTAATTGTTTATCCTAAGTAATTGAGCACTCCAACTTGCAGTAGATATGTATTTTGCTACAGCAGTGGATAGTGCAGTTGATCCTTTTTTCTTGCTTATCCAAGTTACCAAGTTGCCACAAATGAAGTGATGGCTTCCACTTGTGATTTTTCTTTCAAGTTTGTCTCCAACATAATCAACATGACAATAACTTATTAGTCTGAAATCTTTCCTTTTCTTAAAGAAAAAACAAAGGTTAGAAGTACCAACTAGATATCTAAAGATTACTTTAAAAGCAGTTAAGTGGACTTCCCTTGGTTATTTCTAAAATCTTGCACACAAGCATACAATGAACATGATGTCATGTCTGGACATAGTAAGATATAGTAGAGACCCAATCAAAGCTCTGTATTGGTCTCTATCCACCACCTTAGATTCCTTGTCCAATCTAAGATATAGGATTTGATGCATTGGAGTAATCATCCATATTGAATTTCATCAATAGCTCTTTCACATTCTTGTTCTGGTGAGTTCTTTCATAAATGCTCTTTTGACAACCATTTAATATAGCTTCATATTGCTATAAGCAACAAATGAATTAAAAATGCATATTGCTTCAAGAAGATCTACTAGAGCATAAGTTTCAGTATAGTCAACACCATCCTATTGTGAGTAACCTTTATCAACTAACCTTTCTTTGTTTCTCACTACCTTACCATTCTTGTCCAGCTTGTTTCTGAATACCAACTTATCTCAAATAGCCTTCTTGTCCTTGTGTAGCTCAACTAGTTCCTATACATCATTTTTCTGGAACTGATCGAGCTTCTCTTGCATGGCCTTAACCTAGTTTTCATCTTGCATTGCCTCATCTATGTGTTTGACCTTAATTTTGTTAATTTTAAGGGAAGCTGCAAGAAGATTGAAGCAAGGATGAAGGCTTGATGTTTTAGCTTTTTACATGCCTAATCATTTGAAAGCATTTGTAATTTGTCTAAGTGGTTCAAGTGCATTGCCTTGTGATCTTTCATTTGCATTTGCATTCTTATTCTCATGCATACATGTTTTTGGATAAAATCTCAAAGCAATCCAATGATTTCAAAAAGAAGTTAAGTTTTCATAGCTAAGTCTTTGAAAAATGAAAACTTATTGCTTTAATCGATTACACAAGCATTTTAATCGATTAAAGACATTCATACTATTTCTGGAAAAGCCGTGAAGAACAGTTTAATCAATTACTAGCTTCTTGTAATCGATTACATAGTGCTATATGAAAAACCATACATCACTGGAATAATCGATTATCTTGTTATGTAATCTATTATCTTAACTCATTAGTCATGATGCATTACTGGTATAGTCGATTACCATTTTTAGTAATCGATTACACATGCCATTTTTATGTTTTGAGCTTTACTAGTTTAATCGATTACCAGTAGTAAGTAATCAATTATTTCTTCATGCTTCATATACACTAAGACTGCTTTAATCGATTACATTTCGGTTTAATCGATTATCTTGTTCATGAAAACATTTCCAGGAAGCTCAAGAACATATTAATCGATTATGTGATATTTTAGTCGATTACATATGATTAAATAATCGATTACCTTGTCATTTTAATCAATTATTGTCAGTTAAGTCAGTTTTTTTAAAAAGCCATGTATAACTTGTCTTTATAAATAGACTTGGAGCGAATTGTTCTGAGTGAACATGAGCAAATGTGTGAATCACTAAAAAGATAGAAAGCTTTTTCAAGAGCCAAAATACTGATTTGTTCTAAGAGTGAAAAACTTCTCATGAGATCAAGAGAGTTGAGTCTTTGAGATGAGGTTTTAAAGAAAAGAAGAGGTTTCAAGAGTTCTGATTTTGAGCTTTGAATTGCATTCAACCTAACTGATTGGTAACATCATTCATTCATTCATTCATACATTTGAAGGATCATAGGTTGTATCTCTTGAATCTTTCCTTAGAATTTTTTTGTGTATTAAAATTTTGTTGGTGTATATCTTTGATTCTTTAAAGCTGTTTTCTAGAGTAGGGTTCTCTAGAGGGAAGAACAGAGTAGGGTTCTTTGGTTCTTGATCACTTGAAGCCTATAGTGTAAAAGATAGGAACACTTCACACTTAACCAAGAGGGGGGTGAATTGGTTAAGCTTGGTAAATTAAAAATTCTTTTGACAAAATCAGAGTTTTCCCTTAGGATCTTTATCACTTTGAAACCAAAAATATTTATTCAATCACAAGCTCAGTCCAAGGTATGCAATTGTTCAAAGTTAAATTGATAAGCAAGATAATTCAATCAATATATATAGAAAATAAGCAAGCACGAATTTAAACACAAGACTCAAGAGATTTATACTGGTTCACTTCAAACGCTATGAAGCTACATCCAGTTTTCTTCCACTCAACACTAGAATGGAGTTCCACTATTGCAATTTTCTGTCTTACAAGTAATTACAAAGTCTCCCTTTATCAACCCTAGACAAAGTTCAAAAACCTAAAACACTATTAGGTTCTTAGAGACCAACCCACTGAGAATCCACTCAGCACATCCCTAGAGAAACCCTATCTCTAGATTACAAGCAAGAATCTTAATTACAATAGAAATTCAATAGCAGTTCAAAAAAC
Organism: Glycine latifolia; assembly: GCA_013407115.1. NCBI lineage: Eukaryota > Viridiplantae > Streptophyta > Magnoliopsida > Fabales > Fabaceae > Glycine > Glycine latifolia. The sequence goes on along the minus strand of CM023956.1, from coordinate 16,580,218 downwards.
AGAGTACACCTTCAAAGCTAAGGAAAGAATTCACCTGATGATCCAATGAGCAATGATGCATATGAATGAATGAATCAGGTTTAATAATCAACTCAAGACTCAGAAAAGCACATTTCTTTAGCTTTGACAAGAACCTTCTTGCTTCAAGAAACAATCAATAACCCATAGGTGTTTTGATGTAAGCAAGAACTCCCAGAACCCAGAAAACCCCAAGAAAGTATTTAGAATGCTTTATGTTAGCTTAGAATTCAAAATTGTCATGTTATAAATCAAGCACAGTGTGGGTTCTATTTATAACAAACATTTATAACTGCCTGTAATCGATTATTTATCATATGTAATCGATTAATTTGTTTAACAGAATTCTGGGTATGAGCAATGAACCAATTAATCGATTATTTCGTATCGTAATCGATTATCACAGTGAGTTCTAGAAAAACTTGAAGTTCAGACTGCACTGAAAAGCACTGTGTAATCGATTACTTTTTTGTGTAATCGATTATGGCAGAGAGCTTCATAAAACAGGAATCAGCCAAATGAACTAAGTAATCGATTACTGATTTTGGTAATCGATTATTTGTATAACAAATAGTAAAGCAGTAGTGTATAATGTAATCGATTACAAGTATTGGTAATCGATTAAGGTAGTGAGCTTATGGTTTTCTGTTTGGCTTTGGTAATCGATTACAGTCTATTGGTAATTGATTAAAATGTTTCTCAGGGCTTTTTATATGTAGACTAGGTTAAATAATCGATTAATCCGATATGTAATCAATTACATTGTTCTTTGATAAGTTTTCCAGAAATAGCTAAGAACAAAGTAATCGATTATTATTCCTAAATAATCGATTAAAATAGTGTAAAACAGTATTTTTCCAAAAACCTTTGTTTCAACTTAAACACTTAATCAAATTATCAAAGCCTTGTTAATTCTATGACTCTAAATGAAGATTTAAATGAATGATATGAATGCAATGCACTTGGATCACCAGAAATGCTTCTTTCTTTACAATTAATTACAAGATTTTCTTTAAGTCTTCAAGGCATGTTGGAAGCTCAAAACCAAGCTTGATCTCTTGCCCATTCTTCAAGTGCTTTCTTTGAAACCAACATATAGGGTTTAGATTTCTATTTCTTTGTCTAGTGTGGATAAAGGCGATCGTTGTAAACTGCTTGTAAAGATTCTTTGATATAGTGAAAACTCTAACCTAGTGTGGGTTGGAAGTAACTGGATGTAGCCTCCATGGTTATGAGGTGAACCAGTATAAATTGTCTTGTCTCTTGTTTTAAGTTCAGTATATTACATTGCTTGTCTTTGTGAAATCAAAATATTATCATCAAAGAAACTATTTATGTCATTGCATGCATATCAAGGATTGATCTTGATTGAAGAAAGAGTTCTGGATTTTCAAAAAGTGAACAAGTGATATTATCCAAGATTTTAATTCCACAATTTGTTTTAGTTTTAAATATCAATTTTGAACCAATTCACCCCCCCATCTTGGTTTATTTGCAGTATATTCATTGTGTTTTCAAAATTCAGAGATCAATATAGTATGATCATGAAGCCTGAGAGTTGCTCTCGTTTGGACTCTTTTTGTTAGATATCCAATGATTTGGCTTTTTGGATGGTTCTTTCATATATTGTGTCAAGTTGGTCCTCTTCTTCTTGAGGACCATCCAGAGGTGGATTAGATGTTGTAGCTTCTATGCTGTGACTAGATGACATAGAGTTTCTGATTCCACCTTCCAGTCTCAAATCTATAAAAGACTCATCCAACTTCTGATAATTTCTTATCAGGCTTGGTGTCATTAAATCTCACACGGATAACTTCTTTAACTACTACGGTTTTAGAGTTATATACTCTATATGCCTTGGATGTTTTAAAGTATCCAAGAAATAACCCATCATCATTCTTAGAATCAAACTTTCCTAATTTTTCCTTAATGTTTAAGATGAAACATTGACATCCAAAGGGATGAAAGTATGATATGTTGGTTTTCGCCCTTACCATAATTCATAGGGAGTCTTTTTCAGAATGAGTCTTATGTAAATTCTATTTTGTAAATAATAGGCAGTATTCAAATAAAACATCATATCCATTACTGCTCTGGACGATGCACTCATCCTTGTTAAAGAAAACATCATATCCATTAACACATAATTGACTTATGCTCAACAAATTATGTTTTACCCTTCAACAAATAAAACATTATCAATAAGCCCTTTTTGAGTACCTCTTAAAGTTACAATTCCATCATGCATGGGGGTCAAGCATTGGAACATACATCTTTTTCCTATCATGTGTTGTGAGTAGCCACTATCTAGGTACCATGATTCTTTTTGTCTCTCAGATAATAATCTTATTATGAAAGTTCATTCAATGTCATTAGAAGTAGTTCAATCGAATTAACTCCTAAATTAATTGAAACCACAAACCTAATTGAAATATCATCCAAAAAATTTGTGATTAGGAAATGAATCCATAACCTTAATCTGTTTCCAATCCTAAACACATTCGTAATCATGAAAATCGAAGAGAAGATTGAAAAAGAAAATGAACATTCACACAGAAATGGAAATTCCAAATCAGAACTCAAATTCTCCTTACTTGGACTGGATCCTTGGATTGTTTGATTGTTTAGCCTTCCATGATCATCATCAGTGAAAAAGCCATGAGATTTGTGCAAGAAAATAGAAAAACCGAAATGAAATGAAGAAGAAAACTAAAGAATAGTTGAGAGAAAAAGAGAGAAAATATTTTAATTTTGAAATCTTGTAAAAAAAAACTAAAAATTCTGTTTGTACCAAATGAGGTAACTCCTTTAACTAAATAATTAAACTAATATCTAGTGACTGAGACAGTAGGAAAGGTTAGGCCTTGATTAGGCCCATCTAATATAACTAATTATGCTAATTACACCAATCAAAACCCCACTCGCAGCTCAAAGCTCAAGTGCAGATATTCTGACTTCCAAGCCTAAAATGACCCTCAAAATGACAGAATTGGCCTCATCTTATATCTAACAAAATTGTAGATCTTTTCCTTATCTTTCTAAGAACTACTCATATGCTCCATTTGAAGTTTTGTAGAATGCTCTAGGTCCTGCACAAGGAAGATAGGTCAAGTAAACAAAAAAATTTGAAAAATAAGCAACAATTACAAATTAAGCCCAATTGTTTGCCTAAGACAAAAACCGAGTTAAATTGAGAAAATAAAAGTCCAAGAGAAGTCAAATAAGCTAAGAAGAATAGAAAAATATTAAACTAAAAACGCTCAATTACTTTTTCCCTTCTCATGAGAATTTTGTGAGTTCTTTTAGCGTTGGCAAGGACTCCATTACACTTGAAAATCATTAACAGTGTTTTGTATTGTAACTACTTTTTTTATTATTTTGTTATGTTTGTACACTCCTATAAGAGGATTTTGTTAGCAGGGTTTAAAAGGAGTTAGAAAGAGCTTATGAACCCATCTTCATTGTACTATTAATTATGTTATTCACAATAAAACTTTCATTGTTGCATGATCTCTCTTCTCCTTCTATCATCTGTTTTTCCTATCTATTTGTGTATTTTCTCAATCTTAACCCAAAAAATGTCATATGTAAAAATTTTCCACATAAATAACAAACAACAATATCCTCATCATGAACATATACTTCCCTTCGAATCCATGACCAAATTTGATCATAAGACATCTGCTATATCTCAATAATTTGTCAAGACATTCACTTCCTCTAACAAATTTGACTATAGTTGTCTTTAAAGTATCAATCTCCTCATTAAGATTTACAACATATTGAGGTTGTTCCTTTAAAGCTTTATTCTTTAAAAGCTTGTCATTTAAGAATTTCACATACTTTTTTGTGATTTTCACACTCTATCCAAAGATCATGTTTTACTTATCTTGAAGTCCTCATGATCTTTGTGAGCTTGTGCACATTCATTCCAGATATCATACCTCTTTTAGTAAGGTGATCTTGAATTTCATTGAGTTTCTTTTAACTCTTTTTGTAGAACTTCAATTTTACCTTCTAAAATGTGAAATCCCTTCATTAGAGTATCTCATTCTTTGAAAACTTTTTCATTTTCTAGACAAAGCTCTTTTTTCAAGGTTTCATAAGCATCAGTGTTTTGAGTAGTTTCTATCAAAGAACTGATATCCTTTGGATAGAATTCTTTAAGTTTAGTATGACCTTTGGATAGTTTCTTAAATTCCTTTTACATGTTTTTGTAATCTTTTGAAAGAATAAAAGAATATGTAAGTAGTTTATGATAGGATTGTTTTAATGATTAAAGGTCATCAAGATTTACCCTTTTTGTTTTGATTCTGATTCTTCAGAAGTTGTTTAGTAATCAGAAACAGACTGGCTTTGTCTTTCTCATGAGACTTTTCTTGTATTTGAACTTGTAATGCTTATAGTTGTCCTTGAACTTTTCTAGTTTTGTCACTCTGACTTAAAGTGTTTAGGATTATTACTTTCATAACATATTACAAACTTCTTTGTCTTTCTTCTCATTGAACACCTTATTGGAGGAGTTCTTAAATCTGGACCCACTCTTGTTCTTCCACATCTTTAGAATCTTTCTCGAGATGAAAGACAACTCATCATACTCATTAGAGTCTTCTTCAAATTCTTCTTCAGAAGAGTTGTCCACACTAAGTGCTTTGGATGCACCTTTAGATGAGGATTCCTTGGATGATGAAACTTTCTTTGCTTTCTAGATGTTGAGAGTAAGGGATTTTCCTGTCTTGATTCCTTCATCTTGTTGAAGTTCTGGGTCATGGAACTTTAAGGTTCCAATAAGTTTTTCAAGGGACATGGTGTCAAGATTCTTTAGAGCTCTCAACATTGTAAGTTGTGGCTTCCACTTTCTAGACAAACTTCTCAAAATATTGTCAATATGATCATAATTATCATAAGTTCTGCCTAAGGATCTTAGTTCATTTAATATGGTTTGGAAGCATCCAAACATACATTGTACGTCTTCACCTTCATGTAAGGAGACTCAACTTGTTCCTCTTCACCTGTGACGACCCTTCATACGTTATGGCTAGTGTGTCACATTTGCTTTGCACTTTTGAAGCTATGGACCTTGGTGTATTCCTCTTTAGAGAGCACACAACAAAGAATTTCGAGCTTTAGAGTTTAGCATAAATCTCTATTTTTGTTCTTCTGTCCATTGGCTTTCAGGGATCTCATTTAGCTCATGAAATGTAGTTACCATTATCTACAACATCCCAGGAATCAACGTGTATGGATTCAAAATGTGCAATTATCCTTCCAGTAGTCATACTTGACTCCTTTGAACAATGGTGGTTTGTTGCTAGCATATCCTTTTTCCATTTCTTTCTTTGACTAGATCTTTTCCTCTGTATTGTTAAATACTCAAACTGAGAGATTGAGCTCTGATGTCAAATGAAATAACATATATCACACTAGAAGGGGGGTTGAATAGTGTGTTAGATAAATATGGAAACTTGTTCTCAAAGAAAAGTTTTCACTGTAAGATATGCTTAAGAACAAGTAATTGAAGGTATCTTCCAGTGAATAAAAAATAGTTTTGTTGAAAACAAAGGACTATCGTCCAATGCTTGATAAAACAGAGTTTTCACAAAGGTTTTTTAAAAACAAACTTGTGTGATGAATTGTATTAAAACCAACATAAGAGAATACTAATAAAATAGCTCTAGAGAGAAGTAGAAACACTTGGGTTTATACTGGTTCACTTAAACAAAACTATGTCTAGTTCTTCTTTACAAACTAGTAAAGGGTTCTACTAATCAAAACTTGATAGCAACAAGTATTTTGTCTTGCCACTCCTGGCTATAATAATATTCTCAAGGCCACTTCTGGTACACCTTTAGTCTCCTTTTGAATCTAAGGCACTCATTATTTTTTAACACTAAGTCCCTCCTAGCTTTGACAAACAACAATGTTTGAATGAATACACATTCAAATCACTCAATAGAGTGAATAAACACTTAAGCACAATAATGTATCATCCATTGATATGACAGAAGGGATCACTTTGAATATCACTTGCTCATTTTTCTCTTTGTTTTATTTAGTGCATGCCTTGATATGACCATTGTCTCACAGTTGGGGGAATTGTCATGCGTTGTGTTCTTATGGAAGAGAAGGAATAAAAGTATAGAGAATTGCTTGTGCTCATTTCTGCAACCCTAACGACTTTGAAGACTATTCATTTAGAATTCTTATATTCCCTTCGCTTCTTTCCTTTCATACTCGAAATTTAAATGTTATCAATTCAAAATAAGATAAGCAAAATGAACTTACTAAAAATGAGTTTGTGCATTTTTTTTTGGCTAACATGAATCCAATACATGAGTGGACGTCACTTACTTAATATAAAATAATTTGTGTAAGTGAATTAGTCCATTGGACTTGATTAAAAGGAACATAATGTATAGACATTGATTTTTGCAAAAGAATGAATGCTAGTTTATAACAATGCATTGGACGTTGGATGTTACACTTAATAAAGCAAGTGCCATATGAATGGACGTAACTTAATAAAAGCATTAAGATAGATAATTATGACCATTTTTCCTCATATGTAGTAAGTCTTGTTTCACTTAAGAATAACTCATTAATCCATCAATTTAAATATTTGTAATCATCAAAATCATGGGTAAGGATGGATCGTTCAGATGTAACTAATTGAACCTTCCAGACTTAACATCTTATTTTCTCATCCTTCAACAAGGAGCTTTCTCATCCACTCTCAAAAATGGAGTTTGATTTCCCTTCAAGACAAGTTGTTCTCCTATCATTTCTTGAGCTTGTGACCTAGTTGTTGGATGATAAGCCTACATTTCATCCTTTTTATCCTTTCTATATGAGTTGACCCATAATGGATACTTATTGCAAAATCTTAGTAGTGGTCGTTTTTGGTTGTGATTTTCAGTGTTTTTGGTGAAGTGGTGGTGGTGTTGAAGAAGGCTTTCTTTTGTCGAACTCAAGACCTAGATAGCCCTTCACAATTAAGAAAATTTGTATTGAGGGAAAAATTGTCATTTCACACTTAAGAAAATTATTATCAGAATTATAATAATGTATATATTTTAATGTTGATTACTGAGAGCATTAAAAATTATAATTTTTTGAATTTATTTGTATTGAATAAAGTTGTCCTAGTATTTTATTTAATACTAAAATAGACTTTTAAACTAAAAAGAATTTATAAATTTCTGAAAAAAAATTGACAAAGGTCCTATATATATAACAACATCAACCTTCCATAAAATTTTCAAATTAAAAAAAGGTTATGGGAATTAATCATATATACATTTTCTAATTATGCATTACTCAGTCATAACTCCATTGCAACATCATTGCCACATCATCTGGTTTCTATTAACATCATTGTCGTTACCATCATCACATCATGCTACCACCACCATAATAACCACACCATTTTTCCTCAATTTCCACCACATTTTGTTTCATCGCCACCACGACAACCATTATCAGATCGCATCACCCCACCACAACAACCAAATTGAAACTTTTTAAACATACAAATCTAAAATATAGATTAAATATTAAAATTCTATATATATATATATATATATATATATATATATATATATATATATATATATTTGTTACATTCTTTAAATGTACATGCATATACTGATATATATACCATGTTAATTATTGAATATTATGAGATTAAAACAGAAAATTGAAAACACTTACTCCTGACCCTACCCTAAATATTCAAATTGATTATTTATGATCGTATGAAAGTATTTGAGAATTAGACCCACGTACATTGCATGCAGATGAACGTCAACTTGCTTTCTATTTAAGTATTGAATGTGTTGTGAATTGACTCTATAGTATTGAATGTGATTTCTTATTTTATGTATTAAAGTTTTTTATGTGATCGGTCATTAATATATAATTTCTGTGATGGCGTCGAACCTACCCACTTAATTATCGTGTGAGTTTGGAGTTTGATTCAGATAACTAGTAATAGATAGAGAGTGGAGTTCGACCATGTCAACAACGACTTTATCCTTCAAGGACTAGTCAGCATTACAGAATTCAGAAACCATCTCATCCGTCTTTACTTTTTCATAAGGTTATGTCATTTACCATTCTTCCATATATTACAGAATTCGGAGTTGACTGTGTAGGGGGAATTGTATTTTATTTTTTAAAATAACCAGCATTTAAGGCATGAAGACTATGTTCCTCATGCAACTTCCTTATAGTACTAATCCCTATTTATTTTGACTGTGTGCACATCTAACTCACTTATAGCTAGTACGGAGTACCATTCACGTTCTTATTTATATTAAACTTAATGTCCTTTCTCTGTAACTGGGACCTGCCACTATAGCTGTCTTGGTCATGTTAATATCATACTATATATGCTAATAGGATGTTTAAGTTTGTTTCATATCTGTTTACTTACTTTTTACTTATATGAAAAATTCTGAACATTTTCAACTTTAACGTTTTCTTTTGAACGAAGGGACAAAAAATAATATTTGATGAGTTGCACTAGGGATTGCAACGTTATAATATCATTTTGACCTTAATTAATTATTAACCCACCTTAGAGCTTCAGCTAATTACTTTATTTCCATCATTGTATAAGAAAAAGGTAATTCAGAAAACACATGTCTTAAGGACAAAATATAAAAGCTTTATAAGAATTGGAATTACTAATTAATTATCATGTCGTCATATTAAAATGATACTCAGGATATTATATTAATAAAAACTTGGTTAATTAAAACCCTTCTTGAACGAAAAACAATATGAAGAATTCTTCTTATAGAACCATTCTACAAACTAAAGGAGTTCTATTTGCATGTTGAATGAAAATATTTACAACATCAAGTCACGAAGACTCATCCCACAAGTCAGAAAAAAAAAAGTAATCATAAAAAGTATAAAGATTTTGACGAGGATGGTTCAGACGTTGAACACTTTAATATTTTGATTGACAAAAGATGTATATTTAAAAATATGGAAAAGAGTGGTGATCATGAATGTTTAACGTTCTTTTTTACCTCGAGACGTATATTGCAGTAAACTGCACACTCTCCAGGTGTAAATCCTAGCATATTATCATGTAAGACAATAAATTGAATGAATAGGATTCATAAGTTTTCCTCTCAAAAAATAAGAACAAAGGATTCATACAGTTTCAATTATAAAAGCACATATAAGATCGAAAGTAATTATTGTAGACCATATGGAAAATGGGTATAATAACTGTAGAAGAAAGTTTGACAAAAAAAAAAAAGATTTCACCAAAAAACAAAAATTAGAAATCAAAGTAGTGAATAAAATAGAATAAATAATTATTTTAATCTCGGAAAGTGGTAATGATAACTGCTATCATAATAATCCTGAAACTAAAAAAAAATGTTAAATACGCTTTTGATTGTCAAAAAGGCTTAAACACTTCTTTGGATTGTCAAAAAAATATCCAAATTTAACTATCATATTTATTTTATGTTAAAATATTGCATAAGTTACGCATTTTATTTTATTTTAGACTAATGAAGTTGTCTATTTACACTTTTAGGGACTTTTTATCTTTATTTTTAATTTCTTTCTATTTAAAGGCTAGGATGGATTTAGGAGTGTATCAAAGGAGAGACGGGATTCTTGTTTACACAATTATATAAATATCTAACTTATAATAAATAATAAGTTTTAAAAATTTATTATTAATTTTATAGGAAAAATTAGATCCTTTTTGAGTACTTCCTAAAGTTACAATTCCATCATGTATGGGAACTGATATTGGAATATATATCTTTTTTTCTGTCATGTGTACCAAACAGCCACTATCTAGTACTATGACATATATGATTTATTATTAATTTTATAGGAAAAATTAGATATATAATTTACAAGTAAATTAATATTAAACAAATATCAATTTAAAAACTTATTTTTTATACATTTTTCTTTATTAATACTTTTTTAATTTTAATTTTTTTTCCTTGTTTACATGTAGAAGATCCTAAAAGAGGGGGAGACAAGACCCCTACCTATAGGGACGGACGGACAGACTTTCACCTACCCCCAAATATTTAAATTAAATAAGTATTATAAATTATAATTATTCTAAAACTTGAATGTAATGCAGTTAAAATACTAAATGACAAATCGGGCAAGTAAAATCTCCCTTTTCTAATTTGTATAAGTATTGAAATTTGAAAGTGATGTTTATGTCCTTTTTACCTTGTTAAATCATAAATCTAATTTGTTCTAATTAGACTATTAGTTGAAATTTTAATACATTAAGTTATTGTGATAACATAAATCCTCAAAGTTCAAACATATATAACAAAGTTCATAGTTAAAAACAAAATTGGTTTTTTCTTTTAATTTTTTGTAAGTCTTATATTAACGAATTTCACAAATCTTCTTTATGTTTTTAATATAAAAAAAACCTCCTCAAACATATGTTTTTGTTGTTGAATTATATTTGAAAAGGACATAAGATTTCCATTTTGTTTTTCTAATTTTATTGTTGTCATTTTTTTTACTCTTAATTTGAAGAAAATTTACTATTTTTGACCAATTACTATGTATGTTATATTAGTTAGGTTTATTAGAGACAGTGTTTATTCTTATTAGTATTTATTACAAATCTAAATAAGTCTTTTGAATTTCTAAACAACAGTGAATAATTGGTCTCCCAGTAAGTTAATTCTGGCTTTCTTACCTTTTTTTAAAAAAATTGTGCTTGTTTTTTTTTTTAATTTTTTCTATTTTTTTGTTACATTATTTTAAAAAAATGAGTGATTATTTTTGTTTTAATTATTTTAGTTTACTAATTTATATAAATTAATATATAAAAATATAATTTATCTAGACTTACGTCAAAACTTGAATATAAAATATATCTTTTAATTGAGTAATAGACCAAGTTAAGCTTTTAAATAGATTAAATTAAAGCTAAAAATAAAATATATAACTTATTATAGATGAAATTCAATCCTTATGTTTTTTTACCTACTTATTAACATATTTTATTTTTTTACATGTTTCTTTTGTTATCATATCATAAATCATATAAAAGCTATATTTTTAATAATTATTTTTTCTCTCTCCCTAAATGTCTTATAATAACATTGTGAATGTTCCTTAAATTTTTTTTTCCTATGAAATAATATCACTTATCATATTTATCCATATCAAATGTTTTGAGTTACTGAGAAGAGACTAACATTTAATAAAATTTTAAAAGTCACTTTTTAAATTAGAAAAATATTCAAGTTAATGATAAATTTCATCTTCTTTTCAAATTTTATTGAATAAAAACATTTAGCTTATTAAAAATGATTGGAAAAAAATATAAATGAATATAAAAAGAAAAAGAGCATTTAGCAAACAATCAAAAGAAGATTAAAAATATAGTAAAAAGTTCAATTGAACTAAAATATTTAAATTTGAATTAATACAACAAAAAATTACAAATATAAACAACATGACAATATTCAACACTGTTGACTTGAGCCTATATGTTGAGAACAATTTTTCTTTGAATGACCTAGGATGCAACACACAGAATATTGCTTTGGTTGACCTGGTTCTTGGATATCTATTTTTGTGTGGATACGAGAAGAGACATGATGACCTTTAGTACTTCTTTTCTTTTATGGGTCAGGAGAGATCATTGGCTGTGACACGGTAGCCAATAAGCTTCATTGCACAATTCTCCAAACAATATTTTCTATACATTAGAGACACTTTTCAATGTATACACAGGATGTATGTAGTTTTCCACAATCACACACCACCTTTCATCCAGCCTGATCGTGAAATCTCCAACGGACCGAACCTCTCTCGAGTTAATTGTCTCTTAGACCAAGAACCGTGTATCACATCGATCGAACTAAAGAACAGTGTGAGTGTTTTTCTTTCTAAGTGCATCTTCGATGACCTTGTTTAGTACTTCCTATAAACTTGGTTAGATGTAAGCATTGTTGTGACTTCTCTCCTTCTTTTGTGGAACAATGCATTACACCTTACATATGTGAATTTTACTAGTGCACCAATTAACAAATTTATTGATTTCTTTATTACTGAATTTATCAACTCAACAAGATTGGTGATCATGTGCCCCAATCCCATGCGAGAGTCCATTTTTCTAGATCTCGCTAAGCCAATTGATTGCTTAGTCAACGTCTGCTTCCTCCCTTAGCATATTGTAGTAGTAATTAAACATAGGCTCTGTCTTTACATATACTAAGTAATTATAAACATACAATTCCATTATTGTGAATAATACAAAATGAAGTGATATTTAATATGAAGAGAAAAAAGTTTGGCACTTACCCATATGGATAATACTTTTTTGATAGGGTTGTTCTTGTAGCTCCTAATGTAACTTCGTGCAATGTGTCAAATACAGAACACATGCACAAAATTATGTGTTGTCTACCCACTATCACATCTTGAGTAGGCAGTTTTGATTGACTCGTGCATGTCTGAAATCAAACACAGATCATGTTATGGGGCGACATGTCTTTTTAGATTTCAGAGAAAGAACAACCATGCTCTCGAACATTCACTCTCGACAACAGCAAAGGCTATCGAAAGGATTTTATTGTTGCCATCTTGTGCAACTATCACAAGGAGGGTCCCCCTGTACTTATTGTACAACCATGTTCTATTGACCTTAACTATGGGCTTGCAATATTGAAACCCATCGATACACGGTATGAAACTTCAAAAAAGATGATGAAACATGATGAAACCCTTTACTGGTTGACCTCCTTATGGTGGCATTGACAATGTTTCCTTCTCCACCACCATACCAGGAAAAATTGTTGTAGAGCTTGCAACAATCTCGGTAGATCATGGTACGACCTTTCCTAGTTGTGATTGATGTCTTCAATGGCCTTATGCTTTGCTAACCATGCTTTGTGGCACGTGGTAATGTATCCTCCAATGCTTTTGATGTGTGCTATCAAGGTTGGCACTGAAGTTGATGGATCATTTTCGATCAAGTTATGGATGCTTTTACTGATAAGCAAATATGACAACTTTGCAGGATCCTGTAAGATTGAAGGATTTGAACATGTGTGGGGTTTACAAAGCTTTCTTATTTCCCACTACTTGGAAGCAAGGATGTATGATGCCCTGCACCTCCTAGCACAACTATCGTCATTATAAATGACAATTAGCTTTGTTGGGTTTGATAGTTGTGTCTTATAGTTAGCTCATTTGCTCACATGATATTGCTGAAAAACATTTTGTATGTCTTGTTTTGTCAGGAAACACATCCCTTCGAAAAGGGTCCCCACCGAATGTTGGACTTCTTCGTGATCCAAGCTGTGCTTGTATTCAAAATCTTAAAAATTGGATTCTTCAAAATTTTGCATATGGGGTGGTATGTGGCATTGTGGTATAGTTGTGATTGATGAAACAGGCCGGGTTCTTCCTCATCATCTTCCTCCTAGGGTTGATTGTGAATAAATTTGTCTTCATCCCGACTAAAGGGACTGAGTTCTTCGTTAGGTAAGCTTGGCTCTGCTGTGAACTCAGGCTCATTTGGTCGGGTTGATGAGGAAGCCTTTAATGTAGGGGTATTGAAGTATTGGTAAGGATGATCCTTAGTAGCATCAAATGGTAGTGAGTAAAAAAAAAATTGGTGGAAAATGGTGCAAAAAGAAGTTGGGTAAAAGATGATGTGTTTGGTTTAAATATACTTTGTTTCGGTTGGGTCAAAGCAAAAGTGTCTTGGGTTGCATTAGATAATTGTGAATGATGGGACTGAGGATAATATTCGTTGATAAGGTATTGGTTCAGGGCTTGGGGTGGGAACTATATTGTGCTCGATGTTTACATACAATTCGCAACATTGAAGAATCTCAATTCAATGAATAACTGAATCATACCTTTCACGTCTTCATTGTCAACAAGTTGGATTGCTATAAATTTCAGCATTTCGCGCCCCACTACTTGAGGGTAGTTGAATGAAATATTGCATACTTGTTCGAATGATTGAAGACGAAGGTGTTAGTGGATTTTTGTTTTCAAGGCCTCAAATGTGAGGCCTTGCTTTGTTTCAAAGAACAATTGGTTGTGGATTTGAAAAGTATCCCCTTCATTTGTTTTGATCATTTGACCATTGTAGTACACTAACCGTTTGACAGATGAGGAAGACATACTGTTGATTTGAGGGGGAGATGTATGAAGAATACTTGAAGAATCAAGCAACAAGAGGCTTGGATATTTTGGCATTCAACATGGTTCAATCCTTGAAGAACAAAAGTGTGTGATTAAATGTAAAAGGGTTGAAATCATTATAATGATCAAAGCTGTGCATGCATCTCATTCATACACATATTAAAGCATTGCATTAAATAGAATGTTAAACAAATTAAAGAAAAAGCTAAGTATTTTGAAAATATAGACAAAGACTGTAATAATCGATTACAGCAATTCAGTAATCGATTATTTACATTCATCAGTATTTTGGAAAAATAGAATTGGACTGTTTTAATCGATTAAGACAAAATCGTAATCGATTATTTTGTTCTTAAGCTTTTCTGGAAAATTGTCAAGAACATTGTAATCGATTACTGCATCGTATTAATCGATTATTTGAAGCTTAGCATTCATTCATATTGGCTAAATGACTGTTTTAATCGATTACCACATTATGTAAATCGATTACCATGTTATAACATATTAACATTCAGACTGTATTAATCGATTACCATGTGATGTAATCGATTACCATTCGTAATGAATATTCTGTGCTTTCTTGTTTAATCGATTACGAATCGTTTTAATCGATTATTTGACTCGTTATTTGAAACAAGAAGTCACCAAGAACTGTTGGTAATCGATTACAAGGTCCGATTTAATCGATTAAATGAGTTACGAAAATTCTTATAAATATAACCCTTGCCTTCTATGTAAGTAGAGAATATACAGAAACAAATTTTCGATCTGAGAACATTTCAAGAGCTCTCTTAAGTTTCAAAAAGGTTCTTTCAAGGGTTTATTAGGTTTTGCTTTCATCAATTCATTCATGGGTCATTAAGGAGTTGAAAAGCAAACCATCTTTTTTCAAAGACTAAGGAAAGCTGTTCTACATCATTGATTTTCATTCATCTGTGATTCTTAATCATTTGCATTTCGTGCTTTGATCATCAGGTGATTTCTTTCCTTATCTTTGAAGGTGTAATATTGATATTTTGTATTCTTGTAATAGAATAGGCTATTGTAAGTAGATTTCTTGCAAGTGTAGAGATAGGGTTTCTCTAGATTCTGCTGAGTAGTGTTCTCAGTGTGGGTAATTGCTTCTAAGGTTCTACTAGTGTTGTAGATCTCTGAACTTCATCTAGGGTTGATGAAGAGAAGTGTGTAAATTGCTTGTAAGGATATTTTGTTACAATAGTGGAACTCCTCTCTAGTTTTGAGTGGGAGAACTGGATGTAGCCTCATAGTTTTTGGGGTGAACCAGTATAAATCTGTGCCTATTCTTTCTTCTCATTAGTTGTTTCTTAATTGCTTTGTTTGTGAATCAATTTCATTTACACAGAAAGTTAAATTCTGGTTTCTTGTGTTTTGTAAAAAGGAAGTTTGATTGAATATTGATTCTTGGTGTTAAAACATTTTAAAGTGATAAAGATCCTTTGATAACTCTGATTTAAATTTTTAATTGACCAAGGTTCAACCAATTCACCCCCCCCCTCTTGGTTGTTTTGAAGTGTTCCTTTGTTTTACACATACTGTATAATAGACAAAGAATAGATAAACAAATGTGACCGAGGGTTTGTGTTTGTAAACATGGAAGAAAGTAAAAGAGCAAGGAAGTGTTGTGCGGATGTGTTGAACGAAGATGGATATGAGTTCTATATATAGGGGTCAGGGTTAAGGGATTATAACCTAGGGTCAAGGTAAGGGTTATGGTTTGGAGCATTGGATTCTTTGGCATGAATAAATGATTGTATGACGCATTGGATTCCCTAACGTGAATAGATAAAGGTTTGAAATAAATTAGACCTATAAGTGAGAGAAAAAGAAGAACACAAGTAACATTAGAGAAAATAGGGTTTCTCTCCACTTAAGTGTAGGGTTCGGGTTAGGGTTAAGTGTTTACAACCTAGGGTAAGGGTTAAGGTTTGGAGCATTGGATTCCCTTGCACAAATAGATAATAGTTTGAAATAAATTGGATTCCTGACGTGAGTAGATAAGGGTATGAAATAAATTGGATTCCTTGATGTGAGTAGATAAGGGTCTAAAATAAATTGGACATGTGAGTGAGACAAAAAGACTACATGAACCAAGTGGGCAAAAACAAAAAAAAATTACTAAGAATTGAACATTTCAATCCATAAGTTAAAATCATTTATTGAAAGGTGGAGACCTAAGTCACACATATTTTAGATGTTACAAATCATGTACAAGTTAAAATCGACAACACTCTAGTGATTGCTTATGTTGAAAGGTGGAGACCTGAGTCACACATATTTCATCTTCTTGTTGGTGAATACATAATCACCTTCGAAGATGTTGCTCTACTGGTTTACGTGTTGATGGTAGACCAGTTACTAGCCAAACATACAAGGATTGGGAACAAATGTGCGCATAATATATAGGTGTTATTCCCCTAGAGAATGCACTGGTGGGATCAACACTTAAACTAAAGTAGTTAAAAGAATACATGTTGACTCTCCCAACATTTTAGGCCTGATTGATGGGGTGTTGATGCCAAACAAGTCAGGGAATAGAGTTCACCTGATGTATATACCCCTGTTAGCAGATTTTGATCAGGCTGGCCAGTATAGTTGGGGTGCACCATGTTTAGTACATTTGTATAAAGAAATGTGTAGGGCTATTTATCCCACATCCAAGAAAATGGAAGGGTGTATGTTGTTGTTACAGTCTTAGGTATGGTATCGCATGTTATTCATTCAACCAAGGATCAAGCGCCAACAGTCATATTCACTTGTAAATAGGTAAACAAAATTTCTAACTCAAATACAACTCATTTTTTAGTAATGTATTTGACACTAACATATCACATTTGACCAGATAGGGCAGAGGCCTATGGTTTTCTAGAATCCCATGCGGTGATGACCTCAGCTACAGGTCAATATTTGACAACATGCATAACGAGGAGGTTAATTCTTTGTTTTTTGATTTATTTATTTGAGCATCAATTTCATTGTTTTAAAATTACTAACACATTCAATTCCATTGGATTCCTTACAGAGGTTTTGAGTCATATTTATCAGAAAATGATACAATGATTCCTAATATGGAGTGCTTGTGTAGCTTTAATCTATTTTCCAGTGATAGTATGGCATCAAATTGACAGGGTCATGCTAATTTCTTTATTCAAAAAGGATTTTGGCCCTTCACTTTGTGCCTTGAGGCTGGCTTTGAGGAAGAAAAGTTGTTGTCAAACTCCAAAACCTCTGGGTTTGATCCTGCCCCATATGGTTATCACTTCACCGCATAATCTTGACAAAGTCCATCATATTGACATAAGAGGACATAGTGACATAAATTGGGCAGAGGGTCATCAACAATGGATTGCAATTTGGAAGGAAAGATGCAAATATGTGTTAATCGTCGAACCAATTATGGGAAATATTGAACATGAGTCACTACACAAATTGGTAAAAGAAAATTCTAAAATTTTCCTAACACAATTTGCAACTTAAACAAAATGTTGGAGCGACATCTCGTTCAACTTCAAACATAGAAACTAAACAGCATCCTCCACAACAAAGTCTACTAATGGCTGCTAGCATGCATGATGAAGGACTACCACCACATGCTCAATCATATGAATTCACGCCACAACGTCATCATCATCATCAACATTCTGGGTAGAATCTGTAGTTCTTCAGTGCAAGCGAAGAAGACTTTAGAGCAATCTCATGGGTACATATCTTTGCATACCCGAGTATGCTTATGTATACATGAAAATTATGCATATACCTTCATTTGAATCCTTTCACCAAAGTATTGTCGATAGTTCTTACACTAATGACTTCGTGCAGGAAGAACCAGTTGTTGTTCCTGATGAACAAGTTGAACCACAAGGACATGGTCGAGTATGTTGACAGCTAGCAAGAAACAGGAAACGACCTAGATGTGGAATTAGTGATCACTGACGACATTAGTTGCTTCCCTTGTTAATTATGTCTTATTATATTTCTTTGAGATGATTTGATGCCATGTTATTTGTATTGAGACGATGTGACTGCATAATGCTTTCTAAAAGAAGATTTGAGTACACACTGATTTTTTTGAATAGTACAAACCAAACGTAATAAATTAGGACTCAATCTAAAACATTTACATTGTTGGTGCCATCTCAACCATTGATATGTGTCATGTGAAAATAATAGATCACCTAATACATATAGCGGTAGGGGGATAAGATGTAACTCAACACATTTGCTTAAAACATGGACTGTGTATCCGATCTTGTGTATTGCAATGGTGACATGATTCAATAGATGAAGGGATAGTGTTTGAATTCCCTACTGATCCAAAAGTCATCACAATAACTGAGGGCATGTTGCTTGCTGCCTTAAGGAAAACATTTTTTTATGCCAATGGAGGCTACATAATTTTAATAAATGTTTTTTT
>CM023956.1:16503305-16544688 GCA_013407115.1 Glycine latifolia | reverse complement strand
ATATTGTCTCCACAGGGATTGAATGCAATTTTATTGTAACTTACTATCTCAGAAATTGGAAGAAAATTAATGAGTTGAAGAGAATATTTGTGAGTTGTGTAGATTAAATAAATGACAGAAATTAATCAAAGTAAAAAGTGAATTTAAATGAATTGTTACGCAATGATGAAAGATAATTGTGGCTAAAGTACCTTCCCCTTTGTTCCCTACCTTCTTTACTTGGTTTGGTTATTAATTTCAATTACTTCTAATTACTCAGAGAGTGTATTTCCACATAATTAGTTAAACCCTAATCCCTTAGTAATTTAACCCTTTAACCAAATCAGAAATCCTAATTCCTTAGTGATTCCCTAGTAAGTTAAGCATTAAGAGAATACATAATATAAATTCTGGAGTCATACATCCCTATCCCTAGGCAATGTAAAAACTGTTATCATACTCATTTCAGAAATTAGAACCCCAATATCCCTATTGCAGACTCTAACCCTCAGCACTTTAATAGAATGGCCAATTCCACAAAAGAATAATACAATGAAGAGCAAGGTAAAATAAAGCAATTATAAGAATTTCATACTAATACCAAGCAAGTTACAGAGGAGTTCACATTGGTTCTGGCTCTAACCACAATAAAAGAATTTAGCCAGACATATTCATATCTAACCTCAAGAAATACAAAGACAGTAGCAGCATTACAAAACCTTCAATCTTCTTTCAATCTCTGGCTTTGATCTTCTATCCACTTTCTCTTCTGCATTTCTGTATTCAAAATTCAGTTCAAAAGTCCCTTCTCTGTGTCCCAGAGGTCTCTTTTTATCACCCATACGTTCTAGATTTAATTTTGGTAACAAGGGACCTTTTTCCAATCCAAATCAGTGCCAAATCATTTAAAAAAGGAAACAGCGTAAATGTGGCGCTAATCGCGTGAGATGTTCGAATTAAATGTTCTTCCTGATGTTTCTTGCACTACTAGCACGAGGTCCCACGCTGATCACGTGGGATCTTCGAACTGAATAATCTGCCCTGGGAGTCTGGCGCTACTAGCGCGAGGCGTGGAGTGACTAGCGCGGATGATTTGACTTGAGGGGTGATCTTTGCTATTCTGGCGCTACTCGCGTGGATATCCACGCTGATAGTGTGGCTTGCTCGAACTGGAAGGTTGGCCTTAGTTGTATGGCGCTACTAGCGCGGTGCTCGGCGCGAGTCGCACAGAGTGTTCGAATAGCCAGATTGCTCTTTTTGCCTCTTTTTCCTCTCTTGTTGGTTCCTAAATAACAAAATTACTCACAATTAAGACAAATAATAATTTATTAAACAAACTCGACAATTTCTAACCTATATTACTAGTTATTCGATGAATCATTACTTAATTAACCTAAAAACCATCATATGTTAGCAGCATATCAAATAATTCCCAGATTTAGATATTGTTGTCCTCAGCAATAAAAAGAATTTCAAGATGGAAAGCAAAGATTAACAATTAGGCATAACATCACACTTGACACTCTTAGAATCACAATGCTGAGTATAAACAATTTTCACATCAAAGTTTCAATAACACCTTCAATTCCATCAACTGTAAGAGTTTCACTTGAGTCTTCCTTACCAAGACGTGTGTATTTCACTCAACACTCAAGTGTATAAGGGTTATTATACTCACTCAATCCAACACAATAATAGCAGGGCTGGAGGGTCCTGGAGGAGTAAGAACTGGTGGCTGAGAAGGTAATGGTGTGCGCAGGTCCTAAGGCCGGTATGCAGTGAAATCAATCCCCCGCTCTCTCGCTAGATCCTCTAGGAGCCTGATCTGATACTCCTGAAGCCTGGTCTGATATGCCTGCTCTGTCTGAATGAGCAAGTAGCTGGGAGAGTCTTCGTAAACCAGCTCATGTCGGGGTGGCCTCTGTGTAGAAGAAGAAGAAGGAGGAGCGAGCTGTGCTGGAGGTGAGGCAGGAGCCTGTGGCTGAGGATGCTAATGATCTGGTACTCCACGAGGACTACGAGCGGCAAGCTCCTCTAGAGATAGCTTTGATGCTGAGAAGCTGCTCCTCTGCGGCACTCTCCATCACATCAATATATGTCGTGTGAGTCATGATGGAGGCGATCCGGACGTCCATCGACTCGTCATCTGGAATCTTCATACCAGCTCGATGGCACAAATACAGAATAAGCAAAGAATGAGCCAGCCAAGATTTACTGCTGCCGTTCGGGATCATATGCAGGATCCTACTGGACAAAAGGTAAGAAATAAAGAGGTTACCTTCACCTCGTAAGACATATAGGAGGGCGGCTCGCTCCAGGTTCACATCAGTCATGTTTGTAGACGGAATGACTGTGTGGTTCACGAACTGATGCCAAAACACTGCATCGCCCACCAAATCGTGCTTCCTCAGCTTCTCGGGCACGTAATCTAAGCCGGCCTTCGTCTTCCAGGCTGTGTATGACCCTGTGATCCCATGCCTGATCTGGTCGGCTAGCTGAGGCATGTCATCCCTGTACATCTTAGTGTAGACGTCAGGCTGCATGCGATGGAAAAGGTGAGAGAACTCACAGCGGGAGAAGGGGGAGTAGCTGGTATCGAGGAATCTCTCGATAGTCTTTTCGTCAAAAGGACACCTGGACTCCCCGTACCCAGCTGGTCCTTCTCTCAGAAACTGTCTCTCGATCAACGTTCGCCAAGAACTCCTTCAGAATGAAGCTGGAGCTCGGCTCAGGAAAGCTCACCAGCTGCTGCCACTACCTCCTGGTAATCACCTCAAGAATAGGGGAGTCCTCAGGTAGTGACTCCCATAAGATCTTCTTCTCAGGGATAATCTTCTTGGGTAGATACCAGTGGTCGAAGTGCTCCTGACACTCAGAGGAGCAGAAATAGGCTTCATCATACTCAGAAATTCGAGCCCATTTACTACCAGATGCAGCGGTGCCCTTCTTCTTGTTTTTCGCAACCTGTTTACCCTGAAACTCAGAAATATCCAATGTACATAAATGATTCAAAAGAAATTTGCATGCCAACAGATATGAATACCAAACCAACAATTCCCAGATTTAATTTATGCATATACTCAACATCAGTCATGTGCAATTTATCCCAACTTGATCAGTACCATACCAACAACAGAACAACATGATTCAGTTATAATTCACCAAAGTAACATTCAAACTATATGCTTAATTTCAACCAAACTACACTTAACAAATCAAATCCAAAATGCGCACATGTGGTTAGAGAACTCAAAATTCCCAGATTTAAATTCAGACTATGTCTCTCAAACACATCAGCAATTTAAGCTAGTGTAGACCTGCAATTCCCATTATGCTCAATGTGCTTATCATACTTATATACATAATTCACTCATAATAAGGAATTTAAAGTTCACATGCAATTCTCAAAAGGTGATGCATAGTCACGATCAATTTCAACAATTATAGAAATGTGATGCTTAATTGACCAATAGGATCAGTGTTCCAATTACTTAACGCATAATAAGCAACCATCGATGTACATATTCGTCATATAAACAGACTCAAAATCACAATTCATGTTCAGTATGCCAGGAGCATCAAATTCATTCATATTGATGTCAGTCAACAATCTACATTCAACTCTAATGAAAGGA
This sequence comes from Glycine latifolia, assembly GCA_013407115.1. Taxonomy (NCBI): domain Eukaryota; kingdom Viridiplantae; phylum Streptophyta; class Magnoliopsida; order Fabales; family Fabaceae; genus Glycine; species Glycine latifolia. The sequence continues at coordinate 16,541,074 of CM023956.1, read as the reverse complement.
TTCGTAATCAATATCAAAATAAGCACCACAAGCATTAAATATCATATCAAACAATTCCAAATTGAGTGAATCATAAGATGGTAACCCAAATCAGCATGTACACAATGATGTAGCAAGTATTAGCTCAATTAGAATTCCCAGATTTAGCTTAGTCAATATTTCCAAGTTATTTGTCTTGTATACCTAAGCTATCCTGGGTCACAGTTCATGTTCAAAACCATTCTCACTAATAGACAGTGTACTAGATTCTTTTTAATCACTCAACTACAACTACCAATCAACATTATACCAGCAACAAAAACCATATAGCTCAGCCCGAATTTACGAATTTAATTACAAGAATCAGTTATATAAGTTTTACCCATTTCAAACATTGATTCCAAGCACTAGGTCTAACTTCAAAATTGCACCTCATGGAAATATTCAAACAAACACCTAAGATCTAGGTCAATTCAATTTCTCATATCATTGGCAGTCAACAATAATATCCAAATTTAGCATGAATTATACCTCAATGAACTCATCCACAGGATCAAAATCAGCAAATACAATTTCAGAGTGACAAGATAACTAAACATCATTTTTTCAATTTCCAATTCAATATAGGAATGAAAATAAAACCTTGCAACCTCTAACAAAGCTAATTTAGGGCTAAATCATAACATCATCTTGCCCCAAGCCTAAGCTAATCACTGATTCTAAATTATTGGAACTTAAGATTCCCAACTGGCGCGAACCGCGCTGATGCCCGCGCTAGTCGCGTGGGCTGCAATTCAGTTCATCCCTGCAAAACTTAAACCTCAGCCTTACCACTAACACCAGGTCCCTATACATTCTATGAAGTTTGAATGAAGGATAAGAATACCTTGTCGCCAGCCATTGTGTCTCAAAGAAGGAGTATGAGTGAATGAATGAATGACTCGAGCTCTTGGAACAATGGTGAATGGAGTGGAATCGCTGATGTAGTCAAGATTTAGGGTTTATACTGGGTAAGTTGAATGCTTTAGGGCACAATATCAGCAATGAAGTTGAATGTGAGTGAACGCAATTGAAGGGAAAGGGAGAAATTTAGGGAGAGACCTGAGTGGGGGCGCGTTTTGGTCTGGTTTCCCTTTTAAAAAACTAAAACAACACCCTCACGCTACTCGCGCCAGGTCCGGTGCGATCCGCGTAGGGTTGGAAAGAATGGCTTAATGTTTCGAACATCTGGCGCGAGTAGCGCCATGCCTCACGTGAATCGCGTGATAAGGTTCAAGGTGTTCAGTCAGTTCAAATGTCTCGCGCGAGTCGCGCCACAAGCCACGCGATTAGCGCTATGACTGAAAATATAGCTCTTGGGTTCGAATAAGTGGCGCTAGTAGCGTGGGAGTCCATGCGAATCGAGCCAAAATTGAAATGATGTTGTCTTGGTTCAAACCCCTGACGCTACTCGCGCCAGAGTCCATGCGACTAGCATGGGAAATGCATTTAAGACCAGTTTAATTCGAATTGGTGGCGCTAGTCGCGCCAAATGTCACGCGATCAGCGTGAGTTATTCGAATGCTCTTCAGTATTTTCCAATGCTTTTTACCATTCTAGATTCTAAGTTAAACTAAACCTATCACAAAAACCTACAATAGAAGAACTAAAACTAACTATAATACTAATAATATTTAAACATACGAACTAAGAATAAAGATTAACAATTAACTAAATAACTAAGAACGAATTAAAAACACATAACATAATACAAGCTAATAAAAAGAAACTTAAACATGACAATAAATGAGTTAAAATCTAATCAAACTCTTGGATTGCCTTCCAAGTAGCGCTTGTTTAACGTCATGAGCTTGACGTACCCCTTTCAATCATCAAGTGAATTTAGTGGAATAGAAACCGAATTCCTATCCACTTGACCACCAAAATAGTGTTTCAACCTGCATCCATTCACTTTAAAAGACCTGTCATTGTCTAAGGGAGAAAATTTCAACTGTTCCATAAGGATAAACTTTTCGTACTAAAAATGGACCAGACCAACGGGATTTTAACTTACCTGGAAAAAGTCTCAGGCGAGAATTATAGAGCAATACCTGTTGTCCCGACTCAAATTCTTTAAGACAAATTTTCTTGTCATGCCACTTCTTGGTCTTCTCTTTATAAATCCTAGCATTCTCATATGCAGCTAACCTGAACTCATCCAACTCATTTAATTGCAATAATCGTTTCTCATTAGATTTAGAGAGTTCAAAGTTTAAGAATTTAGTGGCCCACATGGCCTTATGTTCTAACTCAATTGGAAGATGGCAAGACTTACCGTACACAAGTTGAAATGGTGACATACCTATAGGTGTTTTAAATGCAGTCCGATATGCCCATAATGCATCATTTAGCTTCCGAGCCCAATCTTTCCTAGAATTCCCAACTGTCTTTTCTAAAATTCTTTTAAGCTCACGGTTAGAAATTTCTACCTGCCCACTCGTTTGAGGATGGTAAGGTGTGGCAACTCTGTGATGGACTCCATATTTGGCAAGCAAACTCGCAAACTGTTTATTACAAAAGTGAGTCCCTCCATCACTGATAATGTCCCTCGGCACTCCAAAGCGGGTGAAGATATTCTTCCGCAAGAATGAGACCACCACCTTCGCATCATTGGTTGGTAAAGCCACAGCCTCAACCCATTTAGACACATAATCTACTGCAACCAAGATATAATGATTGCAATATGATTTAGGGAAGGGTCCCATAAAATCAATCCCCCATACATCAAACAGCTCAACTTCTTGGATGTTGTTCAATGGCATCTCATCTTTACGAGAGATATTTCCCGTCCTCTGACAATTATCACATTTTTCCACAAAATCCCTTGCATCCTTGAATAATGTTGGCCAATAATAACTGCACTGCAAAACCTTTTGTACTGTCCTATTTCCTTCGAAGTGTCCTCCATAATTCGAAGCATGGCAATGCCAAAGGATTTTAGGTGCCTCTGACTCAGTTACACATCTACGAATTACCCCATCAGTACATTGAAAATAAAGAAAAGGGTTGTCCCATAAATGCCTCTTTGAATCATGGAGAAACTTCTTTTTCTATTGCCAAACGAATTCTTCAGGTATTACACCTACAGCTTTGTAGTTGGCCATATCTGCAAATCATGGGCTGACTTGGATTGCCATCACCCCCTCATCAGGAAAAGATTCATTGATTACTACTTCTGATCCATCCTGCAAACTCTTTTCTTGAATCCTTGATAAGTGGTCAGCTACTTTGTTTTCCACCCTGGCTTTATCTTTAATTTCCAAATCGAATTCCTAAAACAAAAGCATCCAACGCAACAAGTGTGGCTTTGCATCCTGCTTAGTCATTAAAAATTTAAGAGCGACATGGTCAATGTAAACAATAACTTTAGAGCCAACCAAATAGGACCTAAATTTGTCTAATGCATAAACCACAGCTAACATTTCTTTTTCAGTGGTGACATAATTAATTTGTGCCTTATTCAAAATCTTACTACCATAATATATGACATGTAGATGCTTATCTTTTCTTTGTCCTAAAACAGCACCAATTGCATAAGCACTTGCATCACACATAAGTTCAAATGGTAAATTCCAATCAGGGGCTATTAAAATAGGTGCAGTAGTAAGCTTTTTTTTTAATAAATTAAATGCATCAATACAAGCTTCATTAAAACGAAATTCTGCTCCATTTTCAAGTAATTGGCTGAGAGGTTTTGCAATCTTAGAGAAGTCTTGGATGAACCTCCTGTAAAATCCTGCATGACCTAGAAAACTTCTCACACCATTAACATTAATAGGAGGTGGTAATTTTTCAATTAATACTAATTTAGCTCTATCAACCTCTATTCCTCTCTCAGAAATTTTATGGCCTAAAACAATTCCATCCCTTACCATGAAATGACATTTTTCCCAATTTAAAACTAAATTTGTCTTTTGACATCTTTTTAAAACTTTAGCTAAATTAGCTAGACATGAATCAAAACAAGAGCCAAAAACAGAAAAATCATCCATGAATACCTCTAAACCTTTTTCTACCATATCAGAAAAAATAGAAAGCATGCACCTTTGAAATGTCACAGGCACATTGCATAGGCCAAAGGGCATTCTTCTGTAAGCAAACACTCCAAATGGACACGTAAAGGCTGTCTTTTCCTGGTCCTTTGGTGCTACTGGGATTTGATTGTACCCAAAATATTCATCTAAGAAGCAATAGTAGTCATGACCAGCTAACCTTTCTAACATTTGGTCCATAAAAGGAAGTGGAAAATGGTCTTTTCTAGTTGCATCATTAAGCCTTCTATAGTCCACACACATCCTCCAGCCTGTGATAGTTCTTGTGGGAATTAAGTCATTGTTGTCATTTTGAATGATTGTCATCCCACCTTTCTTGGGGACGGTCTGAACTGGACTTACCCATGCGGTGTCTGAAATTGGGTAAATCATACCTGCATCTAGCAACTTAACCACCTCTTTTCTGACCACTTCTTTCATAGTTGGGTTAAGTCTCCCCTGTGGTTGCTTCACTGGTTTCATATCATCTTCCATAAGAATTTTATGAGTACAAAAAGGGGGATTAATATCTTTCAAATCGGAGATGGACCAGCCTATAGCAATTTTGTGCTCTTTGAGTACTTTCAACAGCTGCTCTTCCTCATAAAATTCCAGCCCTCTATTGATAATGACTGGGTATGTTTCTCCCTCACCTAGAAACACATACTTCAAAGTCTCTGATAACTCTTTCAGCTCAACTTTTGGTGCTCCAACTGGGATGTCATCTTCTTTCTTTTCCATCACCTCCATGGTTATCTCTAACTCTTCTTGTGCAGTTTCTTGGCTCCTAATTTCCAACACTTCTTCAAGTTCCTCTTCCTCTGTTTGACCTGCATGAATTACATTATCCAAAACATCTAGCCTAAAACAATCATGCTCATCAGATGGATTTTTCATAGCATCAAAAATATTAAAAGTAATAGACTCATCGTCCATCCTAAGTTCTAGTTTACCTTTCTCTACATCTATTAAAGCTCTAGCGGTGACTAAAAATGATCTACCTAAGAGAAGTGTTATTTCACTTGCACCATCCATATCTAAAACTATAAAATCTGCAGGAAAAATAAACTTATCTACTTTGACTAGAACATCTTCAATGACTCTTGTAGGTTTCCTCAAAGAACGGTCTGCAAGTTGTAGAGAAACTCCGGTGGGCTTTAATTCAGAAATTCCTAGGGACTTGCAAACTGACAAAGGCATTAAATTTATGCTTGCCCCTAGTTCACATAGAGCTCTTCCTACATTAATGTTCCTGTCGCAACCTATCCGGCCACGACGGGGACGACGATGAAAAAAGAAGAAGATTCCCAAAAAAGGGAAACTTGAGAGGAGTCGCCACCAACGTTTATTTAAGGAAAACGTCGAAAAAACCAAAAAGATAAGGCTTGGTCTACGATTTTAGAGAAAAAGAGTTCAGGAGTCATTTACGTACGGGGAAGGTGTTAGCACCCCACACGTTCGTCATGAAGACAACAGCCTTTAATCGAGTGTGCTAAAAAAATAAAGTGACTTTTTCATTATTTGTCTTCCCTTAAAAACATGACTTATGTTTCTTTTATTTTTGTTTATTTAGAAAAGAAAATCAAATTTTTATTTTTTTTTAGAAAAGACAATATTTTATATTTTTTTTTGTTTTTTAGGTCGACAAGGGATTTGCCCTCGCTCCTACGTATCCCCAGGTGTAATGAGGAATCAAACTTACGTAGTTCTTTTTTGAAATATTTATTTTAATAGCGTGGAAAATAGTTGTTAAGGCGTTGGACCTTGAAACGACATTAAATTTGAAGAAAAAGCGAAGAGAATTGCTTAAGGCATTGGACCTTAAAGCAATCTCAAGTAATATGTAATTTTTGAGAAAAAGGAGAATTGAGTGATTCTTCATTTGAGTATTTTTTTGCTTTTTTAGAAAAGATTTTGGATTTGCGGTAAACTCTATGAAATCAAGCAAGTCGGGGACTCAGCATGATATTCACAAAATCTATCCACGTTATTGATACACCACCAAGCAAGTCGGAGACCCAGCATGGAGTGCACAAAAACGTACGCGCTTACTAAAGAAAATTAGGGTGGAATCGCAAGCATAAGTGAATAGTAGCAATATGTAATCAAACGAATTAAATGGAAATGGAAAGAAATAGAATAGAAGTGGGGGTACACTTAGTAATTAGGGGTGCACACAGTAACCACAGAGGGTGCAATCAGCAATGCATATCAAATTAGAAAAATGGGCTAGGCCAGATAGGGGTGCATCTATAAATATGGGCGTGTAACTAGCAAAATTTTTACTGACCCAAAGTGGGCCAAGCCCAACTGCTAAAGAGTGTGCAATTATTAAAACACAGGTGCAAAAAGTATTACGAAATTCGTAACTGCATTGGCCAAGCACAAGTACTAGAAGGGGTGTACTTATTAAATATGGCGTGCAGCAAGCATTATGAAATTCGTAACTATATTGGGCAGCCCCAAGTGCTGAAGGTGTATACTTAGTAAATATGAGCGCGCAAAAAGTAAAAGTAAGTTTTTTTTTTTTAGGGTTGGAACCGGGTCAGGGCGACCCGGCCCAACCCCTATTTTCCATCTGGGCACAGCAGCCATGGAAAAGCTGCGCGAAAAGCTTGAAGCTTCGCTTCCATGGTGGATTTGTGACATCCCAAGGCCACCATGATGGGGGCTGGTGGTGGGATGGCCACCACGGTGTGGCCGACGGAGAGGGTGCAGTGGTTGGCCCCGGTGGCAGCCGTGGAGGTGGCTGGAAAACTTTAAAAAATGAAACCTCCACGAGGTGAACATACGCGGAGGAGGCATGGCCCCTTTGCCACCACCGGCGAGGAGGCCTGGCGGCGGGAGGCCGCCGTGGGGGTGGCACGCGTTGGCAGTGATCGCGGAGGTGGTGAAAAAATGAAAAAGAAAGGAGGAGAAGAGGAGAGTGAAAAGGAAGAAAGAAGGAAGAGGAGGGAAGAGAGAAAATGGAGACTACCTGCTGAGACCCCTCTCTTCCTCTGGCCCCGCTGCCAAATGGTGTCGTCGGATTGGCCAATGCTTGTGCTCCGGGATTCGTGCCCCTCCCTCAGTCTTTTCTCTACAATTAATTCTTTCCTACTGTTGCTTTTTAGTGACTCTTATACTGCTACTTTTTTTTTTAAACCTAATGGGCCTAGTATTTTTTTTGTTCTCTCTTTTCTATCTGCTGCGTTTTTTCCTTTTTGCTTTCTTTTTTTTTACTATTATTATTTTTTTTCTTTTCACTGTTATATATATATATATATTTTGTTATCCTCTTTTCTCTCTTTTTTTTATCATCATCATTTTCTTTTTTTTCTTTTTTTTATCCTTATTTTTTATTTTACCCAGACAGAATTAGGGTATGACAGTTCCCTATTGCAATTGGAATATTGAAACTGCCTGGGTCTTTAAGCTTTGGTGGAAGCTTTCTCTGTATTATAGCATTGCACTCTTCAGTAAGTGCAATAGTCTCACATTCCTACAATTTATGTTTCCTAGACAACAGTTCTTTCATAAATTTTGCATAGTTAGGCATATTAGCTAAAGCTTCAGCAAATGGAATATTAATATGCAGTTTTTTAAACATTTCCAAGAACCTGGCAAACTGTTGCTTTTGAGCTTGTTGCTTGCTCTTCATTGGATAAGGAGGCTTTTCAAAGCGGGAGAAATCCATTGGCTTCTTTGAAGGTGCAGAATTTTTTTCTTCTTGCTTGTTTGAAGGTACTTCTACCTTTCATTCCGCAGCAACTGTGGTAGTTTTTTCTTCAATTTCTCCTTGGCTTACCTAAGGCTTCTCTGGGGAAGTGATTACCTTTCCACTCCTAGTGGTAATTGCTTTTGCATGTTCCCTTGGATTCACCACGGTGTCACTAGGAAATTGTCCTTGGGACCTTTCGGCTAGTTGTTTTGCCAATTGACCAATCTGATTTTCAAGATTCCTAATGGATGCATCTTGATTTTTATGGTGAGCTCTGGTCTCATTAACAAAGGCATTGGTGGCTTGAATGTGTTCATTGGTGGTTTTGGACAATTGTAACATGGCTTTCTCTAGCTCTGAAGGCTCCTTAGGTGGAATAGGTGGAGGCTGCAAATAATTGTTAGATTTATAATCTAATCCACCACCTTGAATTCTCCTTTGAAAATTATTCCCCATAGCATTGTTTTGATTTCTCTGAAAATTCTGCTGGGGTCTTTGATCATACCAAAGGCCATTCACCTACACTAGATCGGCTCCTACTAATGTAGGACATTCATTAGACTCATGCTCACCTTGGCAATACTCACATATGGCAGGTTGCATTCTGCTGGATGAAACTTGGGCTGCAGAGACTTGGAGTTTGTCAATCTTTGCATTTAATTTGGCTAATTGCTGATCTAATATTTTTTGTTAAGCTAACATTGCATCATTACTCCCCAACTGGATAACTTCTCTCTTGGGCTGAACTAGGGCACGTTCGTTTTCATCACGGGCTAGAGAGTCAATTAATTCATAAGTCTGGACTGCAGTCTTCGATCTTATGGAACCACCAGCTGCAACATTAACAATAAGATGTGATTCAAGTATCATTCCATTAAAGAAAATACGTACCTTTTTACCCACTGTCATGTCATATTGTGGACACCTCCGAATCAGCTCTTGAAATTTATTCCAAGCTGCACATAAAGTCTCCCTCTCATTTTGAGTGAAATTTGTGATCTCATTTACCAGCCGGTTGTATTTATCCATTGAAAAGTATTGAGAGGAAAATTTTGCAACTAATTCTTCCCAAGTGGTTATGCTATTTGAGGTTTGTCTATCCAACCATCTAAGCGCTCTCCTTTTAACAGTAAAAGGGAATAACCTCAATCTTATAGCATCATCTGACACCCATTGGTGTCTAATGGTATCACATATTCTCAGAAATCTGTCAATGAAATCATGAGGATCTTCATTATCCTCCCCACCAAACTGACTGCGTTCTACCAATGTAATCAATGAAGGATGAATGTCAAAGTGATTTGCTTCAATTGGTGGTCTTACAATACTGGAGTTTGGTCTAGTGAACAATGGAGCCAGAATATCCTCCGTTAGTTCATCTTCCGGTCTAGGCTGATTATTTCCTCGGTCAGCCATTTCTAATTCCAATTCAGAGATTGAATCAAAATTAGAATTTTCTACTTCTCTTTCTCTTTGTTTGGCTAGTTTCCTGTTTCTTCTAATAGTCCTCTCTACTTCAAGATCATACTGCAGATGATCAGGATTAACTATACCTCGCATAAACTAAGAAAAGCAGTTTAGTAACAAAAGAAATTCCAATTTCAAGAATTAAAGTTAATATAAAATTGGCGATTTCAATCCCCGGCAACGGCGCCAAAAACTTGTTGCACGCTCAGCAAGTGTACTGTTCGTTTCAAGTAATAAAGTGATTAAGTAAAGTATCATCTCCACAGGGATTGAATGCAATTTTATTGTAACTTACTATCTCAGAAATTGGAAGAAAATTAATGAGTTGAAGAGAATATTTGTGAGTTGTGTAGATTAAATAAATGACAGAAATTAATCGAAGTAAAAAGTGAATTTAAATGAATTGTTACGCAGTGATGAAAGATAATTGTGGCTAGAGTACCTTCCCCTTTGTTCCCTACCTTCTTTACTTGGTTTGGTTATTAATTTCAATTACTTCTAATTACTCAGAGAGTGTATTTCCACATAATTAGTTAAACCCCCTAATCCCTTAGTAATTTAACCCTTTAACCAAATCAGAAATCCTAATTCCTTAGTGATTCCCTAGTAAGTTAAGCATTAAGAGAATACATAATATAAATTCTGCAATCATACATCCCTATCCCTAGGCAATGTAAAAACTGTTATCTTACTCCTTTCAGAAATTAGAACCCCAATATCCCTATTGCAGACTCTAACCCTCAGCACTTTAATAGAATGGCCAATTCCACAAAAGAATAATACAATGAAGAGCAGGGTAAAATAAAGCAATTATAAGAATTTCATACTAATACCAAGCAAGTTACAGAGGAGTTCACATTAGTTCTGGCTCTAACCACAATAAAAGAATTTAGCCAGACATATTCATATCTAACCTTAAGAAATACAAAGACAGTAGCAGCATTACAAAACCTTCAATCTTCTTTCAATCTCTGGCTTTGATCTTCTATCCACTTTCTCTTCTGTGTTTCTGTATTCAAAAGTAAGTTCAAAAGTCCCTTCTCTGTGTCCCAGAGGTCTCTTTTTATCACCCATACATTCTAGATTTAATTTTGGTAACAAGGGACTTTTTTCCAATCTAAATCAATGCCAAATCATTTAAAACAGGAAACAGCGTAACTGTGGCGCTAATCGCGTGGTATCTCACGCTAATCACGTGATATGTTCGAATTAAATGTTCTTCCTGATGTTTCTGGCGCTACTAGCGCGAGGTCCCACGCTGATCGAGTGGGATCTTCGAACTGAATAATCTACCCTGGGAGTCTGGCGCTACTAGCGCGAGGTGTGGCGCGACTAGCGCGGATGATTCGACTTGAGGGGTGATCTTTGCTATTCTGAGGCTACTCGCGTGGATATCCATGCTAATAGCGTGGATATCCATGCTAATAGCGTGGCTTGCTCGAACTGGAAGGTTGGCCTTAGCTGTATGGCGCTACTACCGCGGTGCTCGGCGCGAGTCGCACGGAGTGTTTGAATAGCCAGATTGCTCTTTTTGCCTCCTTTTCCTCTCTTGTTGGTTCCTAAATAACAAAATTACTCTCAATTAAGACAAATAATAATTTATTAAACAAACCCAACAATTTCTAACCTATATTACTAGTTATTGAATGAATCATTACTTAATTAACCTAAAAATCATCATATGCTAGCAGCATATCAGTAACCAAGAAAAATTGTTTCATCAGCTTTAGAATCAAATTTGCCAAGAGAATCTTTACCATTGTTTAATACAAAACACTTGCAGCCAAATGCTCTCAAATGAGATATGTTAGGTTTCCTTCCTTTGTATAGTTCATAAGGAGTTTTCTTCAAAATAGGCCTTATGAGAATTCTATTCAAAGTATAACAAACCGTACTTACAGCATCAGCCCAAAAATGCTTAGGCAAGTTTGTTTCATTTAGAAGTGTTATTGCACCTTCCTCAAGAGATCTATTTTTTCCTCTCCACAACACCATTTTGTTGGGGTGTTCTTGGAGCTGAAAAATTGTGATTAATTCCAAACTCTTCACAAAACTTTTCAAAATATTCATTTTGGAATTCTCCACCATGATCGCTTCTAATTGAAACAATATTGCAAGCTTTTTCATTTTGAATTATCTTGGCTAATTTTCTAAATGCTGTGAATGCATCACTCTTGGATCTTATGAATAAAGTCCATGTGTATCTTGAGTAATCATCAACAATAACAAGTCCATAGAAATTTCCTCCCAAGCTCATGGTTCTTGAAGGACCAAATAAATCCATATAAAGAAACTCAAGAGGTCTAGAAGTTGAAACAACATTTTTGTTTTGAAAAGAATTCTTTGTTTGTTTCCCTCTTTGACAAGCTTCACATATTTTATCCTTCTCAAACTTAATCTTATGTAAGCCTATGACCAAATCCTTTTTCACAAGCTTATGCATATGATGCATATTTATATGACTAACTCTTCTATGCCATAACCAAGTTTCATCAGTTTTACTTACAAGGCAGCTAATCTTATGAATGAATGCATGATCAATGGATAAGACATAAATGTTACCCTTTCTCTTACCAACATGGATAACCCCACCATTTTGACTGTCACAAATCAAACAGCAATTGTCATTGAATGACACTTTAAACCCTTTATCACATAATTGACTTATGCTTAGGAGATTATGTTTCAAGCCTTCAACATATAAAACATTTCTGATAATAGTTTTGAGGCTGTCTCATATGCTTCCTTCTCCAAATATCTTCCCTTTGTTATTATCGTCGTAGGTGACAAATCCTCCATCTTTTAGTATAACATTTGTAAGCATGGAAATATCACCTGTCATGTGCCTAGAGCAGCCACTATCAAGATACCATAGTGATGATTTTGCTCTTAGACACACCTGTAAAATTCAAATCAAGTAACAAGGAAAGGTACCCAATTGAGGTTGGGTCCATAGGGGTTAGCTCTTTTCTTTTCCTTTTTCACCCAAACATATTCTCCATTAGGCACATAATATTTTCTTGCATAGCATTTAAAAGATGTATGTCCCTTTTTCATGCAATAATTACAAGTTACAATTCTTGATGATCTTTCAAAGTAAGCATGTTGATTAAACTTTGATTTATAAAAGCCCCTTTGATTCTTCTGTTTTGGTGGTACAAATATGGTTTTTCCAGAAGATTTTGAACCATATTTGTATCCCAATCCAGAAGTATCTCCAGCATATTTTTGCACACTTAACATTTCAGCCAAGTTGCATTTACCTCTATACAACCTTCTCAAAAGATCAACCAAATAGTTATTTTCTGAAAGAAGTAACATATACTTTTCTCCTTGGCTTCTTTTGAAAGCATCAAACTCATCTTGTAATAATTTGCATTTTTCTACCTTAGAAGAGGAAGAAGGACAAATACAACCATTGGCCTTGTAACTTGAAAGAAATTTTTCATTCTCCTCTTTCAACTTACAAAGTTCACTTTGCATTTCTACAAGTTTAGTGATATGCCATCTTAGATATCCTTTCAGCTTATTATTTGCCTTAGCTAGCCTTTGAGTCTCATCATGCATTTCATGAAAAGCATCAACAATGTTATCATATTGAGAGCTTACCTCAGATTCAGCACTTGAGTAATCATCATCACTCAATGTTGAAGTGAAGCACACATTTGCTTCTTCTTCATTCTCACTACTTGATTCAGAACTTGTTGATTCATTATCTTGCCATGCAGTGTAGGCTTTCTTTGGCTTTCCTTCCTTCTTAATCTTCCTCTCACCTTGTTGTTTCTTTAAGAAGATTGGACATTCAGATTTGATGTGTCCAGGCTTTCCACATTCAAAGCATGTAAAGTTGGTGGAGGTGTTTCTGTCATTCTTTTTGTTGTGGTTGTTGTTGGACTTTTTGAATTTTTTATTTTTATTCCTTCTCATATTTTTGCTGAACTTTTTGACAATAAGATTCATGTTGTCATCTTCATCTTCTTCACTTGAATCTTCTTCATTTTCAACCTTAGATGATGCAGCTTTCAAGGTTATGCTCTTATGTTTCTTTTCTGCATCTTCAGCATTGGTTAGTTGTGACATTTCAATTTCATATTCAAGTAGCTTACCAAACAATGCAGCCATGGATATTTTTGATAAATCTTTTGACTCCTTGATAGCTGTTACTTTTGGTTGCCATGGCCTTGTGAGACACTTCAAGATTTTGATGTTCAATTCTTCAGTATCAAATATCTTTTCAAGGCCAAGAAGATGATTGACAATATGAGTGAATCTTGTTTGCAACTGAGAAATGGTTTCTATATTGTTCATTTTGAACATCTCATACTCATGAATCAAGGCATGTTTCCTTGATCTCCTAACTTCATTTGTACCTTCATGAGTTACTTCTAGCATTTCCCACATTTCTTTTGCACTCATGCATCTCACAGTTCTAAAAAATTCATCAGAAGACAAAGCAGATGTTATCATATTTTTGGCTTTAAAATCATATTGCACAATCCTCTTTTCTGCATCTGTCATTTCATCCCATTCTTTGGGAACCAATTTATTATCAATAGTTTTCATAGGAACCAAAGGACCTTTTTCAATTGCATTCCATGCTCCAGGATCATTGGATTAAATAAAGATTTGCATTCGATTTTTCCAAAAAACTAAAATGCTAACCCTTAAACATTAGTGGATGATTGAGAGAAGGTCCCTCTCTAAAGGTTATTTGAGTAGTATTCGTTTTCTTTTAAAAAGAAAGTGATCTTGAATATCGTTCAAGAACCAGCTCTTGATACCAATTGAAAATACAATGAACACATTGCAAATGAACCAAGAGGGGGGTGAATTGGTTCAAATTGGATATTTAAAACTTTCTGAAACAAATTGCGAAATTAAACACTTTGGATCGTATCACTAGTTCACCTTTTTCAAATCCAAAAATATTTCTTCACCCAAGATCAACCATGGAAATGAAAGCAATGACAGAAAATGTTTCTTTGATAATAACTCTTGATTTCACAAAGACATGTAATAAAACATACAAAATTTAAACAAGAGACAAAGCAATTATACTGGTTCACCTCTTAACCTTGGATGTTACATCCCGTTGCTTCCAACCCACACTAGGTTAGAGTAATTACTATATCAAAGAATCTTTTACAAGCAATCCACAAATGACTTTCTTTATCAACACTAGACAAAGATCCTGATTCTAAAACCCTATTAGAATACAAATCACCAAGATGCTGAGAACCCTACTCAAAATCTCAAATCTAGAGAACCCTACTCTAGTTGCTTGAAAAGAAACTAATGATATATCATAAAACAATAGAAAATGTTAGAACATCTAAGAAGATAGGTTCAAGATAAACACAACATGTGATCTTTCATGTATGAATGAATGAAATGAAATGAGATTACCACACACACTTCAGGTTGTAAGAAATCTATAGCTCGTAAGCACTATCTTGAAAACCTTCTTTTCTTTTACACATTTTCTCAAAACTCAGAATTCTTGATCCTTACTAGAAATGATTTTTTCACTCAGCAAATCAGACTTTGAAACTCTCAGAAAGCTTTTTAACTCTTGTGTATATCACTCATGTATATAGAACAATTCATTCAATGTGTATATATAGATAGCAGACCCAAACAGCTTTTTATAAAACAGAATTAACTGACAATAATCGATTAATCTGTTAGTGTAATCAATTAAATTGTCACAAGTAATCGATTAAAATACTAGATAATCGATTAAACTATTCTTCAGCTTTCTAGAAATGGTTTCATGAACAAAATAATCGATTAAACCGTACTGTAATCGATTAAACCAGAACAGCATCAATGCAAACGAATTAAGATAATCGATTACATAGTGAGATAATCGATTATTCCGGTGATGCATGGTTTTTCATAAAGCACTGTGTAATCGATTACAAGAAGCCTATAATCGATTAAACTGTTCTTCAAGGCTTTTCCAGAATCATATGAATGTCTTTAATCGATTATATTGCTTGTGTAATCGATTAAAGCAGTAAGTATTATTTTTTTTAAAAAAACTTAGCCAATGAGAACTTCATTTCTTATAAAACCATTTGATTTCTTTAAGTCTGAAAACCATGTATGTATGATCATGAGAATACACATGCTAATGAATGATCACAAGGCAATTTACTTGACCCATTAAGACAAATTACAAATGTCATCAAATGATTGGGCATGTAAAAAGCTAAAACACCATCAAGCCTTCAATCCTTGCTACATTCTCCTTACAGCTTCCTTTAATATCAACATAGGTGACCTATGATGTCTCCTTCTCTCCATGTCCTCCATTCTTCCACTCAACTCTTGAGTACTTCTTTGTATCTCATCAAAACATTCGTCAATCCTTCTTTCAACATTTCTTTGCAACCTATCCATTTGCTTAGCCAATGAAGTCATTAGCATAGTGGTTCTAGGTGAAGGTGGATCACTATTGCCATCGGACACCATTGCTACAAGAAAAAGGTGAGTAAAACAAAACAATAATGGACCTTACCACTCACTAAGTGTTTACACTCGTCAACACTCGTGTTTCACACTTGGAAGACTTTTTCTATAAGGTTCACTCTTGTCTTTTTCCACATTCTAACTCTTCTTCAACTCTTGAAATTCAACCAAAGATTCCAAATCAACGAATATCCAAAGTGAAAGATGAAACAAATCCAAACTCAACTTAAGAGGTCAAAGGAAGAAAGAAAACTCTAAGACAAAACCTTGGAAATTTAGAAGACAAGCAATAAAAGCTCAACAAGAAAAGCACAATTCAAAAGGAAAGTCAAAGAAAAACAATTATGAAGATAAAAAAAAATATTGACTAAATATAAACTATTGTAATTATGCAAAAATATAGTGCTATTAAGCAAAAAATAAACACACACTAAGAGAGCGGGCTGTTAATTTTGAATTTTGGCTGTCAACTTTTCTTTTTATTCTTGAGTCCTCATATTTTTTTGATATTTCATTTTGACCCTAATATACTTTTTAATAATTATCTTTTGGTCCTTCGTATTTTCTCTTTTAGGACCCAAAACTTTTGATATTTGCACAAATGCCTCAAAACTCTCTAGACAAAATTTTATGAATCAAACTCCGAAAATTTCCAGCAGTGCTATGAGTTTCATGAAGAACACGAAGAACATGAAGAACAACCCATATTCAAAAAAAACTTTGAATTCAATAAAACAAGAGGGGAAATGAAGGCAATTGCAAGCTAAACTCAAAAATCACACAAAAAACACACAAAGAACAACAAACAAGCAAGAATCATGATTTTTAATTTTCATTTTTCAAAAAAAAATAAAAATGAAAATGCAAAATAAACATAGATAGAAATCTTTACGAAATGCTTTCCGGAATTAGGCTCTGATTACCACATGATGACTACCAAGACATGAATGCTTGGCTTGGATCGTTTCTGGATTGCAAACTTCAAGACTCCATGAATTGTTGTTTGAAACTCAAATAGAAAAATGAAGAAGATTAAGGAATGATTCGGAATGACGCCACGATCCATGAACAGAACGATAACTCGGAGGAGGATTCGCCACAAAGGAAAGCTTCATTGATAAGAATCGATTTGGTTTCAATCAAGAACCAACAAGAGGCTAAGCTCTCAATTCAAGCAAATGCTTCATTTCTATTAATCAAAGTTAACCAAAAATGGAAAAGTCTGAGTACTTATATAGCTAGGCCTCTAATTAACACCTAAAAATGTAAGTTTAGGCCTATTTGCAGAAATATCAAAGCCCATTACAAAAAAATAACAAAATATATAGAAGCACTATGATTTTAACTGAAAATAATCGATTAATACGACCTGTAATCGATTAAAATAGAGCATTCCAGCACTGTGTAATCGATTACAGAAACGTTGTAACTGATTAAAACATATAGCACTTGTTTATTACAGACAGGACTTGCTTGTGTAATCGATTACAGAAACGTTGTAATCGATTAAAATAGACAGCACTTGCTTATTACAACAAATAAGACTTTTGATGTGGTCTTGAAGGGCTTAGGTTCTAGCTCTTGTCATGGGTCCTTCAAAGCTCACCAAAGGAAGTGCTTCAAGCTCTCCTTCTAAACCTTTGGCTTGGAATGGACCTCCATCATCATGATCCTTAGATAGTCCTCTATCATCACCTATAAGATGTATGACATTTCTTCATGCAGTAATTGCAAGTTACAGATTTTGATATTTTTTCAAAATGAGTCATTTGATTATGCTTTGTTTTTGAAAATCCTCTTGGTTCTTCTGTTTTGGTGGTACAAACTTTGTTTTTCCAAAAGGTTTTGCTCCATGTTTGTAACCCAAACCAGAAGTATCTCCTGCATACTTTTGTACACTTAGCATTTGATTTAAACTGCATTTTCCTCTATAGAGTATTTTCAAAATATCTATTAAGTAAGAATTTTCTAAAAGCAATAACATGTATTTTTCAACTTAACTCTTTTTGAACTTATCAAACTCCTTTTGTAAAGCTTTGCATTTATCTACATTTGATGTAGAATAGGCACATACACACCTATTAGATTTGTAGCTTGAAACAAGTTTTTGATTTTCTTCTTTCAAGTTACAAATTTCAATTTGCATTTCTGCAAGTTTGGTGACATGCCATCTAAGATTACCTTTCAGCCAATTGTTGAATTTTGCAAGTTTTTGAGCCAGTTCATGCATATCATGGAAAACATCAACAATTTAATCGAATTCAGGATTTACCTCTGATTCATTACTTGATAATCCTTCATCTTCATTAATTATTGAATTGAAACATACATTAGCTTTTTCATTCTCACTCAATGATTCAGAAGTTGTTGAGTCATTGTCTTTCCATGCTATGTAGGCTTTCTTAGGCTTTCCTTCTTTCTTTGCCTTCTTTTCACCTAATTGCTTCTTTAAGAATATTGTACATTCAGATTTAATGTGGTCTTGCTTACCACATTCGAAGCAGGTGAAGTTTGTGTTTTTGTTGTTGTCATTTCTTTTCTTGAACTTTGACAACTTTCTATTCTTGTTCTTCTTCATGAACTTGCTAAATCTTTTAACTATTAGGTTCATATGTTCATCACTTTCATCTTCGCTTGAGCCTTCTTCTTTTTCCACATTATATGATGCAGCTTTCAAGGCTATGCTCTTTTGTTTCTTATCTGCATCTTCTGCATATGTTAGTTGTGACATTTCTAATTCATATTCAAGAAGCTTACCAAAAAGTGCAGCGTTGGAAAGATCTTTTGATTCCTTTATTGTTGTCACCTTTGGTTGCCATGGTCTTGTAAGACACTTTAGGATTTTGATGTTTAACTCTTTAGCATCAAATATCTTCCCATGACCAAAAAGATTATTTACAATGTGAGTGAATCTTGTTTGGAGCTGAGAAATGTTTGTTGTAGTGTTCATTTTGAACATTTCATACTCATGAATCAAGAGATGCTTCCTTGATCTTCTAACTTCATCAGTCCCTTCATGAGTGACTTCCAACATCTCCCATATCTCCTTTGCGCTTTTACACCTAACAATTCTAAAGAATTCGTTAGAAGAAAGTGCATAAGTAATCATGTTCTTAGCTTTAAAATCATATTGAACAACTCTCTTCTCAGCATCTGTCATCTCATCCTACTCTTTGGGAATTATATCATTACCAACAGTTTTAATGGGAATCAAATGTCCTTTTTCTATTGCATTCTAAGCACCGGGGTCATTTGATTGAATGAAAATCTGTATTCTATTTTTCCAAAAACCAAAAGCTCTCTTTCAAACATCAGAGAACGATTGAGGGAGACACCCTCCTTGAAGGTAATTTGTGTGGTATTCATTTTCTTTTTTAAAAAGATAGTGATCTTGAATAACACTCAAGAACCTGCTCTAATACCAATTGAAAATAATATGAACACACACAATTAACCAAGAGGGCAAGTAAATTGGTTAAAACAGGGCCTTTAAAAATTTCTTTAAAACAAGCAGTGGATTTAGGATCGTATCACAAGGACACCCTTTTTGAAAAAGAAACTTTCAGTCAACCAAGAATAACCCTTCACAAAAAGCAATAGTAGAAAATGTTTTCCTGTTGATAAAGATTATCCACAAGATTAGCAATCAATGACAGAAAGATGAGATCAAGAGAAAGAAATCAACACATAGATCTATACTGGTTCACCCCAACAAGAGAAGCTACTTATATTTTCTTCTAACCAAACCTTGGCTAGAGTTCCACTATAACAAAATTCTATTCTTTACAAGCTTACAAAAGATCACCCTTTATCAACCCTAGATAAAGAACTGAAATATAAAAATCTGTCAGACTTCTAATGATCAAGACATAGAGAACTCCTCTCTACTCTTCCCTCTAGAGAACCCTACTCTAGAAAAGCTTTAAAGAACCCCCTTTTGAAATAGCAACTTACAAGCTGAAATGTAAAAATGAATTACTACAAAAGTTTAGAGGAGAGATACAACCTTATGATCCAAAGAATGAAAATGCATGTGTTTACCAAACTGGAATCAAGTTGAAAGAAAGCAAGCTTCAGATCAGGCTATCCAAGAAACTCTTCTAAAATCTTGTCCAAAAAGAATTCTATCAATGATGCATGAAGATCTTGATTTTTTGGAACAAGAGCTTTGAGATTTAGTGTATCTTTTCTAAATGCAGAAGGCTTTTGAGAGCAATGAAAAATTTTGAAGTTTTCAGTTCTATTAAAATCAAAAGACCTAACTGCTTTTTATTGAAAACAGATGTAACTGAATGTAATTGATTAATTCATCCAAGCAATCGGTTATTTATCCTTAACTAATCGATTAATCACACATTTAATTGATTAAAATGTTCTTGAGCTTTCTGGAAAAGATACATGAACAAAGTAATCGATTACTTAATGTTGGTAATCAGTTATTTTGTTCTTCATGGCTCAAGTAATAGATTACCAACTTGTGGAAATCGATTAAGGAAGTGCAAAATTATTTTTCCAAAAACTTAAACCATGAGCACTTTGGTTTTTATGCAATCATGAATGCTTTAAGCTTTTTCACAAGACACGTGCTTTTATAAAACCATGAATGCAAGCCAATGAATGATGTTTATGCAATGCAATGGTCATAGGATGAATACTCTCATACATCCAAGGATTACAAATTCATTCAATTGAATGGCATGTAAAAGTTAAAACTCATCCAAGCAAAGAGCCTCAACATACATCTTGATCCTCTTCAAGCTCCCCCTGTATCTAACAAAAGCTCCTGGAAACTCTCTCCTAAGAAGAACACTAAGGATCAAGATGTTCAATTGAAGTTTGGCAAGATCAAAGCCAAAAATGGGGAGATTGTTAAAGTCAAGGGGAGTTCAAGAGGATTAAGAAGCTGAGTCTCTTAGGCAGTAAAGTATTTAGGCTTTTTACATGCCAATTCAATTGATTGGTAGTTGTAATTAGTGTATGTCTAATATGAGACTTCCCATGATCCATTGCATAAAGCTCATTAATGTTTTTGCATTCATGTTTTCATAAAAGCATAAGTTTTGTGAAAAAAAATTTCTGAAACATAAAGTTTTCATGATTGCATAAAAAAACTAAGTGTTCCATGTTTAAGTTTTGGAAAAACAATTTCTCACCCATTTAATCGATTGCAGCAAATGGTAATCTATTACTTAAGTTTTAAAGAACCCTTTAATCGATTACAAGAGTATGGTAATCGATTACACTACACAAAATCACATAATAGTCTTCCTGTGATAATCGATTACGATATGGTGGTAATCGATTACTTGGTGCATTTTGAAACAAAGACTTCCTGTAATAATCGATTTCATTGCTCGTAAATATTTTCCAGAAAGTTCAAGAACACTTTAATCGATTAAATGAGTAATTAATTGATTACATAAGTCAAATTAATCAATTACAATAGTGAATTAATTGATTACTGACAGTTACAAACAATTTTTATAAATAGTTGTCGGGTGTTTTGAAAAGACACAACAAATTATGAAAGTACTTTCATAAGCTTTCTTAAAAGAGAAAAGATTCAAAGTGTTACTCTGAGTTAGTCCAACAAATCCTCAAGCTTCAAGATTTCTAAAGAGGATTCCTTTTTGGGCAAAGTTTCAAAAGAAGATCTTGGAAGGAAAGTTATGAAGTAGTTTTCTTTCATCGTTGATTCAAGTTTGGTAATCTTTTGCATACATCCGTATTGGATCATCAGGTAGTTTCTTTCCATACAACTTGTTTGTAAATTGTTTTTGAATTTCTTTTTGTGTAACTATAACAATAGTTTTTCTTAAGGCTTTTCTAGAATAGGTGTTTCTAGATGTAAGAGTGGAGATAAGTTTTCTCTATGTCTTGATCACAGATAATCTATGTGAGTTAGATATCTCATTCTTGATCTAGGTGTGATTAAGAGTGCTTGTAAGGGCTTGTAAGAAACAGATTTTTATTAGTGGAACTCTAACTTGTTGGTTAGAAGAACTGGATGTAGCTTCTCTATGTCATTCATTGGTGCAGCGTTTCACGATCAATAAAAAAAGTTTTTGACTGCATTCTTTAAGGTTTGGTGTTTGATTGGTTGAAAAATTTCTTGGACTGTTTTGTGATACGATCTTTTTAACTCTAATTGTTTAACAATTTTTAATTGACCAAGATCAACCAATTCACCCCCCCCTCTTGGTTCTTGTGTGTTGTTCATATTGTTTTCAATCGTCACAAAGGTATGGAAACCTTTGATAAGATTCAAAATGGTTCTAATTCAAGAACCAAAAAGAGGAGTCAAGCTCTACTCATTCTCATAATGGACTAAACCTCAAATATTATTCAACTCCAAAAATGAAAAGGATTACATCTCTATTTATAGAGTTTATTCCAAGTTGTTTGTCACACAATGAGGCAAACCCTAATTTTAAGAAACATAAGCAAAAGTCTCAAACAAACTTAAGGCCCAAATTATAATTTAAATTAAACTTAAGAGAACTTAATCTATAAAATTCTTTCTTCTATTTTCAAAATTTTCTCTTCTTTTTGTTTCTCTTTTTCTCTTTTTATTTCTTTTTCTTTTTCCCTTTCTTTTTGTCTCTCTTTTTCTTTTTCTTTCTCTTTTTTTCTATATTTCTCTCTCTTTTTCTTTACTTCCCCTCTCATGACTTCTTCTATGTCTGTCCAACATTTTATAAAATTCTTCTTTTTCTTTTTCGAAAACTTTCTTCAAGTTCCTTGTTAGATGTTGAGGTCAAAGATCCATTCCTCTTCCTTAGCCATGCTTCAAAGACAGAAGGTTAGTAGACATAAAAAAAAATTAAGGACCTCACCACTCTTCTCACTTGTTTACACTTTTGAGATGATTCCACTCATGTTTCTCACAAAAATTGGCTTTTGATTGATGATAATGCTCTTGTATTTTACCACTCAAGTCCTCTTTTACAAGTTCTTAAATAGAACCCTTAATGCATATCAATTATCAAAAGTCCAAACAATTGTAAGCAATTCTCACAAGAGTTATCACTAAGAATTCCAAGAAAGAGAAATACTCTTGACAAAATTTAAGGCAATTTAAAATACAAGCAAGAAAATTTAATTGAGAAATGTTAAACTCAAAAGGAATACAAGATAAAAATGGAAAAAAATAAATATGAGAATAAAAGAATTCACAATTTAAAGATGAAAGAATAGCACCAACAATATGACAATCAATTTTTTTTTCAAGTACAAGGGCAATGATCTTTCTATTTTCAGCAACAAATTTCGCCCACTTTTTATTTATTCTTTAAGGACATATTTCTTAATTTTTCACTTATATTTTTTTTAAAAGAAAATATTTTCTCTAATTATCCTACCAAAAAGAAAGTGGTGTTATTTAATGAGAAATTTCCAAGATGAACAAATTAATTGTGCAAGACTAAAGAGCAATAATTGCACAATAATAACAATAAATGACACATTGGCAAGATGAAGGAATTTGATTGTGCAGAATTCAAGGGCAATAATGATAATAATAATCACAAAATTCATCACTTTCCATGTTCACAAGGAATGATGAACATGATTTTTTGTTTTGGAAAACTGACGAACACAAGAATACTAGCAAACTCTAGGATCCAAGCTTTGGATACCTCGTGATATGATCCCCATAAGGAATCATACTATTTTTATGGATCATCCTTGAGTTGGTTATCTTGTTAGAGGAATTAAAGAAAAAAATAGAAATTAGCACGAAGATAAAGATTTGTAACAATGGCACAAAGTTTAGAGAACATGAAGTAAAAAATAACTAGAAAAGAGATGGAAAAGTAAATAACAAAAGGAAAAGATGGCATAGACAAAAAATGAAAAGGAAGGCGCCACACTCTAGGAAAGTGATAAGCCACATGAGAAATCACCACAAAGGTATGGAAACCTTTGACAAGATTCAAAGGTAGTTCTAATACAAGAACCAAAAAGAGGAGTCACGCTCTACTCACACCTAGAATGGAGTAAACCTCAAATATTATTAAACTCCAAAAATGAAAAGGATTACATCTCTATTTATAAAGTTTATTCCAATGTGCTTGTCAAGCAAGGAGGCTACCCCTAATTTTAAGAAACACAAGTGAAATATCCAAATAAGCTTAAGGCCCAAATTATAATTTAAATTAAGCTGAAAAGAACTTAATCTATAATTAAAACTTGGGCTCCTAATTAGAATGAAACACTACTACAAAAGCACAGTTTTATGTCAGTTATTAAGGCATAGAAAGACAGTTTTACAACCGTCTTTGTAGCTAACGTCGTCAAAAGTCAATACTTTTGACGACAATTTTTTACCCGTTTTTGTAGGTTAATACTCTAAGATGGTTCCTGTTGCGAACTCGACAAGTGCACCGATCGTTCCAAGTAATAAAGTGATAAATAAGATATCGTTCCCACGAGGATTGAAGCACTAATTTGATTGTAATTTAATATCTTTAAATTGGATGAAGATAAATATAATTGAGAGAATTTGTGGTTATGTTTTTGATTAAGGAAATTAAATATTGAATGGAAAATTAACAAGAATTCAAAGGCAATATTAGTAAAGATTAATGCAGTAATGAGAAATACTTGTAGTCAGAGCGCTTCCACTTTTGATCCCTACCAGTTATATTTGAATTAATTATTGATTTCAATAACTATAATTGTTCAGAGAATGTATTTTTCATAAATAGTTAAATCCTAATTCCTCAGTAATTTAACCTTTTAACCAACTCAAAACCCTAATTCCTTAGTGATTTCTTATTAAGTTAAGCATTAAATAATACATCAATTATTCCGCAATCCTATATCCTTATCCCTAGGTAATGTAAAAATTGTTATTCTATCGCTTTCAGAAATTAGAATTTCAATATCCCTATTGTAAATCCCAACCCTTAGTATCTTAGCAGAGTGATCAATTCTATTAAGGAAATTTCAAGTAAAGAACGAGATAGAATAAAACAATTATAATCATTAATTTCAATATTAATTCAATACAAAGGAGTTCACATCAGTTGGCTCTAACCACAATAATAGAGGAATTAGCTAGACATAATTATGTCTGACTTTAATACAATGATTGGAAAATACATAAAAGGAGTACTAATGAAGAAGAGTGTGCAAACCCTTCAATCTTGGCCTCTTCTTAATCTTCCTTCCTCTTCTTCTTGATCTTTTCCAATACCTTTTTTCCTCCGTTTCTGCCTCTGTATCCTCTGTGTTAGCCCCCCTTGTTCTGTTCTATTACATTCCTATTTATATCTAGGTTATAAAAGCCCTAATATCTTTTATTTTTATGTTATCTTTAAGCTAATTCATAATTCCTGTGACGTCAGCGCGACTGGCGCGAACTGGCTAAAGTGTGGCGCAATCCGTGCGAAACTGGCGCGACTAGCGTGAAATCACAGAAAACATCAGCTTCTTTATTTTGCTTCTTTTCTTCCTTTTCTTGTCTCTTAATATCAAAAATGCACAGAATCAATGATCAAAATAAGAATAATGAAACTTATACCTATTCTAGCATTTATTTGATATTTCCTACTTAATTTAATAATGATTTTAACCTAAAAACTACTATATGCTAGCAGCATATCAGTTCCCCTAAGGAACCATCTTCGAATATGTTAAATTTTTTATTTTTTTTAACATACAATCTTCTAAGACATTTTGTATGAAAAAACCGTCTTAGAATAGGGGTGATGTTTTTGTGATGGATGGATGTTGTGTATGTACATGGGGGTGTTGTGACCTGTTGGATATCCTTGGAAGGGAAGATGATTGGTTAAATAATTTTAAGCATCCTTGGAGAGGGAAAGGGATTACTTAGAATTTTTAACTATCCATGGTTAGTGCATTAATGGACCCATGTTTCATACTTCACAATTGCATGGAAATAGTATAAATGGTGGCAGTTAGTACCTGTGGTTTTTCATGAGGATAAAAATGCGGGTACTTGGGGGCATAAAACTCAGTTTGGAACTCCCTTGTGACTATGGCTGATCACCATGGGGGGAGTGGCATGTGCACGACAGGGTGACCTCGATGAGTGTAACACCCCGGATTATAAGTTGTTAATCTAGACGTTTGTGTGTGGAATTATGTTGCTTGATTTATTTTTTTGATAAGTGTTGTTTGCTATTGTTCTGCCTTGGTATGCGTGTTTGATGATGGATGTGTTAAGTCAACTTTGATTGTTTGTGGTTGCTGACCGTACACGCATGGTGAACATGTCTTGTCAGCTAAGTACTTAAGAGCAGAAGTGTGCAGTGGAAGTGTAATCATCCCTCTCTTCTTTGCGCCTTCCTCTTGCTTTTTCTCCATCCTCTCTCTAAAACTCTCACCCATAACCCTTTCTCCCTCAACCTTTCTGTACCACCTGGAACTCGTCGTCGCTGCCACGAAACCCCGACGTCGAGGAGGAACTCGTGGTCGGAACAGGAGCTCGATGCAACACGTCGTGTAGCTGCAGAACAAACCTCTGGTTAGTAAGGGGAGCTTATCATGTCTGGTAATGGTTTCAAGTAACATGGTTGAGGACCAAAGAGTCCGACCAGAGCTATGGTTGCATGCTATATGTGTGTGTTGTTTTGTAGAAAGCCATGTTTGTTTCATTGAAAATGGGATGGGTTATGTTTGGCATTCGTTGTTTGGTGTTTGTGTTGATGTTCTGGTGAGATGAAGGCAGTATTTTAGCAAAAGGAGTTGATGTTGTAAGAACTCCCTGTGCATGTGTGTGGAGTTGGCATTTTGATGTTGAAAAGCTCCTAAACACTTTGCAAAAGTGTTCATGAAGGTTATGAGTACCGAGATGGGTTGGCTGAGATATATACATAGGTGTGTTTGTGATGTCGGCTGTCGAGATGGGTTGGCCGAGTTATATATATAGGTGTTTGTGATGTCGGCTGCCGAGGTGGGTTGGCCGAGTTATATACATAGGTGTGTTTGTGATGTCGACTGCCGAGATGGGTTGACCGAGGTATATATATAGGTGTTTGTGATGTCGGCTACCAAGGTGGGTTGGCTGAGTTATATACATAGGTGTGTTTGTGATTTCGACTGTCGAGATGGGTTGGCCGAGATATATATATATATATATATATATATATATATATATATATATATATATATATATAAGTGTTTGTGATGTCGGCTATCGAGATGGGTTGGTCGAGTTATATATATTGGTGTTTGTGATGTCGGCTGCCGAGGTGGGTTGGTCGAGTTATATACATAGGTGTGTTTGTGATGTCGACTGTCAAGATGGGTTGGCCGAGATATATATATAGGTGTTTGTGATGTCAGCTGCCGAGATGGGTTGACCGAGTTATATATATAGGTGTTTGTGATGTCGATTACCGAGGTGGGTTGGCCGAGTTATATACATAGGTGTGCTTGTGATGTTGGCTGTCGAGATGGGTTGGTCAAGTTGCGTATGTATGTGCTTGTGATGTTGGCTGCCGAGATGGGTTGTCCTAGTTGTGTAGATATATACATAGTGTCTGTGGATGACGTATGTGAATTACGTTGAAGTCGGCCTATGTGATGACTTGAGATGTTTGTACCTTGAAAACAGCTATAGTGAGAGGCTAGGTACAAACATGTGAAATGCCGGGACCAAGTGGTGAACCTTGCAAGGACCACAGTCAATGCATCGGTGAGCCGTGTTGGGGAGGCCCTCGTTTGGGGCAGTATGTAACATAGGAGGGTATGGAGATCCTAGCCAGGACGGGATGTTCCTGTGTCGGGCCATACATTGGTGGTGTCCATGAGAGACATACTTGTTTGTGGCCCGTGTTGGGGCGGCCCTCGTTTGGGGCAGTATGTAGCATGGGAGGGTATGGAGATCCTAGCTACAGTGAGAAGTTCCTGTGCCGGGCCATACATTGATGGCGCCCATGAGAGACATACTTCATTTTGCATGACGAAAATAGGATGATTGACTGTAATAGTACGAGAAGTACTAGGGGCCACGTCTGTAAGGAGATTCTTATGACACCCGTCTGGCTGATCACCACAGGGGGGTGAGTCCTGTGCATGACAGAGTGACCCTGACGTCAACTACAGCTATCATTTGGACCATGCATTTAGCCTATTTTAGGGATAGTACCACATTGCA
This sequence comes from Glycine latifolia, assembly GCA_013407115.1. NCBI lineage: Eukaryota > Viridiplantae > Streptophyta > Magnoliopsida > Fabales > Fabaceae > Glycine > Glycine latifolia. Next base: position 16,513,254 of record CM023956.1, on the reverse strand, counting down.
TGAATGAGAGTTAAGACAGAGACATGCATCATGCTAGGCATTTTTAAGTCGACTTGTGGAATGTTCTTGGATGTTTGTTTACGACGGTTGCGTGATGATACATCTGGATTTGTGGTGATGCTGTGATGCTAGAATTGTTTTTCCTTGACTATTGTTACCTTTTTGCTTGTTACCTTATATGATGAACTTATCTTTGCTTTGTTGTGTCGTGTGATTTGGCACATGTGATGATCGCAAACCCGATTCGTGTGAACAGACGGACAGCATTAGGAGAACCGAGAAGATGATAACTTTTGAGTGGAGCCGCCGAGTTGTCGGGACGTCGATGTGATGAATCCCGGGCAGGGGTTGTGGTTTGCTGATTACACCCTTGGTTGTGATAGTTACACTCATGTTTTGCTAGTTGCACCCCTGATATGTAATTTCTTACTTAATTCGTAAAACTCTTGTACGTTTTAAATATGGATAATTGTACTTATGATTAAAAACACGTCTTGTATAAACAGAGATATGTATGCACTTGGAATGCTTTCATACGTGTCTTGGTTATGTTCATAATTGTCATGTGATTGCGAAAAAATTTACCACAGTTTTCATTAACAATAAAAAAGGGTGTTCTTTTTATCAAAGATTACGTTAATGTTGTGGTTAAGAGTAGAGATACAGTAGCGACATGACGGATTGTTACACATGACAGTGGAATCTGACCCCGTGGGGACCGAATCAAACTCGTCCCAACTTTGACGGAAAAAACCACGTTGACCGGGTTCAGGGTTGAGGTCGGGTTTTCCCTGTTAATCAAAAGCAGGGGCGAAGGCGGGTATGAGATTACATATATCCGTCCCGCACCTGCCCATAATAAATAACATTAAAAAATAAAAAAAAAATTATATTTAAGTTGTTTCTTTTTTTATTATGTAATTTGAAGGCAGTGCTACTTAATCATATTATGTGCTACTTAATTTTGGAACAATATATATTAAAATGATATTGTATTTTGGGAGAAATTAAATATGCATGTCCTTATTTTATTCAATACCTAGATTTTATGATATCAAAATTTGTTATTAATGTTGTTATTAGTATTATTTAAAAAATATAACATGAAATCAAAATTTGTAAGTTTATAAAAAAAATAATTGTTTTAAAATATTTAAACATTTTTTGTTACAAAAAATTTACATTAAATTGTTTAATGACTGTTGTCAAATTAATAAAAAAATTAATGGTTCTAAAATTTTCAAATATTTTAATCAATAACAATTGAAAAATTATTAAAATAAGTATCATGATTCTAAAATGTTTAAACATTTATTTTTTTATAAAAATTGCATTGAAGGAAATCAACGACTATAGTCAAATGAATAAATAAAATATAATTGTTATAAAATATTCAAGTATTTTTTTATAAAAATAAAATATGCATATAATCAAATCAACAAACTACTGTTATGAAATTAAAATTTTGATCTAACATAAGACAACTCTTTAAGTATATTAGACATTTTGACAACTCACAAAAGTTAAAAAAAAATCTTTATATAAAGTATATATATGTTGGACATTTATTGAATCAAACCAATGATTATGATAAAATTATAATTTCGATCCAATGAATCATAAATAAATATTGAAGTATGTTAGATATTTATTGAATCAAATCAAATTCTTTTTTTTTATATAAAAAAAACTATGATAGTTACAAATATTGTAGGATTCATTTTATTCCAACTTCCAAAAAATAATTGGTTTGGACTTTTTTCAATATTCCAGCTAACTTGGGCCACCTCATCCAAAGGCCCACTTCTTATTATTCTCCGCCTTCTATCAATTCACATCCAATTCACAAAACAAATCATTCTTCAGTTTGTTGCCGCGAGTCACTGCCATGAACTAGTGAGAACCACCATCAAAACCCCATTCTCTTCACAATCAACCTCCAAATCCAATTTTTCTCTCCCTGGCTTCTCATTCCAATTTCAAACACCAACCCAATCCGATCCAAACAACCACGTCTCTTCCAGCGGTTTCGAAAACCCTCTCGATGCCCCGACCCAGACCCATTAATTCATGAGTCACGAGATGGAGGCACTGGCAGAAAACCCAGGTAGGTCAAGGGACATAAAACACCCATCCAAAAACCCTAAAAAACCGCCCCAACCGAACCAATTTCCCTCCCACCTCGACGCGCCCAACGTCTCCTCCACGGCGCGTGCCCTGTGCGATATCCTCACCCGAACCTCCCCTCAGGACATCGAATCGGCGCTCTCCTCTTCGGGAATTATTCCCGAGGAGGAGTGCACAAACGAGGTCCTGAGACTCTCGTACAATTACCCCTCCTCGGCCGTCAAGTTCTTTCGATGGGCCGGGCGCGGGAAGAAGCACCCTGTCCACACGTGGAACTTGATGGTCGACCTGCTGGGTAAAAACCAGCTCTTCGAGCCCATGTGGGACGCCGTTAGGTCCATGAAACAGGAACAAAAGCTTTCGCTTTCCACTTTCGCCTCCGTTTTCCAGAGCTACTGCACCGCCGGTAGGTTTAACGAGGCCGTTATGAGCTTCGACGTGATGGACAGGTACGGCGTCAAGCAGGATGTGGTCGCCGTTAACTCGCTCCTCAGCGCCATTTGCAGCGAGGACAACCAAACCTCCGTTGGCCTTGAATTCTTCGAGGGGATCAAGGCGAAGGTGCCGCCCGACGGTGACACCTTCGCCATTTTGCTCGAAGGGTGGGAGAAGGAAGGCAATGCTGCCAAAGCTAAGACCGCATTTGGGGAGATGGTGGTCCACATTGGCTGGAACAAGGACAATGTTGCTGCCTACGACGCGTTTTTGATGACCCTCCTTCGCGCTGGGCTCATGGATGATGTGGTGAGGTTCCTTCAGGTCATGAAGGACCACGACTGCTTCCCAGGTTTGAAATTCTTTACCGCCGCGCTTGACTTTCTTGTCAAGCGAAACGACGCCGATCACGCTGTCCCCGTGTGGGATGTAATGGTGAGTGGTGAACTAGTGCCTAATTTGATCATGTACAATGCCATGATTGGGCTGCTCTGCAACAATGCTGCAGTTGACCATGCATTTCGCCTGCTCGATGAGATGGCCTTCCATGGCGCTTTCCCGGACTCCTTGACTTATAACATGATCTTTGAGTGCTTGGTGAAGAACAAAAAGGCGCGTGAGACAGAGAGGTTCTTTGCCGAGATGGTCAAGAATGAGTGGCCCCCCACAGGCTCTAATTGCGCTGCAGCCATCGCGATGCTGTTTGATTGTGATGACCCTGAAGCAGCTCATGAGATTTGGAGTTATGTTGTTGAGAATTGTGTCAAGCCACTTGATGAAAGTGCGAATGCATTGCTCATTGGCCTTTGTAACATGAGTAGATTCGCGGAGGTGAAGAGGTTTGCTCAGGACATTCTTGATAGAAGGATTAATATATATCAATCTACAATGAGCATACTGAAGGATGCCTTCTATAAAGAAGGTAGAAGTGCAAGAGACAGATATGATAGTCTTTATAGGAGATGGAAAGCTCATGTCCAGTTGTAATCCAAACACTAATTTGCTTTTCTTTGTTTTAAAATTTTTGGATGTTCAACCTTTGTCGCCAAAGACAGGCAGGCAGGCTTTGCTTGTTCTTGACTGTTTTGGCATTGCCTTAAATACGGTGTTTCACAAGTTTCATCATATCCACTCCATGGTAGCCTTTCCTTTTAATAGTCTTTTTTTTTCCTATTAGTATATTTCCTGTCTATTCCTTTTCTTCTCCTTATATTGAATGTTTGTATTAATATTGTTTAGGCTAGTCACACTGCAACTTGTGATGAACTTATTAGGAGTTCATGAATAGTAGTCGATTTGCATACAGATTTTTTTGAGTTAAGTATTCATGACTGCATGATCATAATATAAAATATTTAGTAAGAATATAATCAGAATCATAACTCTCAGAGTTCTCTAGTTCAAGGCCTCCAGAAGCTATGGTGGCAAATTCTGATTCTAAATCTTCTTCATCATTGTTTCCAGATTCTGGAGCCTCTTTTTATGTAACCAATAACTCACAGAATATCCAGCAAACCTCTCCCTTTGAGGGTCCGGATCAGATCTTTATTGGAAATGGACAAGGTCTGAATATCTCAGCCTCTGGTCACTCCAATTTTGTTTCTCCTTTCAGTCCTAATGTCAAACTTATTCTTAAAAACATGCTTCTTGTTCCTCAAATCACTAAGAACATGATTAGTGTATGTAAATTTGCAAAGGATAACCATGTTTTCTTTGACTTTCATGCTAATCATTGCTTTGTTAAATCTCAGGATTCCAATAGGATCCTTCTCCAAGGAGATGTTGGACCTGATGGATTATATCAGTTTCCAAATCTTCAATTCTGCTCTGCTGTGTCTTCCCCAGCTTGTGTTAAACTGTTTCTTCTGCTGCTTGTAATAACAATGTGCCAAATTCTGTATATATTTTGGCACCTTAGGCTAGGACATCCCAATTCTCAGACTTTAAAGCCTGTACTGAATCATTGTAATTTCAAGATTCCTGTAAAAGATGAATTCCCCTTTTGTTCTGCTTGTTGTATGGGCAAGGTTCATACTTCATAGATTTCCTTCTATGCTTTCTCAAACTTATAATTCTTCTTTGGAATTAATATACAGTGATTTGTGGGGTCCTGCTCCTGTGAATTCTCATTGTCAATTTAGATATTATATGTCCTTTATAGATGCTTATTCATGGTTTACTTGGATATATTTTTTAAAGAATAAGTCTGATGCTTTGTCTGTCTTTAAACAGTTCAAATCTCTTGTTGAATTGCAATTTAACAAAAATATTAAAGCTATTCAAACAGATTGGGGAGGGGAGTTTCGATTTTTCTCTTCTTTTCTGTCAGAATTGGAGATTGTTCATTGGCTGACTTGTCCACATACACATCACCAAAATGGTGTAGTGGAAAGAAAGCATTGTCACATAGTTGAATTGGGTCTTTCTCTTCTAGGTCATGCTTCCCTGCCTCTTTCTTTTTGGGATCATGCTTTTCAGACTGCTGTGTATCTCATAAACGGGTTACCTTCAGCTCCTCTTAAGTTTGCCATTCCTTACACGGTTCTTTTTCAAACTGAACCTGATTATCAGTTTTTAAGAATGTTAGATTGCTCTTGTTTTCCTTTCTTGCGCCCTTATAATACTCATAAACTTAAATTCAGGTCTTCTGAATGTTTGTTTTTGGGTTATTCACTCAGTCACAACGGTTATAAGGGCTTGTCCTCTTCTGGAAAATTTCCATTTCGAAAGATGTTATTTTCAATGAAAATCAGTTTCCTTATCCTACCCTCTTCTCCTCTCCTACTTCCAGTTCCACACCTACTGAGTTCATTTCAACCACCTTGCCTGTCATTGAGTCAGATTCTCATCCTCTCAATTCTAATCCTTCTTCCTCATCCTCTATTGAGGCTCCCCACTCTTCACACCTTCTGTTGAGGCTTCCTGGTCTCATACTGTTGTCTCCCAACCTTTTGAGGTAACTTAAAGGTGCCCTTCATTCTGGACTTATTCTGCTCACTGATTGCTGTCCAATGCTGTATTTCTCACTGTCCGAACAATGTCCAGCATGGGCCATCCTGCCCCTGTTACTAACCATCTTTCTCTTAAGAGGCTTTTGTGACTCTGACTAGGCTTCAGACCAAGATGACAGAAGATCTACATCTGGTGCGGCTATCTTTGTTGGTCCTAACCTGGTGTCTTGGTGGTCTAGAAAGCTAAAGTTGGTTTCTAGGTCCAGTACTGAAGCTGAATATAGAAGTTTAGCTGCTGCCACAGCTGATATTCTCTGGATTCAGACTCTTCTCCAGGAACTTGCAGTCCCTCATTCTACCCCTATCATGCTGTGTGACAATTCCAGTGCAGTGCAGCTAGCTCATAATCCAGTTCTCCATGTAGAACTAAACATATGGAGTTGGATGTGTTTTTTGTCCAAGAAAAGGTTCTTACCAAGCAGCTGGTGGTTCAGCATATACCTGGCACAGACCAATGGGAAGATTTACTTACCAAGCCTTTGTCTTCTACTAGATTGAGTAGATTCACATATTTGTGTTCCAAACTAAATGTAGCTGAGCTACCTTTTGTTTCCCAGCCCCATTGAGTTTGCAGGGGGCTGTAAGTGTATATAAGAATAACTAAGTTAGTTTTTCTACTGTAGATAGTTAACTGTTAGCTTAGTCAGTTGACAGTTATAACTAAATCTCAGCAGTATAAATACTGCTCTGGTAAGAGATTTCAGTGGCTTTGTATTTTCTTCTTCTGTCTATAATACAAGTCCTGATTCTCTCTCTATCTCTTCTCTCTATCTCTCTCTCTCTCTCTCTCTTTATATCTTCTCTACATAATCTAATAGATATTTGCTAAATTGCTTTTATTTATGCTTAAATTTTAACACTATCAGTCAGACAGACAGGTTTTGCTTGTTCTCGACTGTCTCAGCTGTGCCCTTCTTTAAAGGAGTGTTCTATTAGTTTCATTGTTATCACTCCATGGTAGCCTATCCTTTTGATAATTTCCTGTCCATGTAGTTTTCTTTCCTGGCTGATTCTTTTTCTTCTCCTCATTAAAAGTTTATCTACTTGATATTAACTAAGTAGTTCATGAATTGTAGGGAATTTGCATGCTACTTTTTTAAGTAGTCATGATACAATAATCATAAAAAATGATTTGCATGACTGCAAAGCTTCATGCATGTTAAGCATTTGCATTTGATTATCAGTTTATGATGGTCAACCCAGTCCCAGCATTGTCTCTCAAATTTTCTGTTCATATTTTGTAGTATAGGCAGTTCTTTTTTTTTTTTTTTGGGCTTTTCATGAAATTTACACATGCTTGCTAAAGCTGCAAATTGAATTTCCTTGTTCCATGCTCCTACATGGACATTTTATTATCAATGTAAGCTTTAATGCAAGTGCCTCGTGCTAATACTGTATAATATTCTGTACATTTATTTTTGATGTTATTGCCTTGGTGGTGTAAATGGGGAGTCATGGTACCAGAATTCTGGCCGCAGCATCGATGTTTTCAAGGTCACTGCAAAATTGCATTTTAAAACGCTAGGACCACAACAAAGATCAGAGTGGATAGTTAGATGATAAAGTTCTCTATGGGGTGTACATACCATTGGGATGGTTGTCTTTTGTTATATTGTTTTTGGTTGTTTCATGCATTTAGATTGATGTTTCCAATACTCTATGAATGCTGTAAGTGGGTCAAGGAGCTTCTATTTTTTTTAGGCCCATTTCATACCCAGATTGGCAGTTCCAAAGAGATACACCTTGCTCAACCATTATTTTTACTGTGTGTGCATTATTAACGGTTTTTCTGTAGTCATATGATAGTTGAATTGTGGGTAATGTTTATTTGCAACACACTCCGTCCCCTCCCCCAACTTTTGGGCTCTCACTCATAGAACATAGGTACTTCTTGCTCTAGCCATGGCATGATCAACAAAGAACCCTGGCAAAGCTCTGTTGCTTCTTTTTCGTTAAAATGTTCTTCCTTTTGATAGGTTTGAGGAACGAGATTTTCTTCTAGGCTAATAAGGTAACAAGATTGTGATCTTCACAGAGGGATATTGTGCATACTGCTAAGTTCCACCTATCTCCATTTTTTCTCTCATTTCCCCCCATCTTCCCTTGGGGTATTCATCTCTCAAACATGCTGTCAAGCTCCAAAAGATGCTGATGTATTTGATGTAAATTGCCCATAGATTTGGTAAAGGTGAGGGTGATGTTTTAGAATTTAATGTGGTTGAAATTTACAGCCTTGTTGAAAAAGGTAAATAGTTTAGGTATATGGTTTACAGTTAATAAGAATAGTTCTGAGATCTCATAAGTCATAATAAACACTCATCTCTTGTAATGTGTGCAAGGAATGTGCTATGAGTTGTGTATCTTGCGCTGCTAAACTTGTTTATTGACTACTGATCTGTATTCCGCAGTTTTTCTTTTCCCCACATTTAGCTCATCTACACTGTTTGCACAGAAGAGGAAATATGTTACAAGTTTATTTTATTTTATTTTATTGCAAATAGTTTAGGGAAAGGGGAAGCTACAATTCCTAGGCCTGGGCTTGCCAAGGGCTTATGGTGTTCTTTGTAAACAGCATACCAAGATGGATGCTTATCAAACCTAAGGCTTGTCAAGCAAAGTGCCTTGATCCTTACTAGATCCTTACTAGTTAACCAACTTCTGGTGGCTAATAAGTCTATTTATTACTTTGAATTGTACTTATATATGCTCCTTGTGACATTTTGAGACTTGTTAACTTTGTATAAATTTTATATGCTTTGAGAAAATTACAGGTTGAAGCATATCTTAATCATACATCAATTGTTATTTTGCAATTATACCTTTTGAACATTATAAGTGATATCAATTATTGTCTATTTCTAGTGTAGGTACATAAAGCACAGCTTGAAAATGATATTTGAATCCTTTATACATCCTAAAGCATTTCTTCAATATCCATAGAATTGTATAAGGTTAATAATTGTTCATCTTACCAGCTATAAGTATGTGGATTTCATAAATAAATGTTATTGGTTGTCAATATATCAGTATACCAATTGTTATTGCATTGGATTGTCATTGTTTTGAAGCATTGTTGTATCTGTGAAAAAGTCCTTGTACTTTTACAACTTGAGTCTAAAATAACACTTAGCCAACAATGAGATGGATCTTTGTGGCTTTGTCAGATGTTAATGTCAATGTTTGTAAGTAAGGTATATACCAATTTTTTTTATCATGAACAAGTACACTTCCTCCCGTTGTTATAGTATCACATTCTGTTTGTCTTGTCATTAACCATATTAAGGGATTTGTTCGTGGGTGCACTGGACCATTGATTGTGAAACTAGCATTATTCTAATTTTTCTATTTACAAAAAATGAGATTTGAAGACATTACAAAAGTATTAAAACAGACAAATTGATAGTCCCATACGGACAAAGCCCTGCCTAAGGTAACAAGAAGATAGCTCAAGAGTGTAAGGAGGAAGCAATAAAAACACCTTGAGAATTGACAGGACATAGTAACATTACATTTTTGTATCTTTCAATTTTGCTTTACTTCCACGTGGCAAAGATGAAGCACCTGCAGTTGTCATTCGAAACAATTGACTATAGACTCTTAACACTTGAAACATGCCAAATTTAAATGTCAAAGACAATGAGAAAAACAGATGAAGAAATCATAATTTTAAAAATCGACTCGGTGACTAACCCGGTCAGGGTATTGGGTCAGTGGTCGAACCAATGGATCACTAATTGACCCGCATGACCCGGTCTATAATAAAAATAATTTTTTTATACCTATTTAAAAAAGACATCACAAATCATAACATAAATAATTATATATCAAAATGTAAAAAAAAAAAATATATTATTGTCTAAACTCAAACAAACAAATAACAAAGATTATAAACATAAGCTAAATAAATTTAAATTCAAGAAACAAAATAATCAATACACAATTATAAAATACTAATTCTCAATCAATAACACATTTTCACTCAATAATTTATACTTACACTCAATTTAATTTTATTCTATATTAACATTATTAACAATATAATTTATGAGTATTTTAGAAATAATTTTTTTGTGTCTAAGAAAAAAAGAAAAAATCACTCTTATATATACTACATATTCACAATTTATATATACTTTAAGACTTTAAAAAATAATCAGTTAATATAAAAGTCAAATACTTTATCCAAAAGAAAAGAAAAAAATGATTAAAAAATTAATTTTATTAACATCATTAAAATTCCAACCAACTACAAAAAAAACCCCAGCCCCTCACCCAACCCCCTGAACCTTCGTCTACCCAACCCCCCAACCCAAAAAAAATAATTCCATTAGCATCATCATTAAAATATCCACCAATAGAAAAAACCCCAGCCCCTC
>CM023956.1:16457562-16503205 GCA_013407115.1 Glycine latifolia | reverse complement strand
CGCGACGAAGCCTGGGAAGTCACGACGGCGCGGAGTAAATGTTGCTGGAGTGTGGACCTCAACGGCGCGATGAAGGCTTCGAGAGTTCGAGCTTCGCTGTTGGAGTGTAGCACGATGAAGACCCGGTCCGGGTTGACGGGTCGGCGGTCGACCACAACCCGGCCGGGTCGTACGGGCGGAAGCGGGCTAATAGCATGACCGATCCGAACATGCACCTGACCCGGTCTAGTCACCGGTTCACGGACCGCCCGGGTCGGTCGGAGTTTTAAAACATTGGAAGAAATAGGAGAAAAGTAGAGGGAAGAAAAAGGGGAAATTTTGGAAAGAATGTAAAACTAGAGTAAAAAGAAAGAGGGAGGTTATAGAAAAAACAAAAAAAATGGAGGAAGTTGAAAGGAGGAATGGGTGCTCCTTTCCTTACAATAGTCGTTTCTTGGCTCTGAAGTTATTCGTGAGCAGAATGCAAATGTCATTTATAAAAGTCATGATGTTTAATGGGAAATAAATTATCCATATAGTCCATGAATTATCACTTTCACTTAGTTCTAAATAGTTTTTAAATCACTATTTTGAAATTCAGATAGGATCGGTCGGTTTGATCAGGAATGGATTACATATCTTGTCTAACGTTTTCTAAAAATTGATGTATCTTTGAATTGATTCAAAATCATTAAATCGATAAAAATCATATTCCGATGAATTAACCAGTTTTGCTTAAAACGACATCATTTTGGTTTTGAAAAATATATTATAGTTTATTATATTTTTAAGTGAAGTTTATTTTTTATTATTATCAATTTATACAAATTATGTTATTTTTGTTTAATATTATTTGAATATTATATTAAAATATTAAAAATATATTTTATTAAAATCGGTTCAACCCTAATTGAATAGGTGACCTTGGAAACTAACAAAATTAATTTTTAAATTATTAAATATTTATCAATTTAATCCTGGAATTATATATTTTATTAGTATCGAGGAGAATTTTTCAATACTTAAGTGGTTATGTAGCATGATTTCTAACACTTTATAAACTACTTATATAATTTTATTAGTTTATGGATTATATAAGAGAGAGAATGATAGTTCATAGACTAAATTGATGGTTTATTGCCTAAAGTGATATAAAACAAAAAGGTCGTTGTGTCCTAAAAGACAACAAATGCCAAGTTAAAGACGTGAGCTAGCAATATATAAAAATTTATTTCTCTCTTTTTTCTTTCAACTGAACATTCTAGGATTGTTAGTAGTTTCGGTGAGGCCCATGAGGACTGAGCTAAATTATAATTACCGGCTGAACAATTTACTGTCTCTGATCAATGTTAATTTCTGGTTTATTGAAGCTTTTTCTTTTTTCGTTCATATACCTTTTATTTTGACTTTTTTGGAAAAACCTTACAGTTACTGTAATCAATAATAACAATGGAATTCTACATTTCATTTTTTTATCGGTAAATATCAGATGTTAATTGTTAGCTTTTTGTTAACGAGTAAATCAAATTCACAACATTTTTCTTTCTCTCTTCCTCTTTTTCTATCAAATCAACCTTATAATTATAAATGAATTTGGGTTGTATGGCAGTCTGGTGTAAAATTTTCTTTAAGTTTTACCACAAACAAGAGTAATACTAATATTGAATCCTCTAAAAAAATACTAAAAAATAACGAAAAGAAATTAAGAATCAAATTCAATAAAAAGGAAAATAGTTAATATATTAAAAGTTATACATTATTCAATATTTTTAATTTTTATTAACATTTCACTTTTATGAATAAATTAGTATTTTTTAAAGAGAACTGCTTCCTACATCAGCACTTTTTCTAATACACCCATATTAATTTTGTCCTTCTTGTAATCTAGTTACAAATACGGTACTCTAAACAACTGAGCTATTAGACCATTCATGTTAAAAGTTAATTAATGTTGCTATATATAACATTACAAATTTTAATGCATATTTAATACACATAAATTTACATAATAATTTTTATAACAATTAATTTTTATCTAATAATGTACTTTTTTACATATATAAATTTCTAAAATACATGAACCTATGATTTTATAAAATTAAGATTTTTAATATATATAAACTTAATATTTTTTATTCAAAGCTATGATTTTTAATTAAATAATGATTTTTATTTTAAATTTATTGTTCTAAAAATGCATATATTTTATAATTAAACCATGATTTTATCTAATAATATAGTTTTTTATCTAATAATGCATATTTTATAACAATAAATAAAATAAAAATCATGGTTTAATTAAAAATCATAGGTTTGAATAAAAAATATTAGGTTCATATACATTAGAAATTTTAATTTTATAAAATCATAGGTTCATATACTTTAGAAATTTATATATGTAAAAAAATTATTATTAGATAAAAATTAATTGTTATAAAAATTATTATGTTAATTTATGTGTATTAAATATGCATTAAAATTTGTAATGTTATATATAGCAACATTAATTAACTTTTAACATGAATGGTCTAGTAGCTTAGTTGGTTAAAGCATTGTGCTTGTAATCAGAAGTTTACAAATTAGACACCTACTTTGGCCATTATTTTGAAAATAATTTTAAAATTTTTTAACACGGATTACGAATCCGTAAAGGTTGATATGAATTGACTTATGGATTACAAGAAGGACAAAATTGGTATTACACTATACATGTTTGGTGTATTGGAAAAAACGCTGGTGTAAGAAGCAGATCCCTTCTTTAAAGTGGGTTAGCCCATGGGCAAATTCTAGAAACGAGAAATTAATGCAATGGAGCTGTTGCTTCTTGCACCCCATAAATATCATCCAACATCCCTTTTAAGTTTATAATAAACTAAAACCCTTGAATCACCCTTAGGGAGTGTTTGATAGAGGAGAAGTTTTTTCATGCTTAGGAATCATGATTCCTGATAATCATATTTCTTGGAAATGAATTAAATTTGTTTGGTTGACCATTGAGAATCTTTAGATAAGTTTCTTAAAAATCAAAAAGTTACACATATTTTTCTAATTATTTTAATTATTTACCACAGTATATATTTTCATAAACAATAACATGATATTTTTATTATGTAGTAAAAGAAAAATTAAACTCAAGAAAGTAAGATTCTCACCTTTTCTATGGGAAAATTTTTGTGAGAAATTGATTAAAAAATATTTTCAATAAACATCTTTTAATGTTATTTTTTTTAAAATGCATATCAAACATGAATTAGACTATGATCTCTCACAATGGGAAAAACATTTTAGCCGTAGAATGTATTTTTATTGAGATGTGTGGGTGTACTATAAGTATTGTTACACTAGATTCTTTTTTAAACAAAAAAATACCCCCTCTTCTTCCCCATTGCTTTGTTTTTGCCCCTTCCCCCTCCCCATTTCTCCATTATTGTATCTATCTGCTGGTTTATTTCATCAATTTTGAATAAGTCACAATTTATTCACCAAATTCAAAATTAATTTACAAAATCGCCATAAAATAAATGCTTTTGAAGAACACAATATAATAAATTAAAATATATAAAAACTAAATTGAGAAAAAAAAAAGATTAAAACACTTATGTGATCTTGGTGTGGTGGAGGCGTGGAGCAGGATATTTCCATCTCCACCATGAACTCACGGAAGCCCCGGAAGGCACTAGTGGAAAGGTGGGAACTAACGAGAGCTTCTTGTAGATGAGGTCAAAGTTGTCATTGTCCATGATCGGTAGGCCTTGAAGACTAGTTGGCGTCTACAACAGCGTGGGAGAGGGTCGACTTCAGATTGGAAAAGGAAGATGGCACTGACAAGAAGCTTGAAGGCGCCAAAGAAGCTTGACGATTTGAGGAGGGAGAGGAGGAAGAAGAAGTGGATAGAACAGAGATAGAAAGGTGGGGGTCCTGGGGGAGACGATCAACTGGATCTGCATAAAAGGAAAGGAGAGCATTTCCTTGATATAAAAAATGATAATTCGATGTAGGTAGTCATATGGTAGTCCTACACATCCTACAGCCATAATAACTTTTTCGTTGTGGGAGACTTAATCGGATCTCCTACAATAGTCTTCTTCACCAAACATGGAAAACTAAGTTTTCCAACCTATGATTTTCGGGAAATAAAAAACTTCTCTTCTAGCAAACGCTCCCTTAGTGATTTGTTATTTTCATATTACCGAATCCAAAATTGATTTAGGTGAGCATTTGATTCAAGGTATGAACTTTTATTACTGGGAATTACATTCCCAAAAATAGTATGTGTGAGAATATTATTCCCATAAACATGTTTGTTTCACGATTGTAATTTTAGTAGAAAAATAAATGTGAAACAATGAAGAGGAGATAAGTAGTTATTATAAAAAATAACTTCTATTTTCATGGGAATCCAATATACCTACCCTTCTCTATGAGCATAAGAAGCAAGAAAATTGTGTGTATTTTACATGCTGAGAATCAAGCATTCCTAGAAATACTTTTATAAAACTTGATGCACATTGATGCAAATGAGAGATCCACACCTGTGTTGTGTCAAATTGATGCAAGTTCGAACCTGCACAAACAAAGGACAGAATTTTCTCTGTACACAGTACAAAGAAGGAACAGGGTAGGATTTAGCCCTGCAAGTTTGGTATTTACCTTTATCCAAAACAAAATAACGGCCAAGAAGATTCGTAGTTGTTGAGAAGCTTATGCCATATATAACAAAATAAATATGCACTAGATCTAATGCTTTAAAGAGAGGAAAGGAAGATACCAAACCTTCATTCAATCCATTCAGTTCCCTCTCACTGCACAAGCTTCTCAAGAACTCTTTCCACCAAATTCCTATACCATAAAATTAGCAAGTGAACAAAGAAGCATGTTTTAGTCCTTTGTGTTTAATTTGTTCATGCCGTTTCTCTTTCTCAATGGCCACCACAATGCCGAAATTCAAGCGAAAACTTGTGATGGGTGCAAATGGCCGCACCAACCCCTTGGTGTGGCTACTGGCGATTATCTGCACCATCATAGCAGTAGCAGTGGTTGTTGTAGGCATTGTAGTGTTCATTGGTTACATTGTGATACACCCTAGAGTGCCTGTGATCAGTGTCACCAATGCTCATTTAGATCTTCTCAGAAATGACTATGCTGGTTTGCTCCAAACCCAACTCACCATCGTCGTGACTGCAAAGAATGGGAATGCCAAGGCTCATGCATCCTTCTCCGCGATCACCTTCAACATCAGCTATCAGGGCCAAGACATTGCTGTGCTTGTTGCTGACCCTTTTGAGGTGCCAAAGAACAGCTCAAAGGACCTCAGCTATGTTGTCCAATCTTCTTCTATACCCTTGACTCCTGATCAAATGGAGGAAGTGAATGATGCTTGGAAGAGGAATGAAATTGAGTTTGACTTCAAAGGGGCTGCAAGGACACAGTGGAGGGTAGGGCCTTTAGGGTCTGTGAAGTTCTTGTGCCATCTTGATTGTGACCTCAAGTTTCGCCCCTTGAATGGGACTTACATTCCCTCGCGGTGCACCTCCAAATCACATTGATTGTGTTGAAAGTGATAATTCTCCGTAAGAAGAATGCTAAGGACACCTGACACTTCCTTTCTAAGACTCGTTCTATTATTGATTGAAATTTATTGGAAATAATTAATTTTGATGAGTTATACTTCTGATTTAATGATTCTCTCTTGATTTAGAAGTAAGATACATCAAAATTTATAGTTTTTAATAAATTTCAGTCAATCATAAAGATAATGTTAGAAAAAGAGCGTCAGAGATAATTGATAGGATTCCTCTTCTGCCTGATGCAGATATTATATCTTTTAGTTTATCATAGAATAGGTTATCTTCTAGTTTATCTTTTAGATTGTTTTTTCCATTTTGGCGAGGTCTTGCACATATTTTCTCCACCTCTTCTTCCCTCTGTAGTTCTTTTCATATTTGTGTCACTTGCTTAACTAATGTAGATTTTCAGGTAATAAAACTCAAGAATATTTTTGAGTCTTCGCTTTTGCAGGAGATGTTTTAATGTTGCTTGATAGCATGCATCTATGATGATACTCTTTTAGTAAACTTATAGCACTATTGGTAGTTGACAGAATTAATCATCTGTGTATGGAGTATGTTTGTCAAATTTACTTTGTTTTGCTGCAACGCCATGTTTTTATTTTACTGATTTTATTTATTGGCATTTAAAGTGAAAAAGGAAATATTAAAAAAAAGCATTTTTTTTGTTCAGTTTAATGGTTCTTTCCTGACAGAGAATGGGAAAGTAGAAATAATTTGCAAAACTGCAGAATGGGAGATAATGAAGCCATATGGAAATTCAAATTATCACCCACAAAGAGAATGGAAGAAGCTAGAAAAAGCCAGACACTCCTACAACTGAAAAGATATATTTTGCGCCTGTTCTTCTTTTTGCACCTTTCTAACGAAGCTTTTCTCTCGAGACTTCATGTTTTACGCATTTGGCAGTATCTTAGTTGTTTTTTGTTCTTCTTTTGAAGCTATCTTAGTTGTTAAGTTTGTGTATATGCTTCTATGGTATTACCTTTTTCGTTTTATATAATATAATTTGTGTGTAACACACTGTCCAAGTATCATCAGGGTCATATCCCAAGGAAACTTCTTGAGCAAGTAGAACCAGTTTGAAGCTACGAGAATGTCCAATTACTAGTGCATAATGACCCCGAAAGCAATAAATATAGAGTAATACATTATTTTTAGTAGAGGTTCGTATGCCTTAATTGAATAAAATAATGTGCTGTCTTAAGTTAGTTTAATGTCTTTTGGCTCCCACTGAGAATAGAGTTAATTATTTTTTTTCCTAAGCAAACAGTGAGAGGAATGCGTTCATTTAAATAAGCTCATATGAAGATGAAACTAATTGACAATCAATTTGAGCAAACGGTAATATGTTAGGGGGTTATTCTAGGCATAATTTTAAAAATTGAAGCGGTGATTGACCTGGCCAGGGTACTCGATAATTGGATCAATGATCGAATTGATAGATCACTAATTGATCCACATGACCCAGATCTTTAATAAAAAATATAAAATTTTTATACTTGTCTTAAAATATTTTAAAAAAATACATCACAAACCATAATATAGATAATTAGATACCAAAATATAAAAAATATATTATTGTTCAAGTACAAACAAACAAGTAACAAATATCATAAATATAAACTAAATAAGTTTAAATTCAAGAAACAAAATCATGAATAAAAACTATAAAATGTTAATTCTCACTCAATAACCCATTTTCATCCAATAACTCATTTACACTCAAAGGAAAAATAATTTCAGACTTAAAAAAAGAGTCACTTAATTTAAAATTTAAACACTTTGTTTAAAGAAAAAAATAAACCATTTAAAAAATAATTTCATTATTATTTACTTGGGAACTTGAAACTTGGAAGTGTCGTGCAAGTTGCAACAACTCCCCACACACAAAAAGCCTGGCAACCCAGCCACCCCCCTAACAAAATCCTTTCTTTCCTGCAACCCCTCACCCAAAACTCTTTGTTCGTCCTACAGCCACCCCTCCCTCGTTGTAGCCCACCTAGCGGATCTGGCCAACCACCTCCAGGCCTCGTTACCTCCGCCTCACACCCGCGAACAGACGAACCCCCGCCCCCGCATCGCGGACAAACGGCCCTGTGTAACACCCCGGACGTGTTATCATTAACAATATCATAAACGTAGTGCGGAAGCAAAAGAATCGCTATTCTTGATGTCATTATGCATGGAATATAAAAATCACATACAAAACATCATACACAAGCCCCTACTGATCCAGATAACAAAACTATAAAAACATAGGTAGAAAACATAAAACTGAACCAGAGATAATCAGGAGGGATACACCATAAAATAACATCAGAAACTGTACATATACATACTCAAAACAAGACCATATCGGGTCATACATCAACATATGTACAGATCTATGGGTGTACACTCACACCCTATACAAGACAGGATACGAAACAGAAATCAAATAAAGACTCTTCTAATCTTTATCTGCAGCCTGCAGCCCATGACACTCCAGCATACTCTGATACGGTCTCCTCTCGAGCACCTGAAACCACAACCCGCAACAGGGGTGAGATATACATCTCAATAAGCTCAGGGTTCCGGGAGATCCTCCCTTACCCTGGTTCACCCCCAATCATAAAACACATAAAGAGAAAATACTAAAGCCCAAGACACCGCACTGGCTATCACACCTTCCCCAGCTCCCTGGGTACTAACTGGATGCTCTCAGCATCAGAGGTGTCACACCTCATACTGGCTCTCAAGTCATCTCAGACTCATCTCACAGAGCCAAGCCAGAATCACGGCTTCAAAATCTCATACTCGTCTGACAGAGATCTCACAGAGGTACTATAACATAGTGCCCACCCTAGGACACTTCTCATACCAGAGAGGCACTGCCTCATCTCTGAATAGCATTGCCTGAGTCACCTACTCAGGACTTCACATATACACATTGCCTGAGGAATCCCTCAACTCAGGACTTCAATAAATGCAGATATGGCTCATCTAAGAGGCCCTAGGCTCTCATCCCCTCGGGAAGCCCTCTCTTAGAGATACAACATATTTGTTACTGCCTGGTCTCACCAGGTCTTACATAACATATGCCTGGGCAAGAACATCCATAAATGGGCAATCACCTCCAGGACTTTCCATAACACATGCCTGAGGAGTCAATCCACACCGGGAGCACCATCCATCAGGACTTCCATCTCAACTGCCTGGGGAGTCATCCACAACGGGAGCACCGTCCCACAGGACTTTCCTCTGCCTGGGGAGTCATCCACAACGGGAGCACCGTCCCACAGGACTTTCAACCACATGCCTAAGGGAGATCATCTCACACCGGAGGCACTCAATCCCTTAGGACTTTCATAACCACTGGCCTGGAAATCCATCCAGGACTTCACTTCATCAGTGCCTAAGGAGGAACATCCAAACGGCAACCCACCCTTAGGACTTTAATCGGAGAGCAGTGGCACCTCCCATGGAATCTCAGCTATTCCAGGGAGTCCTCACACTCTTCCTTTGGCTAGGGAACCTCAGCTAGCCCGATACCAGTCCGGTATCCTGTAGGTTCCAACACAACAATCCAAAGGCCCAAGGCCCCACACCTGAGTCCACAGATGTCACCACATTCTCACAACATCTCGGTGTCTAACCTAGGATTCATCATGCATTCATACATCTCGAACGGTCTGAGTATCACTCTAAGAACCGTTCTTCTAGCCTCTCAGGCTTCAGTCATAACAAATCATCTAAATAGGCCATTCAGGCCTTCAGTCCACAGCATGCCCATAACAAAAGCAATACAAGCATGGCATGCATGAATCACCCACTTGGGTGGTAAACAAGAGAAAGGGAATAATCCCCAGAGCGATGAGCTTACCTGGCAACCGTGCCTCACAGCTCCAGTCTCTTGAATCACGGTCTGTTTCTCTGACACCCTCAGTGCCAAGCCCTAACAAAGCACACAAACACATATCACAGACCATTCAGGCACATAACCAAACATTAGCTCATCAAACAGCCCTCAACTGCCTCTATGAAAGGAACCTCAGTCCTTTCTATCAACCTAGGTTATCTACCTAAGGTTCATCAGGCTCACTCATCACAAGCCTGTCCATAGACCCTCAATGGTCTATCACAGGTTCATCCATGGCCTCAGAGTCATTCCAGACTCACACACCAGCCATCCACCATGAGCTCAAAGCTCCACAACCTCAAAACCTCAGGGTTTCTCAGGGCTTGAATGGTCTGAACCACAAGATACCGTTCTCATAGCCCAACAGGCACCTCAAGCCTCTCAACATGGCTCTTGCATGTCTCAAATCAAGTGACTCAGTCCAAGTCACACATGCAAAGCCTAGAGCCAAAACCAACAATCACCAAATCACAAACTGAAAGCTAATCCTTCCTCCTCTCATCATTCTAAGCACTTCTCTCAACTGGACCCAGAGCTAATTCTAGCTCTATCACAGATGGGTCACTATTCATCAAAACCCCCAAATCCAAAATCAATCGGAGAAACTCGAGTTTCTTACCTCAGAACTGACGAGGAAGACCTCTGGGCTGCTCTCCCTAGCCTTGGCACGGCTGAAACCCCGCTGTTCCTTGCCCAATCTCGAGTTCTCTCCACTTCTCTGAAGGTTCCTCAGAAACTGAAGGTTTTGGTGAATTGGAGGAAGGATTCTCGCTCTCACTTGGTTTCTAGGCGACAGAAAGGATCTGGGAAGTGTTTAGGATCATAGAGCAAGGTCATGGGAGCTTGGGAAGCTCTCCCATGGCTGCTGGAGTCCAGAGGAAGAAGAAAACCATTTTCTTCTCCTCCAAAACGCGACTTCCCTTTAAATATAGTCTGCACCGACCTTCCCGCGCGATCCGCGCGGGACACCGCGCTATCCGCGCCAGCTGCAAAACCCTCTGGCGCCATCAGCGCCACCTTCACGCTATCAGCGTGAATCTGCCGCGTCTGTGGCGCGATCCGCGCCAACTATGGCGCTAACCGCGCCATGTGCAAACTGTGGCGCCATCCGCGCCAACTCTGGCGCTGTCAGCGCCACACCCTTCCCAGGGTTTTCTGCTGAAAATGCTGGCGCTATCCGCGTGGGATCTGGCGCCAGCCGCGCCACACTCAGGGTCCTTACACCCTGGCCCCCCTACCGCGAACAAACCAGAACCCCACCCCCCACCACGAAATCGTAGGTACAGCGAGTGCTCGGAGCGCGAAGGTGGAAGACATTTGTTTTAAAATAGTGACCCGATCTGGTTTGTCGAGTCGACGGTTGAACCATGAACCCGACCGAGTGGCACCGGGTCACACCGGGTTGATAGCGTGCCGATCCACTGCGAGACTCGACCCGGTCCAGTTACCGGGTCACGGACCGATCCGATCAGCCGGGTCGGTCCGATTTTTAAAACACTGATTCTAGGCATTAAAGAGGTAAGGTTACGGCACAAAATTCTAAAAAACTGTAGACATGACTATAATTTTTTAAGAAAATAAATAAACAATAAGGGAAAAAGAAAACCAACCAAGAACTTAGAATGTTACTTCCAGGGAGATATGTATATCATGCCAATTATATTGTAAGTTCTCTAAAATTGTTAATGTTTAAATTTTGTCCTTTTAAAAAATTTCAAAATGTATTTTTTTATCTAAATTATTTTTATATTTGTATAGAGCACTATCTAAAATATTTAAAGGACCACAAGTGATACATTTCAAATTTAAAAGTATGAAAAAAAAATATTTTAAAAGTAGAGGGATGAAAATAATAATAAAATTTTTAGTGGGATCAAATTCAAACATTAGTCATTTGAAAGGAACCTAAAACATATTTACTTGGTTTATATCTAATAAAATATCATGATTCTTGAAGTTCATAACAATGTAAATACATGGCATGGTTTTGGAAGCTATAAACTGTGTAGGAACTATAAGCTGGACATGAATATTAACTTCAAAATGAATAATTAATGTCAGCCAATACTATATAAGTTATAATTTACACGTTGACAAGATATTCATATTTTGAAGTTGTGGAATTAGTTTAAAACTATCCACACATATGTTGGGTTTTGGTCTCCCTTTTTATATGGAGAAAAATGTCCAAATATATATAGTTCATTTAACTAAGTGGAGAAAAGTCAGATTAGGGTTGGAAGACAAACTTGTTATACTAAAATACATGACAACACATAGGAAGAGGGAGAGAAAGAGAGAAAAAGAGAAAAGGGAAAAAAAGACGGAAGAATCATAGGGTAACTTGCATATCCACTAGACAATATAATTGGAGAATCGTTCACTATTAGATTTGGGTGATTTTTTGACAACAAGTTCAACAGACCTTAGTTATCAATGAAAAAAGTTGGATATGGAGAACTTTGTTTGCAATAGTAGCTTTATTTTTGTGGGATTTCATCTGCTTGTTTCCTTTTTGTGAGTATTGTTGCTTTGTTTATTTTGGTTGATTGTATGCATTGTTTGTGCACTTGTTGGAGATTCTTTTATACCTTTTATCTATCATAGTGGAGTTGTTTCCTTGGTTTGGACGACGCTTGGTTTTTAAAAAGCTTTGAGGGATTTTCCAGATTAAAAATCTTTGTGTTTCTTGTGCATCTTTTGGGGTTCTATTTTTGCTATATATTTGTTGGTTCTCCTTACATATTCTAACAAGTTGGGGACTATTGTTTTCACTTCTTATTGCTTTATTATTAAGTTAGTGTTATTGTGTTAGCATTCCCCCATCAACATAGCCCAATAAATGATTGGAATGGGCCCAACTCAAGTGGATAATGGTTCTAATTTAGTAATAGGTTTAATTCTAGGTAAAGGGAAATATTATCTCACTTTCTCTTATTCTTTATGTTATTTTTTGTACTCATGCAAGGACTCAAAAAATCAAGTAAATGAACATTCAAGCATAGTCATATAGTGTTATGAAGAAGGATTACCTACAGTCATATAGTGTCATGAAGAAGGATTATCTATTTTGAGAAACCTTTGATATTTGTAGATAGGAGTTAATAGTCATAGGGGATAAGACAAATACCTATCCAGGCTACACTATTATCTATAGTATGTTAGGTCCCAACATAGAAGCCAATACGTCGTTGGATGGTTGTGGAATCTTTCATGAGAAATATTTAAAAAACAAGTTGGAATCTTTTTAAGGTACCTTGTATGGTATTATTAGAAGAATATAATAAGAGAAAGACATGGGTATCTCTAAAAGGATGTTGCTTACTAAATACAACGAGACACCACTTTGAGTGTGTGTTTGAGTTAGTTTGTTAGATGATTGTGGTCAATTAGTGGTATCTTGACCATAACTGAAATGGTGTTGTAGTCATTGGAATCTCAAATTCAACATGTGATTAAATTAAGGTCCCTACACTACATTGGTGGTATAAGTTTTTAATTTTGAAGTCATGCCTATGTTATTGGGATTTGTTAGAAACATGAAAAGTGTATTAGTTGTACAATAATAAAAATTATGACTAACATTCACACAAGAATTCTGGTAGAAAAGTAACACAATCAATCAATTACACTTTTGATTGAGTAAACAAAAAACAAATGATAATTTTTTGTTTTATATTTTTATTAATATTAAAAGATATCAATAAGAAAAATAGTAGGTTAGCAATCCTCTTAATTTCCCCTAATGTAATTCCTTTCCCTTATGTAAGGTCTCAGGTGTCCACGTGGCACTTTAACATTATAATGTTGTAATTAAGTAGTAATAAGTATAATTATGCTAATGACCCTGTGACTAATCCGGGTTCGTGTGATCGGGGTGTCGTACAAGGGGGGTGCAGATTGGAACTCGGATAAGAAAGGGGTGTAAATAGAACCTTTTGAAGCCGGGTTCGTTATGAGTGTGTTAGTATTTACAAGGAAATCGGGTTAGAGTGTGACCGGGTTATCGCGTAGGTATCCTAGGAATAAGCGCTGAGAAGAAAGGAACCCGAACAAGGTCGGGTAGTGATGGCCAGGACGGGATCCCGGACAAGGTCGTCTGGGTTACACTTACCAATGGGAAGTCGTACGTGCTGGCTCTCCAACCCGGTAATTGGTACTTTCCCAAGCTTACCCTACGCACGTGATCCGTGTTGACTATTAGGTCACTGGAGTGACACATGTTGACTTAGTGACGTATGCGACGTGCGTTACTCTTAGAGTATTTATATAGCGTGCGTGTGGGTTATTTCGTGCATGACTCATTTTCTTCTTCTGTCCCTTCACTAAAAAGGCGTTCCTTCTCTCTTACTTCTCCGTTTCCGCCATTAATGAATGAAGGGAAGCTTCGAGCCTAGAGAAGAGTGAAAAAAACAATGAATATACTGCAAATAAACCAAGATGGGGGTGAATTGGTTCAAAACTGATATTTAAAAAATTTTCTAAAACAACTTGCGGAATTTGAAATCAGGATTGTATCACTCTTTCACCTTTTGTAAAACCAGAATTTTTCTTTCAATCAAGATCCACCTTGCTATGTATACAATGACAGAAATTATTTCTTTTGCTAATAATATTTTGACTACCCAAATACAAGCAATGAAAGAAACACAGAATTAGAATAAAAGATTCAGCAATTTATACTAGTTCACCTCATGAACATGGAGACTACATCCAGTGTCTTCCAACCAACCAGGTTAGAGTTTTCACTATATCAAAATATCTTTTACAAACAATTTACAAGTGATTATCTTTATCAACCCTAGATAAAGAATCTAAATTCTAAAGCACTATTAGAAAACAAATCACAAAGATCCTGAGAACCCTACTCAGATCTTCAACCCTAGAGAACCCTACTCTAGAAAGCTTGAAAGAATCACTTTGATATGTTACAACACAACAAAAATATTAGAACATCTAAAAAGAAGAGTTTCAAGATAAACACAACCTGTGATCCTTCATGTATGAATGAATGAAATGAATTGAGATTACTAATCAATCAGGTTGTACGAAATTCAATGCTCAGAATCAAACTCTTGATAAACCTTCTTTTCTTTAACACATCTTTTCAAAAAACTCAGAAATCTTGATCTCACAAGATATGTTTCAAACTCAGAATCAAATCAAAATCTTGAACACTTAGAAAGCTTAGTATTTTTTGAGTAAATCTCTCATGTATTATAAATGATTCGTTCAATCTCTATTTATAGAAAATAGACTCACCAAGCTTTATATAAAACTAATTTAACTAACAATAATCGATTAAAACGACAACGTAATCGATTATTTACTCATATGTAATCGATTAAATTATCACATAATCGATTAATATGTTCTTGAGCTTCCTGGAAATATTTTCATGAACAAGATAATCGATTAAACCGATACTTAATCAATTAAAGCAGTCTTAGCATTTTTGACATATGAAGAAATAATCGATTACATAAGACTGGTAATCGATTAAACCAGTAAAGCTCAAAACACGAACCCAGCCTGTGCAACACGAGCTCGACCTTTGTGTACATTAACCTGACCTTTGTGTAACACGAACCCGGCCTTTGTGTAACATGAACCCGGCCTTTGTGTAACACGAACCCGACCTTTGTAATCGATTACTGGAAATGGTAATCGATTGTTCCAGTGATGCATGTTTTTCACATGTAACTATGTAACTGATTACAAAAAGCTGATAATCGATTAAACTGTTCTTCAAGGCTTATTCAGAAATAGTATGAATATATTTAATCGATGAAAATTATTGTGTAATCGACTAAACCAGTAAGATTTTATTTTCCAAAAACTTTAACCATGACTAATTAGTTTCTTTAAAAACATGAATAGCTTTAATACTTTAATGAAAACATGTATGCATGTTAATGATCATATTCATGCAATGCAAGGATCACAATATTAGCCTCTCATGCACTTAATCAAATTATAATTTTCTTGGCATATGAAAAGCTCAAAACTTTCTTCTAAGGCACAAGCTTATTCTTTAGCTTCATCTTCTTACTACTCCTCTTAATCAACAATCTCCCCCTCAAAATCAACAAAGAGAAGGTAAATCTTAGGGCGTTCGAGCTTGAGAAAATGCTCTCTAGAATCGTTAACAACCTTAGAGGTAAGAGGTGCCGGTCCAACCTTAGAATGTAACTGCTATCGATTTTAGGTTAATTATGATGAACCTTTTTGGGGTTCTGCATGTCGCCTGTGGGTGACTTATGTTGGTAACCTGGAGATGTATCGAGTTCCTCTACATGCAACAGGTGAAAACCATTATTGATTTCTTGCATGCATGTATGTAGGGCGCGACGCTGAAGATCGTGGTGTTCGAAATCATAAGGTCGGACGAACCAGTGAGGAACGCCGGACAGGTAAGCTCCCTGTTCTTGAGAGTCCTTCTCTGGACCGCGTTCCACCATACTCCGAGGGAGTGATGGTTGTTATATGTCATTATGCATGTATTGAAATTGAGTGTTACTGCTTTCTGTTTGATAACATGTATATGATTTGCACTGTGATCGCTTTGTTGAGATATTTGAGATTCTCTGGCTAGTAGAATGGACAAACATGGACTTTGAGCCATAGACGTCTGCGTGGAACCCAGAGTGAATGTACCCATTAAGTTGGATGATCTTCCTCAGGGGGTGTCTGCACGAAGTTCTGGGGGAATGTGCCCATTAAGTTGGATGATCTTCCTCAGGCAAGGATATACAAGGGAATGTGCCCATTAAGTTGGATGATCTTCCTTAGGCAAGGGTATACAAGGGAATGTGCCCATTTAAGTTGGATGATCTCTCTTGTTATATCCGTGTGATTATATACATGTGACGTGTTCTTTTGTAAGCCGGGATGGCTAGCTTGTGTAATGCCGTTTTGAAGCTTTGTGTCGTGGAAGTGAACCCGGGAAAAGAGAAGCCTCCAGAACCCGGAGTTTACTGAGATTATTATCTCACCCAATTGGGGATTATATTGTTATTGCAGGTGATGAGCACAGAAAGGACGATGGATTCCGGGACAAGAGGCCCGGATAGCGAGGCAGTCCGAGGGATTTCGGACGAGAGATCGAGCCGGGACAGGTTCTTCGTGAACCTTAGTCTTTTGGGAGCATGTGGCTCTGTACTTTTGGTTATGTATTTACGCATATTTGTAGCCCCGCCCTGAAGGGTATCACACTCGGGGTCTTTTATGCTTGTAAACTCGTGAACTATTATCATACATAATGCAAAGTTTTTATCTTCTTGTGGACATACGATGACGTCACTGTAATTGTTGCTTCCTTAATTAATTTTGTTAAATTATTTACTGCGCTTAATGACCATAATGTAATGTTAACAACCAGATGCATACGGACTGTTACACCTTATATACCCATGTTTATCTTATACATACAATTTCTCTAATATAGTTTACCATCAATTCCTTGAAAAAAAACCTTTTATTACCAATTATGAACCTTAATTCCTTAAGCAAGCATAATTATAAACAAGCATTAGATTTAAGAATCACAATGGATGCACACATTTAAACATTATTCCTAAGTGTATGAAATATATGGCCAGTTAAATCATAACGATTCAAATTCCAATTTCTCAATTGCAAATTTGAATTACAAAATTCCCAAATAGAGTCAATAAAAAAAAAGTGTTAATAATAGATCTAATGACTTTAACCACACAAAAAAATCGTTGGATATAGATAAGAAATTTAATTACAAAATGTTTAAATTGAAATTCATCCTAATCTAATCCTAAGAAAAATAGAAACACAGAAAGGGAAAATAAATAAATAGAGAGACATGTGGATAAATCCTTGAATTGTCATGGATTGCTCCCACTTCCTTCATTCTTGAATGGTGGAGAATGATTCTTAGGAGTTTTCTTCTTTTTTGTTCATTAGAGAGTAAAAATAATACCTAAACTTTTTTCTCATTAGTAATGAAATTTAGGACTCCCTCATTGAGCAATAGAACTAGGCGCTAGGCCAAAAGCATTAGGTATACTAGTCAATATAAAACAACATTGGCCATTACTTTCTTGGCTTCGAGCGCTGCTATGCATGTATTATGTTTTAGCCTTCTAGGGATTAGGCACACTATTTTTTGTTCTCTAGGAGTGTTGTAAACCAAATTTACTTTAGGTTTCTTTATCAAAATTGTAGATAAATTTCGACATGAATTTGGCACTAATCTCATTTTAATCTCTACAATTCAAGATATGATCAAAATATGATACTCATGTCAAACTATCAGGATAACACGTCAACTTAAACTTCAAGCCTGATTCATTTATTATCCATGTTGAATTTGATCGCGATCTCTTCATGAAAATGTTTAACATCCGATTTCCTTCAACCGTAGATGGGTTCCACTAATCAAAACATATTACAAAACAAGAATTCTTTCCTACCATTCTTCACTTTCAACAAGTATTCTCTAGCTCACTTCTGGCACACCTTCAATCTCACCTTGAGACTGATAAACACCTAAGTATTCTTTGATCACTAAGTCACTCTTAGCTTTACAAACAATAAATTTGAATGAATACAATCAAGTAACTCTCACAAAGAGAATGTATAATAAAGAACAACAAATTACAAGAACAACTTTGCTACAATGAATAGCACACTAAGTACTTAGTGTTTGATCATTCAAAGGTGAAGGTTGTATCAGAGTGAACATGAAAACACTTTAAGAAAATTAGATTGAATAGTTGTATTATGAAAGTCTTCATATTTTATTACTGTTGTGGGGATTGAAACCCTCCAATTTTTTGTGTTCTCTCACAGAACTTGTCCTTAAGTGTGACGTAACAGCTTAGGGGTAAAGAGAGAAATAGACAACAATACTGCGATTTTCTAAGCAGCATTCATGTTGTTCAAAAATAGTTTACAGAGAAAGTGTTGATATTCTTTCCTTTTTCCCTTCCTTACACATACTTGAAATTTGAATGGTGTTATAATTTTGAAAAGGTGAGGGAGTAAAGGTACACAAACTTTTATAGACCTCACCAATCTACCACTTTTAATACTATTGTTATCATCAAAACTATGAGGTTTTGAGAGGTTAGACATCATCCATGTCTTTGTTTCTAACAAACAAACTATCAAGAAGCAAATTCTAAATCTTTTAGACTAAGCTACTAATGGTTTGCTTTGAGTATGTGGTTATAAAATAAAACTTGATTGAGAAAAATGAAGAAAGGTATGAAGCATAAGTTTGGAAGTATACCAACCTTCTAGAAATAGGACATTTCCATTAGAAGCAGGGCTACTACATCGACAGATCACCAGAAGCATGAAAGAAATATCATGCTTTCTAGAGAATTGAACAAAGTGCAACATGTTAAGAAATTGATATGATTAGAAGCGTGATTAGAAGATAAATTTAGTCAAGGGATAGTATGACTAGAAGCTACACATTACTAGAAGAATCACCGAAGAATGCAAAATTGAACAAAGAATGAGATACAAATGTCATTGTTCAAAAGAAACAAGCTTAGAACTAGACCTATAAGTGTTCAGAAGCGTATACTTTCAACGGTCACTTAATCTTGATGAAAACAAACAAACCAAAAGTATAGAAGACTGTTGCACAAGCATTACAACCTCTAGAAACAACTTAAAAGAAGAATTTTGTATAAATATTCTTTAGAAACAATACCCATGACAAGTATCAAAAGTTGTCATGAGAAGAACTACTAAGACAATAATAAGCACCACATGTCACAATTCAAATTTGAATTTTTGACCTGTATTAAAAAATTGAAGTAGAGAAGACAGTAAAAAGAGATTCAAAATCAATATGAGAAATAAATAATAAAAAAACAATTAACATTTAACTATATGAAAATAACAACACATACACTATTTGATTGTATTTGTAAATTCCTCCAACAACTTTAAACGACTAACTCCAAGGACTATATAAGGATCTTCATTCAAAGAAGTTCAATGAAAGGAAGGAAACCAATCAAATGAAGGTAAGGTCCAAAAAGATTTAGCGTCTCAAAGAGTAAACCTAGCTTCTAAATAGAGTCTTCCTTAGCCACATCTTCAAAAGTGTATGTAAGCCTCCTAATTTTGTGTAACATAATTGAAATGACATCCAAATGGAGAGCATTTGAGTCTGTCTGAACAAAACCCATGAGTGGGAATTCATTAGTGTAGTTGGGGGACTAGTGCTTTTGAAGTTAGTTTTGTGCACAATAAGGTTTGTTGTGTGTGTCTTGTCGAAGTAGAACTCCTTCTATAGTTTAAGTATTAATGACAAGAAACATTCAAGAAGAAAATTATAAGTTATCTAGAATTAGCTAGTAATGGTTTTCTTTGAAAATGTGTTTAAAATACAACACTTGATCAAGAAGAATAAAGAAAGGTGTGATGCATCTGTCAAAAGTATGCCAACATTCTATACATAGATTATGCCACATAAGAAGCAGGACTACTAGAAGGAAAGTGGACTAAAAACATGAAAGGCAATCATGTTTTATTATATCAAAGTGCAGTAAGACATAAGTTGTCCATGATAAAAAAAACACTGTTAAGAAGGTATCTCCATGTTGGGCCAGGGTTAAATCTAGAGGTCAGTCAATAGATTTTCACAAACTTGAACAATTTTTAGAAAATAAAACTTTCTTTCACATCCTTTATTCAAGATCTTTGTCAAAACAATATTATAAAGTAGTATATTAAAATAAATATCAGAAAACAATTTACAAGGTAATAAATTAAAATCCCTTGAAAAACAATCTCGAGTAATTGAATCCAAATGTTGAAAAGAAAAATTTAGAGTAGAAAAGATTCAACGAGGCACAAGATTTATATTGGTTTGATCCAATGGATCTACATCAATTATCTTATCGACAAACTTATTTGAGATTCCACTAAGAATATCAAGGTATATACAAACACTAAGCACACATACAATTATTCTAAAAATTTCCTTCTTGAACCCTACAAGAAGAAACCCTTTGTAGAAATCCTCTACAAAGAACCTCAGATACACTATCCGAGAACCTAAATCTTAAATAAAGGCAAAAGAGTTGTGGAATCAATACACCTTCAATTATATAATAACGAAATTAAAATTGTGAATTTGAAAAGTTTGACTAAAAGTTGTTTATCTTTATTGAGCACCATTTAATTCAATGGGATATCTCATATTAATTGTCATTTAGTTCTCCCATTTTTTAATTAATACATTTTGTCACTTATTTTTTAAATAATTATAGATATGAAAAATTAAAAGACAAATTGTTTTTAATGGTCATTTAGTAGGGGTACGTCCAATATGCATGTCTTAAAAATAGTTCCTAGAAATGTAAATTTCCCAAGATAAAAAAAGAGTTTTACTATGGTAAATATAAATAAATTTTTTCATATTATTCTTATAAGATAATTTAATTTAGTAAATATTTATAATTTTGGTAAAAATATCATGTTAAAATTTGATTCCCAAAAACCTTATGTAAACATTCCTACGAATATGATGATAAGCCAAACAAGTATTAATCATTCATATGATTCATGATTTCCAAGATTTATGATTCATAGGAATCGTGATTCCCGAAAAAAAAAACTTTCTTTGTACCAAATGCCCCCTAGTCTAAAGTTTACTTTATTTTTTTATATCTTAAAATAATAATTTATTAAGTATTAATTAACCTATTTTTCTAATTGTAATTTTAGTTTTCTCAAGTCTACAAATTTAAGACATTTTATTTGATTCATTATATTTTAATTGAGTGAGATTAGTATATTATATTGCTTACCCTCTTTATTGACCACCATTTAATTCGATGTATAACTTTTTTTTGGTCGGCTGATGGGATAACTTATCTTAAAAGTAAATATCATATTTTATATTATTTCTACATTTGTTTAATTCATGGAGGGATCTTCAATATGAATTAAATTTCTTTAGAATGTTGAAGAAGGTCAAATCCCATAAAGATATTTATATGTTCATATCGTACAAGCTTTTTGGGGATGTACATTTTAGAAATGTATGTTTCATCCTGATGAGGTACCATATCTTTTTTAGAGACCAAAATTGCAACAATAATAATTGAAGTTATCTAAAATCAATTTTTTTAAATAGACTACTTCAAGGAAAAGAAATTTGTCAATCATTTCTGATCAAAGATTCACATCCAAGAGTAGTAAGGTTGCTACATAACATGCTACATGCGAAATATAAGGACAAGGAGCACAATTTACATTTCTCAGTTTTGTTTCTTGAAACTTCTACATTGTTTAAAGTGTCACATGTCCATTTATTACTAAGCTTCATAAGATGAAATTTTTCAATAGAAACTAAATCAAAGTGTACTTAAAGCACTAAGGTCTTAGATTGGACGAATCCATCAAGTCATAGGTACCATAACTTACCAAAATATATATGCAAAATCATTCTTAGCACTTTAAAGTGTAAATATCTTGAGTTAGTTAGAAAGATAAAATACGTAGAAATGACTATAATTTATGTTTGTAATAATAACATGAAGATAGAAAAAATAGAGGTTTATATAGAATGGTTATAAATTTTGTTTGTTTAAATATCATAACTAAATATTCGTTAAAAAAATGCCATCACTAAATATATAATAGTTAACCTCATTGTGTAAGGAAGTGCGTAACAGAGATAGTTTCACATTTGGTTGAATATCAATTATTACAAAATACTTAATATTTGATTGTAATGTTCTGTATTTTATTTGCATTAATGATGAAAAGACTATATAAGAAGGATATCCAATCATCCAACAATGCTTTAAATGGATATTTTTAGTTTCTAATAGATTTGTAAGTGGTTTCTAAATGTAGCTTATTTGTTTACTAATATGAATCTATTAATGGATCGTCTTGAAAACAGTTAAAGGATATAAAAAAAATTGATCCTAATCACGACCTGCTAATAGAACCAAAGTTATGAAGGAAAGTGTGGCCCTAATCACGACCTGCTGTTAGAATCAACACTATAAAGTTCTTAACCCAAGAACAAAAGGGAAACTTGAAGTGAGAAAAATACCATATGAAGGGAGGTTGAATTGGGATTTTGAAAACTTTTAAAGTATCCTTAAAAACAAAAGCTTTCTGGTAATAGTTTAGAATGAGTGATTTCAGAATGAGAACTTGTTCTAAGCTCAAAATGAAAATTTGAGTTGTTCGGAATGAAAATTCAACAATTCTGGAAAAGATAATTCTTTTGCAGTTTAAGCTTTCGTTTCAAAGATAGTTGCTTTAAAAAAAACATGGTAAAACAAAGTTTAGTTCTATTGTTGAAATGGAAAGATTTAATGATTTGATCAAAACCAGTTTTCAAATCTCTGCAAGGCAAAGTAAAGAAAGAGAAGAAGGAAGAATGCATGAGGTTTTTATATGAGTTCACCCCAACCTTGGGTTATGCCTAGTCCTCACCCTTAAATATGAGATTTCACTAAAACAATAAATGCACAATTGGCCGAGCAAACCATTAGGTTTTAACAACCTTCTAGTTCCCCACTGTACTTCAATCCTAGCCTCAACTAGACCAAATACACCACTGGATTTTTCTTCTGCCAGCCACTGCTAGACTTTACAGAAAATGGGTCAGTGATTACAAATTTTCTCCTCACAAAAGGTATTCCTCTCAAGAACTTTATCTCAGAATTCTATCTAATATTATTACAAGCTTTGAAAGGATAATATAGAAATGGGTCACTCTCATAGAGAGGGTTGAAGCTAAAAACATAGATTTCTCGCCCAAAGATCTAGCACGATGTGTTGCAGATTTGGAATGCTTCAACTCGTTCTCCATAGCCTTTTGAAAATTCCTCTTAAAGCTCCCAAGAAGATTGTTGTAGTAGGCTCCACACAACTAACACTTTTGGAGCAAGTAGATTCACTTTCTAGCTGTCATGATGTGACAATAAACAAAATCATTATGAGGTTCCATTCTGATGAGCATTCTGAAAAAACCATCAGAATAGTCATTCTGATGTTTGTTGAGAATGAATTCGTACTTTGATGAATTCCCTTGACGAGGCTCAAATTGATATCTCACTCGAATGTAATGCAGCTTCATCACTCTTAACACTTATTCACAGTTTCAAAGTATTCTGAAGTTGAATACTTCAAAATGATTTAGTAGAAGTTTATGTTGTTGGTGTGTTAGTATTCTATCCAAGGTCAGATTGAGAAATTTCTTCAGTCCTGCAATCTAATACTTTACATCAGTGTTTCTCATAGACAACTTCATCAATCAACAACTTGCATCTTATGCACTTGGTTCTTCCTTTCTAATTGTGCCTTTAGTGATTGTGGCAACATATGGAAGATTTTGTTCAAGTGATGCATTATGATGTTTAGAAACTCAAAGTCAAGGTCTCCACCATTCTGATGTAGACTCTGCATAGATTCACTCTGAACCATGATAATCTTCATGTAGCCTTTGATGAATCTTCTATGTAAGGTCTTGTTCTTTAGTATCTTGTCAAGAACCAAGTACTTAGAGGGAAGCAAACTTCATCATTCTGATAGGCTTCAAGGATTCTTCTGAGTTCTAAACTTTAAACAGTTATTTGAACCTTTATGAGCATCATTGAGTACCCTAGAATGAAAGAACATATTTTCTTTTCAAGGTAATAAACACTGAAACACTTAAGCAAAATTTTTAGACATCACTTAAGCCATCATCCTTTCAATTTTCATTGCTAATGATGTGTCATAATTAAAATCGGGGATGTGGATTCAACAAAACTCACAAAAAGAAACACTTAATTTGATTAATCTAAAATTTTTTCTATCGAAGCTTACAAGAGGTTCCTATTTATAGGCTAAGTATAGTAACCCTTGATGAACATGTAGTGAATTCCCACTAACACTTCTACTAGGCCTTAATTATCCACTAACAATTATTTCCCGCTAAGCTTTTAATTTCATCTTGAATTTACTTCCCACTAACCTAGTGATAATCATAATGGCTTTGGATGCTAAAAAATACTCAAATCTGACTTCGAAAAGATGCAAAGACATATGAATTTATTCCCTCACAATTAAGCACGATAATTACATGGAAATAGGAAAACAGGTCTTAAATAACAATTCAAACCATAAAACTAATTAATTTCAACCCATGAATACTTGTCTTTTGAATTTGAGCTTTTATCATGCTATCTTCATGTTGGGCTTAAATCTTCATCAACATCTCAACTTTTCGAGATTCAATGTTGTAATCTTATTTTGGGACATTGGGGTTAGGATTCGTAGATGAATTAGGCTCGATTTGTTCAAGAACCTTTTTATTTTGTGGACCTAAGGATCTTTCAAGATTCCTTTATTAGGGGATGGCATCTTTACTAAAAGTGCAAGATTTGGTGAAGAAAACAGTGGAATAGGCTAATTCTTGTAACTTTTCCCAACTTCTTTAGAAGCACATTTATTTTGTTGACCTACTTTAATTGTTGGTTGCCTTGGAGCATTATTTATAGGTGTAATATTCCACCAAATTAATTCCCTCCTTAATTTTATTTAAACTAACAAACTAGTTCACGTTTGGATTCTTCCTTAAATCTATCCCCTGTCAATTACACCTTTATTGGCTCCAATTGATTGAGTGGGAGATTTATTTGTACCTTCCTTTTTTGTAATAACGAGCCAATGACCATATAGATCCTCATCCCTAATAATCACGTTGTTTATGTTATTATTTTCTTCAGGATTAGGGTTAGGGTTTGCATCCATGTCCATTTCCTTCTCTAACCTTTCATCACTCAATACAAGTTGTGAAGTCTCTTGTTATTTTTTGACACGATCTCGTTATATGACCATACAAACCACAACGCTTACATAGTAAATGAATTTCTTTATATTCAACTTTGAACAAAAAATTCTTGAACCATATCTTCCTTACTACCAGCTCAGTCAAATTGATTTCCACACAAATTCTTGAAAATTTTCCTCTGGACGCATTTATCGTATAAATATCTACTGAGTATTCAATTTTTGCCCCCCTAAGAGAAATTGTTGGTTTCGTCCCTGGGCGAAGGAGGACAAGAATCTTAAAACATCACACACCAAATTCAAAAAAGGAAAGGAAAACTTAAAAGTTAAAACACCACACACTTAGAGCTTACAACTTGGGAGACAAAAGTTGTATTTAAGCCTTTTAAATAAAAATCAATAAATGAGAGATTTTAAAAAATAACTTCGTTGATAAAAAAATAAAAAATAATATAGATAAATTTCTCAATAAATAATTATAGAAGAAAAAATAAAATGAATTAAGAATATAATAAAACTTATCAATTTTAAATCAACTTATCCTATTTTTTCCCCTAAATTCTCTCATTTAATTTATTCATAAATATTTTCAAACTTAATAGACTTTAATATTATGACCTTAAAAAAATTTAGCGGTAAAATTTTACAATTAAAAATTCTTGAATTAGAAATTAATCCATTTCTTACAATTTTTTTTATTATAAGAAAGAACCATTTTGGTCCTTTTTTTAAACATAAAGAAAACTAAAATAAACTTCCTAAAATATAAAAGACTAAATTTTAAAAAAAAGAGATAAAAACTAAATAGGTTATTTGACCTTAAATTTATTATTTTACTATATAAATTATTCAAATCTCATAGGGTTAGACTAATGATAAACTTACTTTAAAACAAAATCTAATAGGTATAACTCAATTGACAACAAAATTGAGTTTAAGGGAAGGAAAAATGAATGATTCTTGTAAAATATATTTGGAGAAGAATGATGAGATTTAAATGTAATTAAATTTTGAATGAGTGATTATAGTTATTGTTAATTAAAAAAATTTCACAAAAATGTTTAATACTTCTAAAATTCTTTAATCGCAGCAACATATTGTAATAAATATAATTTAATAAGACTCTTAAATTCAAACTAGGAAAATTTAATTAATAACCTGTACCGGAGCGACAGATAAAAGCATTTATGTGGGTAACTTTTAAATTCAAACTCCGAAAAGGTGATTGAAAAAAATGAATTGATTACCTCGGGCCAACAATTAAATGAGCTTCAAATATTTTTTTATATTAAATTAAAAAAATGAGCTTCAAATAAATACATTATCCACGTGCCACTGTCTGTGCTCGTTTAATTTTGAAATCCATAGAAAGCCTCTCACGAGAAAGTTGTTTTTTCGCCTTCGAGATCCTAATACGGCGTTATATCATTGGACCCCTAGGCCCCACTATCTTCGGTCCCACCATAAAACCCTGCGCCCCATCATCGTAACCGTTCGTGCGAACCAGAGCGTCATCAGCTACATGGACCTGCTGATCGAACGGTTCAGATTCAGCGAAGACGCTCTTCTCTACGTTACCCTATGCACCGTTTCTCTTCTGTTCCATCATTTTTTGTTCTGTTTTCATGCTTAGTAATTCTTCTTCTTCTCTCCTAGTATTAAATGCACACCCACACGCCATTACTCATTCTTCGGTTCAGTCTCTCTTTTTCCGCTGACAAAATTTAAGTTCTTTAAAATGCCACTGTGAAGGTTTGAGACAATGCTCTCTTGTTGTACGAGTCTGCAAGAAGATCTACCATTTCAATTTGCTCAGGTTTTTTCTCCTTCCACTCTCTACTTTTCCTCTGTTCCATTCCTTCACTTTCGCGTGGCTTCAGCTTAGTTATACGCTGCGTTTTGATTCCTACATTTTTTTTTTCTGGTGAAACTTGATAGTTTGTTTTTTCATCAATGTTAGTTATTAGTTTTTTTTTTTTTTAATTCGACGACCTCTTTCTTTTTCCTTCCTTAACACTAAATCATTCTTACAACTCTCCTTCGTAGTTTCTGTTGGAAATCACTCTCATCTTACGAGTAGATTTTATAAGATTAAGTTAAACTTTTAAACTAATTTTAAGAATGTTGAAAAAAATTAAAAATAAAAAATTTCTTGTAAAAGTAATCATGTCTGAAATTGAAAATGGGAATGAAAAGCTCGAATCTGCCTTGCACATGCTGCATCAGACCACCCATCCTTCGCTTTCTCACGCTTTTTGACCATGGCTTCTAAAAAGTTACGATGAGGTCTTACCTTTTTTATCAAACAGTGTACTTTTTCTATTTTGCATTTTTTTTTATTTCTCGCTGATTATTTATTATTCTTATTCTTATTCTTATTCTTATTATTATTATTCAATTGCTAACTAATTAATTACCGTTTGACATACATACAACGTGACATGTAGCTTTATTTATTTTTATTTAAAAACCTATAATATAATATAGTAATATCATGTGTAACGTATAGTAAGGTTTGAATAGCTGGGTATAATATCTTCTGTGCCTTGCTTGGACATAAGGACCTTGTTTTTGTTTAGTTATTTTGTATATTTTGTTTATGTACAAGAAGAAGAATTTTGGGATATTTTTGTTGGTGGACACAGTTTGATAGTTATTGAAACAACAGTGACCTTTTTAGTGAAGCCTGAATTCAAACCATCATCGTCATATTGGAGAGGCACAAAGAGAAAAGGATGACGCTGATGAGAAAGAGACTAGCTTGCTGCACAAAGGAAGCCAAAATCAGCATTGATTTTGATGAGCCAGAGAGTAAGTTCTTGCTCCCTGTTTTACTCTGGTAACTGTAATCTTCTATTTCTTTTTCGGTGAGAAAAAACGTTAATTCATTATTACTACATTCATAGAAGTACTTGTTTATTTGGTTCGAGAATCTTCTAAGTTGAAAATTGTGTAATTATTAGTAATTTTACTTTAAAAAGAAGACCACTGAGGGAGAAAATTAAATATTAAGTGTACCCATGAACCAAATTTGAATCTTTCCAGTTTCGACCGAGGGTCTGACATTTGTTTCTGCGTTTATTATTATTCAATAAAAATAGAGATTTGAATTTGAAATTTGACGTTTTTCTTCGGTTACTAATAATTAAAATATATTTTTATCGATATTTTACTAGGTTCGGCAATAGGCATCTTCCTGTTTGGACCATATTAATACTCGTTTGTCCTACCTTGAATCATTATGATAATCTTTCTTTTTCATTTTCTTTTTCACCAGTAACATTACATTACATGCTTCATGAAATAAGCTCTTCTTACTTATTTTTAAAGCAAAAAATAAGAATAAAGAAAAAAGAATGTGGTCTTGCCTGTGCCATCCTATTAGAAAAGGACAATGTCAGTAGTTCATCAAGTTTACAACATTTGATTTGCTTTCTCAATTGAAATTTTTTGTCTTAGCAGAATTTTAGAACCTAACTTTACTTGTTAATTCTTACTACAAAGAACACAATTCTTGGGTTTTGGAAAACAATGTTTTCATTTGTGTTTTACTTTTTTACTTAAATACATTTTTATTAATAATTCTAAAAATTACCACTTTATTTGTAGTTTTATAATTTTGTAAGAAATGCTATAAACATAATAAATAAACAGTATAAAAAAAAATAAAGCATACATTTTCCCAATCCAAACTTTAGGACAAAAGAGGGAAATTGAAAACATAACTTTGAACAGTTTTCTTTCTATTTGTATGGGACCCATGTGTTGGGATTATCTTCTCTTTGGGTTTCACTTATCTATTATCCTTATTGCTATTATTGTTTTTATTTGATCCCATTTGAATTGGAAGTGGTTGTTGTGTCCCACCCCCACTGTCCCATTCTGTCATATCACCGGGAGCTTATGTTTTCCATTCCGAAATTTTTGTCTCACATGATTTGGTTTTCAGTTTAGGTGATCCATCGTATTCAATTTTTTCCCATACAGCAGAAAATTTCCAAATAAAATCTTTCTTGCAAGGCCTAGAAATCAATAAGGCTACCCAATAAAAAAATCCCAGAACAAAAACATATTTACATTTTAAAATCTTTAACACATGAAATTGAAATTGTAATTGTAATTTAAATTCAATCAAAAATAGATTTTATCACACAAAATGCAAGGTGGAAATACATGGTACAAATATAAAAAAATAAACAAATTAACAGTTGCATTTGAATACATGTGGACAAATTCGACCGATGGTTATTATACCCTTTCTCTATTGTGTGAACTTGAGGGGTGAAACATATATAGTTTAAATTTATATATTATTGAGATTAGGTGAAGAGAGATATTTCGTTTCACTCTAAATTTTTTAAATAATAAAAATAAATAGAAGTTTAATATAATTAATAAAAAATAACAGAATAAAAAAGAAATAATATAAAAGTAATGAGAAGTGTATCTCATTGCCCTGGAAAAGCTATTTCTATATTCAAAATATCAACAATTTATTAGACACAACTTTAATGTTGTGTTAAGACTTGCCCTCAAGTTAATGTAAGTTAAAAAAACAAATTTAAGAAGTGATTTAAAGATAAAATTGTCCAATGTGTATAAAGATAAAATTGTCCAATTTGTATATCAAATAAGATAATTTTTATTATTAATAATAGAGATATAAAACGAGTTTTATTAACATTGGCGAGGATGACGTATATTCT
The DNA here is from genome assembly GCA_013407115.1 of Glycine latifolia. Classification (NCBI taxonomy): domain Eukaryota; kingdom Viridiplantae; phylum Streptophyta; class Magnoliopsida; order Fabales; family Fabaceae; genus Glycine; species Glycine latifolia. The sequence goes on along the minus strand of CM023956.1, from coordinate 16,473,251 downwards.
AGCCAATGTTGCAGTTGGTCCGTTAATTTGTTAAGACGACCAGAAGAAATGTTTGACCTTGTAGTGGGAAAACGTAATAAAATTCATCAGAATATCTGCGAAGGAGAAATGGTGGAATCTCAATTGCTAATTGTTCATGTATCCAATGTTGCAGTTGGTCCGTTAATTTGTTTAGACGACCAGAAGAAATGTTTGACCTTGTAGCGGGAAAACGTTATAAAATTCATCAGAATATCTGTGAAGGAGAAATGGTGGAATCTCAATTGCTAATTGTTCATGCTAAATAAGAAATTGAGAATGGTAGAAGAACTCTACATTTTTTAAGATCCTAAGACCTAAGTATTTGATCAATTTTTAGGTATGTAAAAGATGCTTGCCAATAACTTAGTAAAATGCTGCCTTGTAAGTTCAGTTATGTTTCTGAAGTAGCTTGTGTTTGTGTGAATACGTAGGAGAAAATAAATAACTTTTCACTTAAATAGCACCGACTAAAAGTCATTTTTATGCTATATAGCTTTGTTGTAAAAATGTTGTTGATATATTTCCTGTTTCAATTTTATTTCTTCATATGCTACTTAATTTGGTTGCAGCTTTACATTGCTTTGCTTATCCAAGATCACTGAGAATATATTCTTTCATTTTTGACATTTTTAAACCTACATATTCATTTTGTTCTTGATGATTTGGATTTTGGCTATACTATTAAAGTCAACCATAGCAAGTGCTGGAAATCATAATTATGAATTTATAATGTTTCAGGGATTATGACATATAATGGCCTTGAGAATTGCATTCCGGATAATCGATCTTACGGAGATGAAAGCAGAACTAGCAGAGGAGATGGATGTATAACTGATTCATTCAATGATGATGACTCCAGCTCTTCATCCAGCAAAGATGCTTTTGGATCATTCTCTTCAAAATGTTTGACAATGAAAAGAGATGATCACGGTTTGGAAGAGTGGGAACTCACGGAAAGTCCTCAACATTTTTATCTTAAAGATAAGTCCGCTTTTGACGTCGTCAATTGTTCAGATGTAGAAGCCATGAAAGAAAAGTTTGCAAAGCTGTTTCTAGGTGGTGATGTTACAGGAGGAGCTAAAGGCCTCAATACAGCTTTGGCACTGTCTACTGCCATCACAAACCTTGCAGGTTTTGCTTTAAGTGCATTTTTACAATATCTTGGTTTCATGATAAGTACATATAGTTTAGAAAATTTATCACTAGAAAAGAAATAGAATGCCTTTTCAAAGCTTTTAGGGTAAAAATGGTTAACACAAATTTTTAAAACCTATATACAATGAGATCTTATTTATGTTGTTCCTCTGGTTATTTTTTTTAAGCCAATCTGAAACTAAGATGAAAATTTGCAGTGACTGTTTTTGGTGAGTTATGGAAATTGGAACCTCTATCTGAAGAGAGGAAGAGCAAATGGCGACGAGAAATGGGCTGGTTGTTGTCTCCTACAAATTATATGGTTCAGTTAGTTCCTGCTAAGCAAAATGGTGCCAATGGTGGAATATTTGAGGTATCTTTTATTTGAACTGGAAAGGAAATGGTGGATGTTTTCATATATATATATATATATATATATCACCTTGCAGTAAAATAAGGTACCAATTCTCTTTGAACAGATAATGACCCCAAAAGCTCGTGCAGACATCCAAATGAATCTTCCAGCACTTCAGAAGTTGGACTCTATGCTTATTGTAGGTCATCTTTTCATTTTAATTTAAGACCATGAAATTTTCTGTTACTTATTAGACTGACATCTTTTTGGTGTTCTGGTTGACAGGAGGCACTGGACTCAATGGTGCAAACCGAGTTTTGGTATGCGGAGGAAGGAAGCCGGTCAGAAGGGAGGAACACAAGTGGAAGACAAAGCAAAAGATGGTGGCTTCCATCACCCCGAGTACCAAGAACCGGGCTTTCTGACATTGAAAGAAAGAGGCTGCTTAATCAGGGAAGGGTAGTACAACAGATATTCAAGGCTGCCAAAGCTATCAATGATAATACGTTGCTTGAAATGCCCGTGCCAACATTAATTAAGGATGCACTTCTGAAGGTAATCAATTTTGAGGGTTTGAATTTATATGCTTTTAGCCTCAAGCAAATTGTTCCCCATTAGTGTTGATTAGGAAGCAAAATGATAGCATCAAAGTAGGTAATCTGTGTTTGAAATAGAGTAAAATTTAATGTGTGAAGTATGATGATGAATATAAAGGAGTTCTTATGGGGATCCATGTTCAAGGTTGAATGGGGTTAATCATGTAAAGTATGATCTTGAATAAAAAAAAATTATGTAGTTTAAGGAATATTAATTATTGGCCTTTAATCTGAGCTTAATTTCATGCACAAGAAAACTGCATCTTTAGATATCCCAGATCATGCAGATTTTTTTTTCTTTGTCAAGAAATATAGCAATCCTTACGCTAGGTAGATTTCTTTCTTTTTTTGTATTGTAATTTTCATTGCATTGTTTCTAAATCTGTTTCTGTTTTAGTCTGGAAAGGCAAGCCTTGGAGAGGAGTTGCACAAGGTTTTGATAGCTGAATCGAGTTCCAGAGAGGAAATGCTTAAAGCTCTCAATTTGAATTCTGAACATGCCGCCCTAGAGACCATTAATAGATTGGAAGCTGCTATATTTTCATGGAAAGAGAGAATTATACAAGAAAATAGTGGAAAATCCCCAGTTCGAACCTCATGGTCTTTCATGAAGGACCCTATGGCAGGCATAGATAAGATGGAACTATTGCTGGAACGTGCAGAAACACTTTTAAATCTGCTTAAAACCAGATATCCTAACCTTCCTCAAACATTTCTGGATGCTGCGAAAGTTCAATATGGCAAGGTGAGTTTCCTAGTAGTAATTTATATATTTCTTCTTCCCCCCACAAACTGAAAATTCCATGTTAAATTAACTTATGTCTACTTAATAATAAATTAGACAAATAGAAAAGAAAACGACAGATATCTAAGTTTTTGGTGACCACAAGTTTCTCCTTAATGAAGTTGTGAAATTTTAGGCAATCATTTAGCTGTAGTATTAATTTCTTTCTCTCTACTTTTGTAGGATATTGGACATTCTATTTTGGAAGCATACTCAAGAGTTCTTGGAAGTTTAGCCTTCAGCATACTGTCGAGAATAGCAGATATATTGCACGAGGATGCTTTAAGCAATCCCAATACACCTATTTCAGCAAGTTGCTCCCCTGGGATAAATCTTTCTGAAGCTTGGGTGGTTGGTTCGCGTATCAGGCACTCATTAATCGATAAGATGAACGAGGCAGATGGACAATATTGTGCTTCTAGTTGTGGCATCACTTCTGATATAGAACTCTCATCTACTCAGGCCAATGCTACTAGCTCTGTACACACCACACCAAGCCGGGGTCGATTGTGGTGCATTGGTAGAGGCTTGTAAAAGAGTATCTCCTCAAAATTCCTCACAGTGGCTTTTGTAAATGATAAGTATTGTTAGTATTACCATATTATCAGTATGAATAGAAGCAAACTGACAAGTTTGCCTTATAGATTTTGGGTGCTTTTGTTGCCTAGGAATTTTGTGTCTTGTGCACAACAATTCAAGTCGTAGATTTTGATTGTATATCCTAGTTTCATAATGGCTAAGCTGACAATTTGAATATTTAAAGAGGAATGTTGGCACACCTTTTCATTTCAACACACTATTGTTGATAAACTTTATTGGACTTAATAAAATTATGTGGGTTCTACTGTCTATGTAATGAGTTTCATGCATGATGTCGTGAGATCTAACATTTTTTAACTAACAAAAGTGTGTTAGAAAGAATAATTATTAGGTTTTTAATTTGAGCTTGAATATTTCATAATCACAAGGTATCCGCAACCTAAATTTCTTGTAGAATCCGGCTATCTTCCGAAATAAATGTTAGTTTAATGCATTGAAAGCAAGTGGAACTTTGTATATATATTTGGCGCCTTTTCATCCTATATTTTTATTTTGTCTTTTAATGACACCATCAAGCAAGGGATTCCTTATTAGGCTTAAGTGTGTGTTTGAGTCTACGTCAGTGTGTAACCAAATTCACGTCCAATTGTCAATTTATATAGAAGCTTGTATTTATTGCTTCAAGTTTTCACGTAATTGACGCACATATAACATCTAACAACGCGGAACCAAACAGGCTGTTGGGCTCCATACTAACATCCTTAGTACTCTTTCTTTTTGATGACTCCTCTGAATAAGCAAGTTCACTTCTAATGAAAGCAATCACTTCTGTGCTTTAGGATGCAACAGTGTCAAGTTCTGGTCTGATGCTATTCTTTCTAATTCTATAAAGAGAATAAATGGGCCTGTGCTCTGGAAAAGATCTGGCAATGTCATTTTTACATTGCTATTGAAATAGTGATCAACTACATAAATGTGTTATGCAAAGACCTCGCAACGCCATTTTAATTTAGCTATTGAAATTGTGATCAACTATATATAAAAAAAGGAAGTCAATTTTAATATTCTTCTGGCATTATTCTTTCCAAAACAAGAATTCCCACAAATGTCACCCTATACCGATGCTCTAAATATCACTGGATCTATAATTTCATTTAATATAAGTATTTTAGAACAAAAAAGCACTAATAACTCAACATAATTAGTAGTTAATGTTAAATATTTATTGTTAATTTATGAAATGAAATTTTAAAACCAATAATAAATATATTTTAAATTTTATTTTATTCTTTAAAATGATAAATTAATAATAAAATAGTCAAAATTAATTATTTGTAACATGAAAATTATTTTAAAAAACTAAAATATCATGACAATTCATTTTTCCAATTATTCATGATTCTATGAAATATTATTAGCATTAAAAAGTTAAAGTATAACTTATGTTTATTTCACAAAAGAAAGAAAATATATATTTTAAAATAAAAAATGAAGATTCTAAAAAAACAATATAATTTAAATAACATGTAGAAATTTACTCAATTATTAATATAATAATAAGAGGAGTGTTAATAAAATATTTTTTCAAACATATTTGCTATTAGTTAAAATTAATTGAAAATGACTAAATTTTGATGCCTAAGTTCCAGAAATAAAGTCAATGAGAAACGTATAGGAATTGTATTTTTATTTCTTTTTCTTCACCAACTTTTTTCTCGAGATAATAAAAGTAACTTAACTCAAAGTCAACTCATATTTGATGATGCATTTAATGCTATTCTTAATGGAGAAATTATACTTCTGCCTCCGTTATTTTGTGACCACGGATTAATGTATAGCACGGGCGCGCACATGTGAGATTTCGGATTTAAAGAATTTTAACAAGATCAAGACTGGGTTGGATTAAGTTTTACAAAGAAAATTTGACAATTTGAATCAAATTTATTTGATCACACTCAATTATAGAAGGGGTTAAGCTTTATATGGGTTAAGCTTTATACACCCAGCATATATCTAATATACCATTCAAATTTTTTTAAATGGCAAAAATATTCTTGTTTGTTTTTAAAGTGCTGATAGCTTTGGCTGGTGCAACAGTTTGCTGTTATTGTTGATGGAAGCTTTGGCTGGTGCAAAAACAACACTACAATTGTTGGGTTGGTTTTTGTTTGCTATTATTGTTGGTGGAAGCTTTGGCTGGTACAAAAATACCCTTGTTTATTGGGTTGGTTTTTGTTTTGAAGTGGGTTGTTGGTAGTGGTACGGGTTTGCTGTTATTTTTGTTGGAGGTTGTAGTTTTTCCTGGTGCAACGGTGGTGGTAGAAGCTTTGACGTTGCTAGGGTCATCAGAGTCATCGGAGTCGTTGCAGGTGGAGCGGCTGGAGGTAAGTTTTTAAGCTACTTTACGGATTACGAAATCCGTATGGATTATACGGATCATGTAATCTGTAAGAAGCATACGGATTACACAATCTGTATGATTTTTACAGATTAGTTAATCCGTATAACTCATACGGATTAACCAATCCGTATAGCTTGTATGGATTGCTTAATCCGTATAAGTCATACGGATTGAGTAATCCGTATAACTTATACGAATTGAGTAATCCGTATAACTTATACGGATTAAGCAATCCGTATGACTTATACGGATTGAGTAATCTGTATAAGTTATACAGATTGTTTAATCCGTATGATATGAATAAATAATTCAAAAATTATTTAAATTATAATTTTTTTTTAAATTATAAAGAAATTGTTATAAAAATTTTAAAAATAAAGTAGCTGAAAATAGATATTAGTCGTAATTTATGGGAATGCAATACTTGGATAGTTTGTCCTAAAAACACATTTATTTTGTTGATTTACATTGAATAGTTAATTAAAATGATGAAATATTTAATAAAATATGATTATAATTATTTAAAAATAACTAGGTTAACATTGTAGATTGAATTTATTTGATATTTTTTGAATTTGTAATAATGTTGGTGATAAAAAATGTATAGCATTTGTTTGATAATATCACTTTGATGTTGTTAATTATTATTATGATATATTTGTTTTGTGACTTATTGAAATTTATTGTAATTTGTTTAGATGGACAACGATGACTGGATGTATGACAATATTGTGTCTGAAGAAATTAATATGGATGAAAATATTGGAGGTGAAGCTAGTGCAGTTGAAAATAATATATGTGAAGTCGATTGTTCTATAGCATTTAATACTTCTCAGGTATTTATATTATTTTGAATTTGGTTAAAGTTGGTAAATGCATTATTAATGGAACCATACAGATATTTGTAGGTTTTCTCTTCCTGTGATGATGTATTAAAGTGGGCTCGAACTGTTGCATATGATAATGGTTTTGTAGCTGTCATAATGAGGTCAGACATATCAACTGGAAATAGGGGAAGAACATCATTTGTTTTAATTGAATGTGAAAGGAGCGGAAAGTATAGAGTATTCAAAAAAATCTGGTACCTACAATGACTAGCACTAGAAAATGTAATTGTCCGTTTAAGCTACGAGCCAAACCAGTCTCAAGAGGTGAAGGGTGGTTGGTGAAATTATTGTGTGGCACTCATAATCATGCTTTGGCAAAGTCATTATGTGGACACCCATATGTTGGTCGACTAACAGAGGATGAGAAGATTATTGTTGCCGATATGACAAGGTCGATGGTGAAACCAAAAAATATTCTTCTAACTTTGAAGGAGCACAATCCCAATGATACCACATCTTTGAAGCAAGTAATAAATGCAAGATATACATACCGTACGCATATCAGGGAAGGTAATACTGAATTGCAACACTTAATGAAACTGCTTGAACGCGACATGTATATTCATTGGCATAGAGTGAAGGATGAAAATATCATACGTGACTTATTTTGGACACATCCGGATGCAGTGAAGTTGAGTAATGCATATAATGTTGTATTCCTGATAGACAGTACGTACAAAACAAACAGGTACAGACTTCCATTACTTGATTTTGTTGGTGTGACTCCTACTGGGATGACATTTTCAGCTGCATTTGCTTATTTAGAAGCCGAACGTATAAACGATGTTGCTTGGGCCTTAGAACGATTTAGAGGCATTTTTATGAAAAGTCAATTATTCCCAAAGGTCATTGTCACTGATAGAGATTCAGCTTTGATGAACGCAGTAAAAACTATATTCCATCATTCAACCAACTTACTGTGTCGGTTCCACATTGACAAGAATGTGAAGGCAAAATGTAAAACATATGTCCGACAGAGTAACGCATGGGACTATGTCATGGAAGCCTGGGGGAGTGTCGTGGATTGTGCTAATGAGAATCAATTTGCTGACTGTGTTACGAAGTTTGAAGTTGCGTGTTCGCCATGGCCAACGTTTGTTGATTACGTGAAAGACACATGGTTGAATCCACACAAAGAGAAATTTGTAACAGCATGGACAAAACAAGTCATGCATTTGGGTAATACGACAACTAACAAGTTAGAAAATCTTTTAATTTTTTAAAATTGTTAGTTGAATAACCTCGATTTGGGGGATTGTTGCTTACTTGAATCATAAACTGCAGGGTAGAGTCGGCCCATTGGACCTTAAAGAGACTACTGCAAAATAGCCTTGGAGATCTTTGTAGTGTATGGGATGCAATGAACAACATGTTAACCTTGCAACATACTGAGATAAAGGCATCTTTGGAGAGAAGCACACATGTGGTGGGTCATGTGTTAAAGTGACATTGTACAAAAGACTTATTGGCATGGTCTCAAGGTATGCGTTAAACCAAATTGCTGAGGAGTATGAGCGAGTCCATTATGCGGGCAAAATCAAAACTCGTTGTGGATGTGTAATGAGAACTGCATATGGGCTGCCTTGTGCATGTGAGCTAGCTAAATTTCAACTTGGGAGCATTCCACTTGACACAGTTGATGTTTTTTGGCAGAGGTTAAGTTTTCAGGATCAAGGGTTACATGAGTGCGAGGTCAACATAACTACAGAGATGGATGCCATTTATTTGCGATTTGAAAAGCTTGACTTATGTGGCTAAGTGACTTTAAAGACAAAACTAAATGAACTTGCATTTCCTGACAAAAATTCAATGCGTCCACCGACTGAGAAGGTAAGAACAAAAGGTGCTCAAAAGAAACAAGTCCCGCAAAATGCAAGATCAACCAAGCGGGACCCGTCTTACTGGGAGTATGTTGATGAATTACATTCTGTGCAAAATAGTTGTGCCACACCAAAACAGTATGCTTCATCATCGAACCATGACACTCATACAAAGAGGAGGATGCCTTTGCTGCATCAATTTGATACATCTATGCACGATTACATTGTAGACATTATTGATGTTAAAGCTGATGGTAATTGTGGATTTTGGGTAATTGCTGCCTTACTAGGATATGGTGAAAATTGTTGGTCTTTGGTACGCAATCATTTGCTCAAAGAACTTGCACAATGGTCTAATGAATATATAGTTTTGTTTGGTGGGTTAGCTAGATTTGAGCACTTGAAACGGTCGCTATTTGTTGATGGATTGTTAAAGGTAAATTTTATTTTAACGTTATTACTTTGAGATATTGTAGATTTACTTATATTTGCATGGTTATTGTGACCCATAGGTAACTGTTGATAAGTGGATGGATATTACTGATTTGGAATACGTTATTGCATCAAGGTATAACATAATTCTCATTTCGCTATCTCTCCAACAAAGTATGACGTTTTTCCCTCTGAGAAGCCAACCACCCAGAGATTCAGGTGTTCATCGCATTCTATGTATTGGTCATGTGTATGGTAACCATTTTGTTTAGGTAAATGATTACACCGCTTTACCTGCTAGTGTAAATTTGAAACACATGTCACCCTACATAACTCTTGATCATTGTTTCAGGTTGTACTGAGAGATGGAAGTCCTATACCGCCAGCTGCTTTGTCATGGTCAAGACACTTTTACGCTATTGCAAAAGAATGGATGGTTCCTTATATGGGTCGAATGCAAGCATTTAGTAAATTGACGAAGTCGCGTACTGAAAATGTTTGCATGAAGTCAACTGAACCATTTGTAATTTGATATGATTTTATTATTGATTAACTAGTAGGTTATGGATAATGTTAACCTTTTTTTTTTACTTATATTTGACATGAACAATATCAATTAATTCCAATACTTGTGCTTATATAGCTCAATTTTTTTTCTTTCATATTTCTTATATTGTTTTGTTCAGCCTATACAACTTAGCATAACCAATTTCCTACAAGTTAGCATAACCAATTTCCTGGGGTATCAATAAAGTTCAACATTATGTTCTTTATATACTTGCCTTTTCTGTCATATTTCTTATATAGTTTTCAGCCTATAAAACATAGCATAACCAATTTCATTGAAGATCATGCAACAATATCGAGAAGTAATCGCGTGAATTATTTCCAAAAGGCAACAAAGAGTAAGTAATATACACCTAGAGGCAAGAGCATGTATTGTTCATCATATTTGTTATGTTGTGCCCTGCATTTTGTCACACATTGTTGGTTTAAGTGTATTCGAAACTATGATGGCAGTGAAACCGTATGTAACAGTTGTTTTTTTGTGCACAATCATATAGGAAAAACATAAGAAACAACATGTTTAATTAATCCAGTAATGTTGTCTCATACAAAATTTGTGTTCAAAACTCAATGTCAACACATAAAAGTTATAAACTGAAAAAATGCTAAGTCAAATCACAAATCGCCTTCTCCACTATCATGTCTGTCCTGCCTCCGTCTCATCCGTCTGTGCCGCACATAAACACATCCTTCGTCAGTCACGGAACGTGCTATACGCAGTAGGCGTTCTACTGCCATGTATGCATCAGTTCCAGTAGTAACCATGTGCATGTCCAAAATATCTTGTAATCCTTCTGCCAACCTTTGGCACGTAGCCTGACACAATAACAAAATCATTATTTACTATGCCATTTGGTTAATAACTTAAAATATTTGCATTTCCGAAAAATAGGCAAGACAGTTTCATACCATAACATGTATCGGCTCCTCAGATGAAGGTGGAATTGGTCCTGGGTGATCAGTATGTGGATGTGGAGGATCTGGAACATATTCAGGTTGAGTCGGACGATGCCTAACAGGATCACCTATCTGTGAGGGTGTCATAAAAGGATGAGACACGCGATAAAACCAATCAAGATACCCAGGAACCGCCTGACTGGGATAGGTAACCTCCTCTGTGGTTGAGGCTAGATGATCTCCAAATTGCATCCATAGTTCATTGACTTCGTCTGTCGATGGCGATCCAATCAGTTGGATTTGTGGAATTACCTGAACAAATCCAAACTGTCTAGCCACCCTCTCTGGTAAAAGTCTGACCACTATCGATCCACATCGGATATACCTAGAGAATAACGATATTATGTCGAACTCCCTATGCCCACGGTGATTGGCATATGGAGCCCAACATACATCGTCTATGACCAACCTATCCAGTCTCCTATGATAGGTGCTGAGTGGCAATGCCTTCTCAACCTTCCAGCGACAAGCTCGTGGTTGCCTCTCCTGGTAGGAATGAGACGCAGAGACATTTCCAATTGTTGGGAAATGCTCATAAATCCAACACTGCAAGATAAAACAAATTCACGACAACGGGTGAGTATCAAAATAACAAATTTTAGATTTGGGATAAGCATGTCAAATCTAAAGAAATTACTTGCAACAGTGTGACATAATCGGCAAGATGTTTGCCGTGATGCTGGCATGCGTAGTTAAGATTAGCATACATATGAACCAGAGCAGCCACACCCCAAGCATATCCTCCTGCACGGTCCAGATCGCGAAATGCCTCCAAGAATACCACACTGATATGTGTGGCACTCTTGTTGGCAAAGAGAGTGCACCCAACCAAATGAAGCAAGTACGCTCTGGCCGCTGGAATCCACTTCATTGACTCAACCTTCACAGCATATAAGTCTCGCAGCCAAGACAAATGCACATATGCCCCATGGCATTGCTCAGTCTCCGCTCTAGCTTCCTGTGTAGATACTTCAAGCAGTTGAACAAGGATATGTATGGCCTGCCCAACATCAATCGTCTCGAACGATAAGAAAACTCCTACTATGGGTATATGCAATAGGGATGCGACATCATCCAAAGTGATAGTCAACTCCCCCACGGGTAAATGAAAGCTGCTTGTCTCTGAGTGCCATCTCTCCACGAAAGCCGAAAGAAATCCCCTGTCTCCGGTGTTGACAGAGTAGTAATCAAAGGGGACAAGCCCGTACCAGCAACCAATCCTTCAATCCTTGGTGTAGGCCGCCCAAATTTGTGAACTTTTCTTCCGTGGGAGGCCAATTTTAACTCAACGTGTTCCTGCAAACACATTATATCAATCACAGCCAGTGGCACTAAAAACTAATTTCACTTTGTTTGTAAATAACAAATATAACTACCTGTCCTTCCCACACTCGACGAGCCACATGTTCAGCGTACTCCGTTAACACTGAACAGTCCTCTGGACCACCTGGAAAGGATTCAACTTCATCACCTCCATCATCCAGGGCGGGATTAGCATCCTCCACACAATGGTCCTGAACACCAGGCACCTCATTGATAGAGTGCTTTTAGTTAAATTTTTGTCTATCATTCTTAGCCTATTTGACTTCTCTTGGACCTTTATTTTCCTATTCTAATTCAGTTTTTGTCTACCATTTTTATCTTTTGATGTTTAGTAGACATTAACATATCCCATTTATGGATTGTCGGTCTTCCCAAGATAATATTGTATGGTGAGGGAAAATTGGCCACTACAAACGTAACTCTTTCCGACTTAAACGCATCTTTAGTTCCTAACGTCATCTGAAGGTTAATGGAACCTTTTGGATTAGTATTTCCTCCATTGAAGCCTATTAACATCGTCTTACATGGCGTCAAATCCTCTTCATCCAAATTCATTTTCTTGAATGCACTCCAGAGGATGATATCCGCTGAACTACCATTATCCACAAACATCATTCTAACTCGGCAATTTACCAGTGTGCTAGAAATCACTAAACTGTCTTCATGACTGGGTACCATGTCCTTCATATCCTCCTCTGTGAAATATAGGATAGGAAGTTCCGGTTTGCCAATTTTCTCTTTAAACTTGGGTTGCGCTCTCACTGAAAGAAATTCTTTCAGATATTTCCACCATTGGTTAGCTGTATCTCCTCCTCCTCCTAAAGCTCTAGAGATAACATTGCATTCAAACTCTGGCTCTAGAAATTCATCATCATCAGTTTGCTTCTTCTTTTTATCCTCTTTTTCCTTCCCGGGCTGCACTTCACCACCTTTGCGCTTGTTCTTTCGGCCTTGGGTCTTTATTACATATTGCCTCAACCTTCCTTCTTTGAAAAATTTCTCAATTGCATCTCGAAGGTCCCAACACTGATTAGTGGTATGTCCTGGCCCATTGTGAAACTCACAAAACCGGGATTGGTCTACCTTGGCCTTGTTATACAATGCACGTGGTCGTTCCACCTTCTTCATGTCAGTTAAAGCTACTTCCCTCCAAACCTGTGACCGGGATATATTTAATGACATGTATTTTTCGTATTTTGTTTCATATTTCCCCGGCCTGAACTTAATATCCATATTTCTTCCTTGATTAGGAATTCCTTGATGTTGCCTGCCCCTTATCAGCAGACTTCTCCTTCTAGGACTTCTTTCCTTCTCTCTATCCATTGCGTTAGCAACTTCCATCTGTTCCAGCTCTAAATACTTTTTAGACTGAGCTCGAAATTCCAACAGTGATTTCACCGGGTCTTTATATATTGATTTTGCTAATCGGGATGATCATTTAGCCCGGCAGAGATGAAGTGTACATGGACTTTTTCCTCTAGCCCGTGTACTTGCAATACGAATTCTTTAAAACAGTCTACGTAACTTTGTAATTTCTTACCAGGTTGTTGTCGTACTTTGCCCAATGTAAATTCAAATTTCAGTTGTTTTTTGCTAGTTGCGAAGTTCAACAAAAATCTCTGATCGAACTCTTCAAAATTATTGATTGACTGTGGTGGCAATGTATGAAACCACGCCTGGGCTGGCCCGGATAAGGTAGTAACCAAAATGCGGGATATGATTGGTTCATCAATTCCTCGCACACACATCTGCATATCAAATTCATCGATGTGTACTTGTGGATCTTGGCTCCCATCATATTTTGATAAAAAAGAACCATCAAAATCCTCCAAGTATCAGGCATTAACAATCTCGTCCGAAAAGGGGCTATTATTGTGTTGCCCTGTACTGTATTTCCTTCGATACACTCCCCCTTCCGTTCTCATTCGAGGTACACCTTCCATGGCAGGATTTTGAACTATCATCCGGGCTTGAGTTGTCATCCTGGCATTGACAGTTGGGTTGGGACTACCGGTGGTGCATGCATCATGTTTTCACTATCTTGATGTACCGGGTTATCCTTTTGAATATTCACTCGAGATAAGCCCCTGATTTCAAACCGACTAACTGGTCCTCCCAAATTTACAGTTGTTTGTACATCTGCGTGACGGTTAACTAGAATATGACTAGCTTGGCGGTTTGTCCCATTCCTGGCTACATGGATGTCCTGCTGTCCATGATCCACGTTATAGATCGGGTTCTCCATATTTTTGAGACAATGTTCCATACATTGATGCGTTGTTCTTCTTCACGCTTCCAATCCGCATTACACTCCTCTAATTGAAGCGTGATGTTTCTGATGTCCTCATGCCTTGGAAGGGCATATATTCTTTCCTTACTCTCTATTCGATCCAGGATCGAATTTAGAGCATTATTCACAAAAATGTGCAGTAGGCTTAGATTCAAGGTTTTCCATGATCACTGGGTTCATATGACGAGCATCAGGGATTGCGTCAGGGATCGTCTGTCCCGCTGGAGCAGGAGACGAAGCTGAAGCTGAACCTGAAACTGCATCACTTACATGCACGGCTTCATAACGAACAACATTCTGATTGTTGAGAGGTGGTTCACCTCTTTCCTCCGCGTCGGAACATGGGTATTGAGTCTGGTGACTTCTAGTATTTACCATTAGGAACGTGGTATTTGAAATTTATCGTTTCCCACAGACGGCGCCAATGTTCTGTTTCTTGCGAACAAGATGTACAACTAGGATGCTGTTAATTTTGATAGCAGATCAACTCTCTCTCTCTCCAGGTATTTATGTGAAAAAAAATACCTCCAGAAATAGGATCATTATGCTCCAACAACACTCAATCGGGGGGTGAGGTGTGTGCACAGTGTGAATGAAAGAGAGAAGAGAGAACAAGTCATGTGTACCTTTTGCCTCTGAAATCAGCCCTTATTTATACTGAACTTACCTCCCAGTCAGTTGAAGATGTTCTCTGATATTCTTGACCAATATCTCCAACCACATTATACCAACCTCCTCATGGCTGTTATGATGTTAAGGGTCCACGATCTTTTCCTACTGTTATATTCAACAGTCCACGATTTGAATTCTTAATGGGCCTTGACATTGAGCCCATATATTAAATCCGTAACAGATACCATTTATAAATATTTCGTCTGTGGGTTTTCTTCCGGTTAGCATTTCCAATTAATACAAGGATTCCAAAGCTGTACACATCTCCCTGTGTTGAAACTTGACCTCCCATTCCATATTCTGAAGTATTAATTACAATCAAAGTTAGGATTACCAAAATGGAAATTAAAATTATTGATTCTAAGGAATGATAGAGAAACCAACAACACACTAACCAACATTCTTTCAATTCACTACTACAAAAGCTGCGTATAATGACGCCCAGTTAACGACGATTGTCTAAAATCCATTGTTGTATCGAGCGTGGTGGTATTTTTGTAAATACCAGGAACATTTCAAACACGGTTCTAGGATAACTATCTTCGTATTTCAATACGACGACATGTGTGAGGAAAACCGACGTCGTTTTTATGTAATAGAAGATAGTGTGGGAAAACCATCTTTGAATCCGAATAAGAAAATTAAAACGACGATGTTTTGGTGGAGTTAGCACCATCGTGGTTTTGGTTTCACGTCCCCTAAAATTGTGCGTTTACCTTCTAAGATATTACATTCGTCGTTCCCTAGCCTCACCCTCTTGTAACCTCCCACAGTCGGTGTTCGTGCTCCCGTGTGTGACGCCGCCGTCTATGATTCCACATCGTGATACAGGTACCCATATTGGTGACCTTAAGGTGTAATCCTTTTTTTTTCTGTCATAATTTCCTCCCGTGAACACGACCCTGTCATT